>JARHVA010001187.1:800000-1300000 GCA_037957365.1 Torreya grandis
TTTTTAATTGGTCAACCAGTTGTTTGTATGGGAGTAAATTCTCATCCTTTGTTTGGAAATATTCATTTACCTATTTTATGATTAATTGAGAGTCCTTCAATACTTTCAAATTCTAGATGTTTCACTATATATTAAGATGAAAACCTGCTATAAGGGCCTCATATTCTGAGATATTGTTGGTACAATGGAATGTGAGATGAAAAGCCTTAGGAATGAGATCACTTTATGGGGTGATTATCAAGATTCCCACCCTTGATCCATGAGTGGTGAAGGAGCCATAAAAATATAATTTCTAGCTTTCCACCTATGAGGTGCTCATTATGGATTCATCCAAAAAGGGAAAGGTAAGTGGCTTAGACACTTATAATGGAGCTTTTGTCAGTTAATCTATTATGATCTATCCTTTGATAGATTTTTGATGGACATATTCAATATCAAACTCACTAAGCAACATGATCCATTTTCCACATGACCTATTAGTGCTACTTTGGATAGGAAGTACTTTAAAGGATCTATCTTTGTAACTAGGTGTACTTGATTATTGAGCATATAATGCTAGAGTTTTTGAGAGGTAAAGACCAAAACTAAACATGCCCATTAAACTAGTGTATAATTTAACTCATATGCTATTAAGATATGACTAATATAATAAATAACTCATTTTTTCCCCTGATCATTATGCTATGCGAGTAAGGCTCCAATGGCATAGGGAGTGTTGAATATATATAGTAACAATGTTTTGCCTAGAATTGGTGGAGATAAGACAGGTGGATTTGCCAAGTATTGCTTAAGATTCTCAAAATCCTTCTGATAATTTTCATCCCACTGATAGGTTTCTCCTTTCTTAAGCAAGTGAGTGAATGGATTAAACTTATCGATGAGTTGTGAGATAAAATGCCTAATAGCCTAGAGCTTACCTTGAAGACCAAAAAGTTTTTTAAGTGTCTACAGAGGTAGCATCTCAGTGATTTCTCAAAATTTGACTAGATCTACCTCAGTACCTCTCCTAAAAACAATGAACCCTAGAAACTTTTTTGATGTTATATCAAAGACACTTTTTGGGATTCAAGCATACCTTGTATTCTCATAGTCTTTCAAAGATCCTAAAAAGGATTGAAGGGTTCTCAGATCATGAGTGAGACTTTCCTAGGATATCATCAACATAATCTTCCACAATATCATGCATCATTGCATAGAAGATAATAGTCATTTATCATTGAAATGATATGCCTACATTATTTAGGCCAAAAGGCATGACCTGATAGTGAAATGTGCCTGATGGGGTGATAAATATTATCTTATGTTGGTCTTTAAGAGTGAATTTGATGTAGTTGTATCCTAAAAATCCATCCATTGTTTTATGTTGGTCTTTAAGATTGATTTTGATTTAGTGGAATCTACAATCATATCAATATTAGGAAGTGGAAAATCTTATTTGGGGAATGCCTTATTAATGTCACAAAAATTATTACATATCCAAATCCCACCATGTGGTTTTGAGGCAAGGGCTATATTAGATATCCAATCAAAATAATCAATAGGATGACTAAATCCTGCATCCAATAATTTTTGCAATTCTTCCTTAGCTATAAATGCTACCTTTGGATGCATCTTTCACAATTTTTCCTTGACAAGTTTAGCATTAGGATGGACATCAAGATGATGGAATACTAGTGAAGGGTCCAATATAAGCATATATTCATAACTCTAGGTGAAGACATCAATAAATTCTTTGAGCAAGGAAATGATAATTTCATGCTCTGATTGCATAAGAGATGCCCCCAATTTCATGATCTTGGGTTTTTATTCAGTTCTAATATTTATTTATATGAATTCCTTAATGAGTGAGGGAGATTTTTTTAATATATAAGGGGGTATTTGATTTTTAGCATGTTAGAGGTGTTAATTATTGGTAGTTTGATATCAACATCCAGATATTCTTCTGACTAAATGGGACTTTCTAGAATGTGATAAATTTCTATAGAAGATTCCCTTCTGATTTATATGTTTCATCATCATTTTGTGTGCTTAGTGACTCTTATTCTCCAAAATATTTTAACTCACATAGATTGATTAAGAATCTTTTCTTATGGTCTCCAAATGGCATGAAAGTCCTTGCCCCCATGTATTCAAGAATAGCTTCATCATTTTTAAATGTGTCAAAGGTGGGATCCTATTTGGCATCCAAATATATGAGTGAGGGATAATGGAGGGAGATGTCAATGGTGAAGATGGAGGTGTCAAAAAAGAGGTTAATGGCATGTAGCTCTTAAAATTGACTAAAAATGGACTCTATTTCAATATCCTTGTCAAGGAGAGTTTGCTCTTTGGTCAAGATAGAATCCACAATGACATCAAGCAGGTCATCACTATATGGATTATACCCTAGACAATAATAATATGAGTTATATTGAACATCAAAAGGCTCTATCTAACCCTACTCTTTCCTACCTAGTCCCTTTCCTTTATAGTTCATATTTTCCATCATGAGATAGACAATAGGATATTTTTGGTTGGGTGAGATGAAGGTATCATCATTAGGTAATATCCATGAATCATCACCATCTTCAATGTGTTCATCTGATAAAAATATTGCACTTTCAAAAATTATGGACCCAAATTGATACTTGATGGTCTAAACTTCCTTCATTACAGGGGACCCATAGCTTCATTGAGATAATGGGAGATGGCCAATGCAAAGGGTTTTGTATTCATATTCACCACAACCTATGGATGTGATTTTTAACTTGGTAAGATTACGTGATAGGGTATATGTGGTGGCTAATTGATTAGGAGAGACATATTTGGTAGATGTATGACTAAGGATGGAATTTTTAGTACCTTGAGATAATGATGGAGAAGGAGTTTGATCCATTTGATACATGTGATGGTCAATAATCCTTAGGATGGTGAATTTCATCCCTAAATGGGGAATCTTAAGGCACTAATGAAGATTAGATGGAATAACTTGCATTTTATGAATCTAAGGTCTCCCAAGAAGCATATTATATAGTAATTCCATGTTGACCACATGCACCAATGTTTTATGGAGTACAAGCCCCAAAGTGATGGGAAGATAAATATATCTAATGGATGGCTACTCATTGTCATCATATACTTTGATCATGATGAGATTGGGCTCCAACAATGATTTATAGTACCCAAGAATTTTTATAAATTCCATATTACATAGGCTAAGTGATGATCCTCCATCTATAAGGACATTGGAGACATAATGATGGGAAATGGAAACCTCAATGTACAATGGGTAATTATGATGAGGGCTAGCTTGTAGTAGGTCTCAAGTGTTGAAGGTGAGTTGTGGGGAGGGGGATAAATGATCCACTAGTTCTTAAAATTGATTGGTGTCCAAGTTGCTAGGTACGTATAGGTCATTAAGCACTTGATTTAATATTTTCCTATGTAAATCAGATGTATTTAGAAGCTCCATAAGGTAAATCTAGGTAGGAGTCATCTCTAATTGTTGAATAATGTCGTATGACTTATCAATCTTATTTGTGGCTTTTTTATAGGCATTCCCCCTCAATAAACTAGAAGAAGTGGATGGTTGTTGTAATGGTGTTGTTGGGATGGTGATTTTATTTCACTTGGTCATAATAGTAAAATGAGAGGTGGCCAAATTTATTATCAAAATTGGAGGAGGTTATTTAGAGGTGGGAATTTATCAAAGCTTGATGGTATTAATATAATTATATGGCACATTATGATAATTAGTACAATTAGAAGAGGATGCCTAACCTTGGCCCCTTAGGGGTCTTTCATTCCTTTTCTCAAGCTTTAGAAGAGGGTATTTATAGCTTCCCAATTGTCCATTACCTAATTTAGTAGGATTAGGCTCTCCTTCTAACTCGATGTAACTTATTTCCATCAAATCTTGTACATGTGTTTGAGTTTCATACAGTTATTGATGTCATGGCCCTTTACTCTATAGAATTTATGGTATTCATCATCATGATACCAATCTAGTTTGGTTGGTGGTCATAGATAGGTTGAATCTTAGGCAAAATTATCATATTGGCTATAATAAACTACTCTAATACAGTTACCAAATGGATAGGTAGACTTGTAAGAAGTCACCTTCTTGTACGGGGTCTTGGCTTTCCCATAGGAACCTTGATAGAAGATAAATATGATTGTGGTGGGATCCCTTTCTCTAAATATTTTGGGCATGTTTCTCTTATGGTTTAGAATCTATTACCCCATCTCCAAAAACATTCTTTCTTTTTTTAAATAACTTTGGCTTATTTGAGAATGAGGTTCCTGAATTTATAGTGTTCTCATTATGAGAGAATGGTTTAATGGTTCCTTTTTCTATGAGGGCCTTTTCAATATGCATCCCATTTTCTATAATCTCATAAAATTTTTTTTCAAATTATATCTTTAATTGATATTTAAATTTTGTTTGAGATTGTCCATAAATATATTTACCATCTCCTTCTCAGGTATGGTGCATCTCAATTGAATTGCCAATCTATGCCACTATTGTAAGAAATAAATATTTTGTCCATCTCTTTGTTTTGTGTTATACAGGTCAATAATAGACACATCATGTTCCATGATGAAGGAGAAATGCCTTACAAATTATTATATCGATTCTCCAAAGTTTGAGATTGACCCTTTAGGAAGATATATGAACCACTCTAATGTTGGTCCCATCAGACTTTTATGAAAAAGTTTTAATAGGTGGGCATCTTCTTATGATACTTAATGGCAAGAAATGAACAATTATTTCACATGATCCCTTGGGTCCCCCTTTCCATTACATTTCTCAAATTTTGGAATCTCAAAGTGTGGAGGGAATGGAACCTCTAGTATAAGATTATCCAAAGGTGATGAACATAAATCCTCATATTTGTATTTGAGGGCCTATGATCTGGGGTCCACATGTAGGAGGGTATCATTCATCATCTTCCCTTCTTTAGTAAAGGTAGGATCCCCAAGAGGATTGACTATTTGGTTTTGACTTCCTTACGGGATATGGGTATGATGGCTATTACGAGTGGTATGATTAGTATGACTATTATTATGGACATTATTATTATTGTCACATTGATTTAGATGAGAAGATTTATTTGTTATGTGAGTTGGTCTAAGTGATCCTCAATGGAATCTTGTCTCCTATTAGCCTCAACATGTTGATTAATAAGTGGTTGGTTGTGGGTCACCTTCACTACAAATCTATGGTCCATTTTTTGGTGATCATTGTGTCATGGGGTTAATGGATGGTTTACATTATTTAGGTAGGTTACCCTAATTTCCATATTTTGATTATATTGTTCTAGGAGTTGATGGACACCTTCATTATTAAGGAGGTTATGAAGAGGGTTGGTGTTGTCATTTTCCTCTCACAATGTAAGGATGTCACTATGCTAGTCCTCATATTCTTGATTTGGGTCCATGAGTCTCCCCCTAGTATGGTCTTCTTGATTGGAACCTTGTCCTTGGTAAAATTGGGCTCGAGTTTGGATAGCCATGATAAAATAAGATGAGGTGGGGATGAGGTGCTATTGAAGGTTGTTTGACTATTAAATTTTAGTTTAAAAGATGAGACTACTAGTGGTCAAGAGAAAATTTTGATGGATAGGATAACTAGAAATTATCAAGATCATAATAGTTATTTTAAGAGTTCAAACTATCAAGGATGATGATTGGATTAAATATCTTTGTCAACTAGCAAGTGGACAAGTTGATGGGAGCTAGAGAGAAAAAACACTTGATAAGGATAAAAGATAATGATGGGTGCTAGCTTGATGTCTTATAAGGCTATGTTCAATGATAATTTAAATTTAGCATGATGATGTGTAGAAAGGAGAATGGCCACCAATAGTTTGATCTTTTGTCTTCAACCAAATAGTCAAAGGAGGAATGAATATGATACATGATTAAGAAGGTGTATGGACAAGGACCAAAAATCAATATGGATAGATAGGGATGATGTAGATGTGATTATGGAAATGGAAGAGCAATATGTGGATCCAAGATGAGGGTGATAGAAGTGGATGGTAATATAGGGGATATAAATTAGGGACTAGGTGATTATGATGGGTAACTGATACTTTGTTGGATCACAAGGAGGGGAATGGTTCTTTTTGAGTGATAACTAGGATATGGAATGGATCAAGATGTTGATGATAATTGTATGGGAGATGTGGATGTCTAAGTATAAGGGGTGATGTTAATGAAAATTATATGGGAATGGTCAAGATTATGGTGTGATTAGTGGATAAGGCAAGGTCAAAGTGAGGTGTGATTTATTATGGATGAAGTGGTCTTATGACAAGGTATGACTAATTTAAGATAGGAGAGGGGATAATGAAAAAAGATATACAAGGAAAGGGTGACAAAGATATACGAGATGATGATTAGGTGAGGATATACAAGATGATGGGGTATGATTAGGATGGGATGAAAACAAGATAGTATGGGATATGTGAAAGGATGTAAAAAAATATGATTATATATACACACACACACACACACACACACACACACAAGGGGATGAGTCAATATAAGGATAATATAGGTGGATGATGCTTATGAAATATGGATTATGTGGATAAAATAAGAAGATAAATGGATGATAGACGTGAAGGGTGGGCTAAATGTAGATATAATAGTATGGATGGAGGGATGAATAATAGATGTGGGGAATGGACTATATATGGAATAAAATATGATGAATTTAAGGATATGATGGGTAAATTAATGGATATCGATGTGAGAAATGGACTATATGGATAATAAAATAAGTGAGGGGATGAAACGATATAAGTATAAGATACATGGATAAATGGAAGATGGGTTATGGGTAATAAGATGTGATGTGAATGGGGATGTTCTAAGATAGAGAGAATGATAATTATATGTAATTATGAATGGAGGTGAATACTAGGTGGATATAGTTATGAGATGAAAATGTGAAGGGAAATAAATGATGAAGAGAGTGGGGGGAAATGGGATAATCACTATATATGGGATGACACTAGGATTATAGAGAATGAATGTACTATGAAGTGAATAGGATGTGGTCAAAGATATGAAATGGGGATGGGTGTTATGGAATGGATATAAATAAGGGAATTCTTGTGGGATATATGAAAGTATGATAATGTCTACAAAGAAATATGTGAAGAGATGGTGGTGGTAAGTGAGATGAATCCTATGTGGTATGGGTGAGATAAGAGAGTGAAAATGATATGGATAAAAGGATATGGGGATGTGGGGTGGTCAAAAGGTATATGACCAAAAGGGATAGTGGATACCAAGTTTTATGGGATGGGTGGTGCTACTAATTAGATGTAGTATATTGTAACTATGTAGAAGATAGGGTATATGATGGTGAAAGATTGGTCAAAATATACAAATGATCAAGGAGAAGAGATGATATTAGGATAACGAAAAAAGAGATATGGAATGAAAAGAGGGTGGATTAAGGTAAAAATGTTATGGAGGGGAGAATAAATATGATGTGATATGGATAGTTGAGAATATGGGATCATAGAAGTGATCCTATAAGTTTTCTAAGGTATGCACACAAAAGATATGGGTATGGACAACTTGAATAATGAACAAAATGAACCTTATCGCAACACACAAATAAATCATACACATATACATCCCTAATTAGTAAACCATATGGGAGTGTAATGCAATGTCCACACCATATAATGACTACAAAAGTGAGGTGTAGGTTGGTGACTTGTTATGGAATCGATTGAACCCTCTTAACCTTGCTTGCTCTTGATGGTCACTTGGTCATTGATACTAATGCTGATAATGGAACAC
This sequence comes from Torreya grandis, assembly GCA_037957365.1. NCBI lineage: Eukaryota > Viridiplantae > Streptophyta > Pinopsida > Cupressales > Taxaceae > Torreya > Torreya grandis. The sequence goes on from JARHVA010001187.1 coordinate 807,807, forward strand.
CTATTATAGTTCTAGGGTCATATTCAAAGGTTTACACAAGGATATAAATGATTCCCCTATATATACAAAGGTATGATGGGGCCTAAGTCCATATAAGAGGATATCTAATTGCCCTGAGTATATGGACTTAATCATCCCTCACTCCATGAAACCCTTTATGAGGAATTCTACTTAGGCTGTAATGACAATGCTTTCTTGATATTTATACTCCACTAGAACATGTAGTGTGGTTATCATGTAGTGGTAAAATCCACGATACTAAGCCTTAAAGACTAAGCCACATTCATGGTGATAAAATCCACATCACATGTTATCCTAGGGAAGGTTTATACAAATAAGCAAACTCACAATATAATCAATTAACCATTTTAATTACCTATGTGAGATTCACATGATATGATAAATTATGTACACACACACAAATAAACAAAGTATATGCACACACACATACAAGGATCAAGAAAAGCTAATGATTAACTACTAATGATAATGTAATAATTATGAAAAATATTTAATCAACAATGATCAAAATGGGCACTGCCCTTTTCCTACAACATAAAGGCTATAAATCCACTAAGGTTACCTTAAGAGTCTATAAAGACATATAAAATGGTTTGAAAACCTAAAAATATAATACCATTACTACACAGAGCAATATTGCTATTAACAGGACAATACCACTACTAGGAAAGTCATGGTATTTCAAAACTTAATTTATGATCCTAAATCAAGCTAAAAAGTGCTAAATCAAACTTTCATAGACTGAAAATGATTACATGGATTCATTTTTAATATATTATTGATATCAAAATTTTCTAAAATCCAAAATTAAATGATAAAATAAAGACATTTAATATCACTACTCTAGATAACAATCCCACTACTTATAGGACAATCCTGCGACTATGAAAGTAGTGGTATTGTCGAATCTAGGTAGACTCCAACAATCTTTTGTTGGACATTATAAACCTTGCAAAAGAAAATCACCCTCAATCAATTTGGATTTTCTCTGCAAAAATAGAACCTAAACAGAATTCCAGAGTAATAAAGATTAATAGGGAAGAGTTTTGACTTGGGTATATTGAAAAAATAATAACACTACTCCAAGATATGATACCACTACTTACAATGCAATACCACTAGTATCAAAGTGGTGGGATTGTTCAAACTAAACTAAATATCCTACTGATAATGTTCCTTATTTGATTCTTTCTTTTAGATAGATTAGATAGTAAAACACATAGAATCTCTTGAAGCAATAAGAAACTCAGAGTAACAAATTGTATAGGAGGTAAGACCAAGGTGTACAATATCATGACTAAGATTTACAATACCACTATTTTCAAGACAATACCATGACTATGAAAGTATCAAGATTATCAAAGCTAACATTGATGACCCTCTGGTAGTTACTCAAGGAGTAATATATTTCTTACACACCATAAACACCACACTTGATGAAGATATAGGGTTAAATCGTTAGTTGTTTAAATGTGAAAAAATTTGGGTTGCAATACCACTACTGAGAATAACAATATTGCTAATAGTAGAAAAATACCATAACTTTAAGAGTATCAGTATTTTTAAAAGCTAAAAAACTTGACTTTTGATTGCAATATCGCTACTAAAAATGATGACCCCACTATTAACAGATCAATACCATGACTTTTGATGTAGCGGTATTATTCAAATGTAACACCGTACTAAAAGCTTGACCACTAATGGTTTAACCTGAAATACCATGATTATTTTTAATGATACCACTATTGAAATATCATGACTTGTAGAGCAATATCACTATTCTTGAAAACATGTGCAAATTTCAAGATTCGTGATTGATTTCTTTTTTAGTTGGCCCTGTAATCATCCATAATGCTTCCAATAAGAGTGTTAGCCTAAATAAAGGAGGTTATCCCACCATGGTCACCAAAATGTGCACCAAATTTGGGATTCAAACAAAATATTATCAAAGAGATAATAAAAACCCAAAGATAATGACACCAATAAGAAGGGATAGAAAAGGTAAATTAGAATGTAGTGTGCATGCTTACCATCATTTTTACCTTCTCATAGCTCTGATCCAAGATTTTTATGCTTAAATATGATTGTTGGATTACTTGGAGATACTTTAAAATATCTTGGATACACTTAATAAATGAATTTCTTGTGTTATGTTTTCACTTCTTTATTCATTCATTCATTTATTCATTAGCTTGAGCAAGTGAGGGTGTGTTGGTTTTACAGATTCATGGAGGGAGATCTTATGGTCCAAATTTGAATTTTGGGCCATCAAGATATAAGGTGGATGATTTTTCATGGAATTTTTAATTCTGTGGAATCCTCTAGAATAGACAATTCTAGAGGATGAGGGCTAGAATGGAGAAATTTCTAGAACTCTCTAATTCTAGAGATCTCTTCATAAGATTTTAGCGGTTTAGAAAAGGCTAGTGTAGGGTGGTGGGTGGGTAGGTAGATTATTTTGAAATTTTTAATTAGAAAGTGGGATTAGGGGTAGGTTTAGTGGATACTAAGTTTTGTATATGGATTTAAATAATAGTATTAGGATTTCCAGGGATGTAGGATTACCTAGGGGATAGGCTAGTATGTGGTTAGGTGGGCTTATGGGAATTAAAAATTCACATATAATAAATAATTGGGATTGGATTAGGATAATGGTATATTAGAGGGAATTAATGGAGTAATGGGATGGGATTAATTTAGTGAAATGTATATTAATAGAGGGGGATATTAGATTTATGGTTAAGAAGGGGAATTAATCTTGACAAATAGGAATATTAGTCAGTTGTAATGGAGTGAGCAATTTTAGGTATATACACCATGAATTATAAAATAATGACACATAATTCAATATTAATTAATTCATAATTTAATTAAGTCTATTATGTATGTATATATCATTTTTAGTCTTGTATATTAATATCATCTCCATTATTTCAATTCATTATTAATAACACATATAATACAAAATATCAACATGCCCATCTTTTCCTTGTGCATATACATGGATAATCTAATTATCCATGAGATGAAATGAATTAAAAAACATGAAATGTAATTCAATTAAATTATAATTAATACATAATTTAATTAAGTCTATTATATATGTCTATATCATGTTGATTTTGACATATAAATATCATCTCCATTATTATAATTCATATTTAATACAAAATATTGTTAGAACATTTAATGTCTAAGTAGTGTAATTATAAGACCCTTAGTACATTTTAGTTAATTAAATAATAATGATTTATTATTTATTAACATGACTTAACAACATCATCTAAATAAATAATAAAACATGAATTATTTATTACTTACCAATAAAAATAAAACATTATTATTTGTTTTATTATCAATGTTTTAAATGTTCTTGAGATGGTTGGACATATTGGGTACAATGGTCACCTCCCTTCAATTTTTACTATAAAATATGTTTTACCCCTATTATATAAATATCTTGAGGGATTACAAATATCTCAGGTGAACAAAGAGTTTTATAAAGTTCATTATGTGAAGAAGTGAGAAGGAAGAAGTTTTGTATTGGGGTTTTAGGTTCTCAATTATTAAATATCACTCATGATTTTTTTGCTTCTTGGAAGTTTTCTCACATTAAAATATCTATGTAATTTATCTCATTTGATTTTCTATTTCATTACATTCTAGATATTATGTATTGGTTTATCTATTTTAACATGGTAATAAAGCCAGTTGAGTGTAATTGATTGGCAAGCAATTCTCTATTATTTCATATTTTCAACCTTGTGTATGGTGTATTAAGGGAGTGTGTGTGTGTGTGTGTGTGTGTGTGTGTGTATTCTCCCTTAATACACCATTAAACCCTATGTATTAAGGGGAGAATATATATATATATATATATATATATATATATATATATATATATATATATATATATATATATATATAAAGGAAACTTGTGATCATTCTAAACCTCAAATAAAAGAATTAAAAACCTCATTCAAGTAGCCAAAATTAATGACCAAGGATTAGCCTCTACAACAGTGGTATGACCTCCTTGCTAAACATTTAATGAAAATTTCCACGAGTTCCTCTACTCTTTTTTTTTGTTCTTAGAGGGTGTATTATCCTAAACCCCATAAACCCATGTATAAGATTAGCTTATTTTTATTCAACCTCCATTAGCATCCATGTATGGCCTAGTATGGTCTCCATTAAAAAAATTAGAAAACTCAAATTTAGAGTCTTTTTTCTGATATATGAAGGGTGATTTATTAAATTTTTAGCCTTTAAAGGTACATGGAAAGGTCATATGGAGGAGCTACAAAGGTTTCTAATATTTTCCATCTTGCCTAGGTGTTATAGTATGGCTCTATATAACATTATTAGGATATAAAATCATTTTTTAGGAAGAAACTCTCAAATCTAGTTCTCCCAAAGGCATTAGAAGGTTTTTAGAAATGACCACCTAAAGCTTTACTTTGTTATAAATGGCCACCTGAAGCTTCATTGGTGCATCCAATTGATTTATAAGCACTATATCTTAGTCATATGGTATAGGTGTAATTTTTTTTTTCAATAGTTTTATAAAAATATTTATTAAATAAAGTTTTTTTTAAATCTTCATATTTCACACAAGCAAGTGGTACCCACCTTAAAAAACTTTTACCAAAAAGTTAAAAATAAAAAATAAGTTTTTATTGTTTAAAATTAGATGAAAGTATATTTGAATTTATATATTTTTTAATTAAGAAATCAACTTAAAAATATTCATCTTTAAATTTATGCATGTAATTTCTTGAAAAACTTCTTAGAAGGGTTGGTGTTCTATCCTTTTCTTAGAATTTTTTAAGAAAAGGGTCTAATATTCAAAACCCAATAGATTTTTTATTTTTTGGTCAATTAAATTATATTTTATTGGTCAAAATATTTAAATTTATAATATTTTTTTATTTGTGTATTATGTATCACATGTTTAAAACCCAGTTAAACTGTTGACCTTGTTTTGACATTTGACTTAGTCAAAACCTAGACAAGTATAGTCATGTAACTAGTTGATCCCTACAATTAGGAACCTTAAAAACACATATAAATGGTCCATTTTATGTGTTTAAAATTTATTTTATTAATTTTACAAATTTTTAATAATAGTGTCTATGTGGTCATTTTGAGTACGACTCTTTTGACAACTAGTTTAGTGCAATTTCATTTCATATTTTTTTCTTTATTTTACATCTAATTTGATATTTAATTCAATATGAAATTTTTATTTAATTTATTTTAAAAAAATAGTATAAAAAATCATTAATAATTCTACTTTTTCTTATAATTGTTCTTACATTAGTATATTTTTACGACACTTGTGACACCCTATTTTTTACAATCTTTCATAATTTTTTTCAAATTATTTAACATTAATTTAAATAATAATTATGTGTTTTCACTTTTAAAATTTGTTTAAATATCAAATTAAATTAAAATTAAAACTAAAAGGTTTTATTTTAAGCATTTGTTTATTGCCCTATTTAAAGGGAATCTATGGCTTTGTCTCCTTTTTTTTAGATAAAAAATAAATGCTTAATGTAAATAACTATAATATATATAAAATTCATGTTAAAACTTAATTTATAACCTGTAAGTTGTGGATTATTGTTGTTGAGACTAAAAAATCTCATTTTGGATGACATGTGACCCTTGAGCTTTCCAATGTGTTTCAAACAAAATCATAACAAGCTATATCCATTATCTTGCAGAACACATTGATAATTAGGAGTATCCTAGCGATGCTTGAAAAATCATTGAATCTATGCATGAGGGCACTCATCTCTCAAATATTATTAAGTTAATCCTTGAATTACTAATAACACCTATGAAAGGTGATGATAAAGTTATAAATTTTATTACTAAAATTAAAAACATTAAAAATTAGTTAGATGAATGTAATTTTAATCTAATTCATGATTAAATTATTTATTTTATCATGTATTTAAACATTCGTAAGAAATTTAGAAATTTTATTTCAATTTTGAATTCTAAATTCAAACTAAGCAAGATATCCCTGACCTTACCACTTTGTCTACTTTCCTAATTCAAGAAGAGCAAGTTATTAATAATTTTGATTTTAAAGATAATGCCACATAGACACTTATCACATTAAATAACATTTATAATAACATTAAAAACTAGAAATCTAACCCTAATTTTGCTAAAGACAAATATAGGAATAAGAAATCTAGTAATAAGATTCATAAACCTAAGCTTAATGAAAATTGCATTCTGTATCATAAATTTGGTCATAGAAAGGAAAATTATTATAAAAATAAGTATATAAATAAAAATAAATATTATAAAAATAACAAGGGCAAGAAATCTAATAAAAACACATAGAAGAAGCAAAACCCTAATCAAACTAACAATCAAGATCAAAATGTTATTATTTTATATGCTACTTTATTTGCTTCAAATGAAAATAAGTGGATTTTAGATAGCACTGCATCGCACCATATAAATTTATTATCTAATATATTTTGTGATTATATAGATATATCTAAAATAATTTACATAAGAGATAATTCTTTTTTAGAAGAAACTAAATAGGGAAAAGCAATGTTTTCAAATGTTACAATAAATGATGTTTTCTATGTTCCTAAGCTTAAAAAATATTATTATCTTCTTCTCAAATTATAAATAATAACTTCATTTTAACATTAATTAAAGATAGTTATTTCATTAGAAATAAATATAGTTCCTCAATTGTTGGTGGTGTTCAAAAGAATGGTTTATATATCTTTTCTCCTTCTTCTGCATGTTTTCTTTCATTGCATTGTAAGAATGAATCTCAATTATGGAATGAAAGATTAAGACATGTTAATTTTATAAATTTAATTGATATTTTTATAGATAACATTTTTTTTTAATTCCTTTTATCCCCTCTCATCATGAAACTTTTGAGGGTTACTTACGTGGTAAGCAACATACTAACCCCTTTCATAAAAATCATGTTATGAACTCCTCACATCCCTTATAATTGATTCATTACGATGTTGCAAGAACTATTGAAAGTGTATTTATTAATGGTTCTTTGTATAATATTAATTTTATTGATGATTACATTATAATTATCTTATTCTATTTCATTAAAAATAAATCTAATGTATTATCTAATTCAAAGAATTTAAAGCTAGTATTGAAAATGCATCTGATTTTTCTATTAAAAGATTAAGAACCGATAATGGTAGTGAATTTGTTAATAAAGAGTTTACATTTTTTTCATTATTTTTGGTATTTAAATATAATTAACAACTCCTTATTCCCCTGAACAAAAGGGCATTGTTAAAATTAAAAACTACAACATCATAGAAATGGCTAGAATGATATTATAATCTACAAATGTTCTTAAAGTTTTATGGGTGGAAGCCATGAATATTGTTGTGCATATTCTAAATATAGTTCCTAAAAAATATTTTCATCTTTATACCCCTTTATAAATATGGACTAAAAATAAACCTAGTGTGCCTCATCTCAGAATCTTTGGTAGTCCTGCTTCTATCTTTATTCCTAAAGATAAAATAAATAATCTTAATCCCACTTCCCATTCTTAATTTTTATAGGCTATGGAGATAATACAAAATTTAAGAGCATATAATCCTTATAAATTTCATATCATTGATAATAGGAATTTTCTTATTCTCAAAAAATATTTTTATGATCCCTTTATGGAACATTCTTAGTGTTATTATGTTGATGAACCTAACTCTATGTTTCTCCTTGTGGTGAAATGGATGCCCTTGATAAAGTTGATCTAGTTTTAGATAACTTAGAGTTTGAGGAATTCATTGAGTTTCATTTTTAATTTAAAATACCTAAATGGGTAGAATCCCTAATCTAATCTTTTATTGTTGATAACCTTAATGAATTAACTAAAAGTCAACATTCTTTTCTTGTATTAATGACAATATATAAAATTGAACCTCAATAATTTGAGGAAAGCACTCAAGATGATAGATGAAATATTTATATGAAATATTTATATAATTCCTTAATAAAAAATAAAACTTGGGATCTTATCCCTCCTCCACCTAAAAGACATATGGTCAGTTGTAGGTGGATTTATAAAATCAAATATAATTTAATTGTTAAAATTGATAAATTTAAAGCTAGGTTAGTTTCTTACAGGGTTACTCAAAAACATAAGATTGACTATGTTGAAATCTTTACTACAATGAGTATTGTTAGACTTTTTATTTCTACCACAACCCAAAATGGTTGGGTTATCCATGAAATAGATATTAATAATGCATTTCTAAATGGTGATTTAGAAGAAGAAATATACATGACTCAATATAAAGGTTTCATTGACCCTAATAGAGAACATTATATATGCAAGTTAAATAAATCATTGCATAGTTTTAAGAAAACCCCTTGAGCTTAGTATTGTAAAATTACTTCTTTTTTCAAAGAATTGGGTGTATCTAATTGTTACTCTAATAATGATCTCTTTATTAAATTTAAAAATGGGCATTTGATTCTAATTGTATTATATGTTGATCATTTATTGATTATTGGTGATCTATCTATTTTAATTCATAAATATAAGAATAAACTAAGTCAAATGCTTAAAATGACTGATTTAGGCATTTTACATCATTTTTTAAGAATTTCTACATTTTAAGATAAATATTCAATTTTCGTATCACAATATCAGTATGCTCATAACCTTATTGTTAAGTTCAACATGCTTGATTGTAAATATTCTTCTACTCCTATTAAATTTTGTGTTAGCTTTATTTCAAAACCTACATGTGAAAAATCTTACCCTACTTTATATAGATAGCTTGTTGTTAATTTGATTTATCTAACCATTACTAGGCCACATATTTCATATATTGTCAGTGTTGCTTCTAGATTTATGTAAGATCCATACTCAAAAAAATTCTCATTGTATAAAAGGAACAATTAATTTTTATTTATTTTATTCTTCCATTAATAATATTACATTATATGTTTATTGTGAGGCTAATTATATGCACCTAGATCCACTCACCCTTATAATTATACTAATTCCATGAGTTTCATCTAAAACTATATTTCCTATCCAATTAACTAACATCATATTTCATATTCCCCACATCACACAAACCTTATTCTACCCTTTCAAAAATTTAATCATCCTCATTAGTCTAATAACTAAGGTTACTTACCTACTAACCTACCCATTAATCCACTTGTCAATTTAAAAACATATTTTATTCACCTACCCATCCACCACCCTACTAAACTAGATATTCTTACACCCCTACTCCCTAATGGAGATTATAGAATTTGAGAATTCTATAATCTCTTCTAATTTAACCCTCCTCCTCTAGAATCCTCTATTTTATATATTTATAAGGAATTCTAAATTCCTTGACCATTGATTTTAATGGCCCAAAATTAAATTTGAACCATTGATTTTCCCTCTCATGGATTATATAAATAAGCCAATCCATCCATGAAAACTAACTTAGAAGACTTGAAGCTAACTAGCATCCATAAACATACTTCTTGAATCATCTAAGCATCCATATAGCCTTATCAAAGCCATTACCAAGCCAAAAATCCATTGAATCCATTAGCAAGCATAATCAATCAATCCTAAAATCCTCTTGTTTTTCACTTTAATTGGTTTGGAAATCATGGAGGGGAGATATAAGAGGTAAAACAATGGTAAGTGATTTCATTACAAGCATATGATTATCTCTTTATCCTTTATGTTTGATGTTATTGATTTTTATGTTTTATTGATAAAAATAGTAATATAGAGAGAAATCAAAATTACTGCTACATTTTGGTACCCATCATGGGGGCCAGATACTCTCTAAATATAACCTCTTGATCTTTCTATAAGTGATTTAGAAGATTCAAGTACTACTGTATGATAATCAAAAGATGAATTTTACAAAAATCATCATGTACAAGAGAGTTATGATTTTACCCTAGTATTCACAATATTACAATTGAAATATTACACTAAGATAAGAGATATTATGCTAACATGAGATTTTAACTGCTAATGGTTTTAATTTTTGATATGTTTTTCACCTTTATGCAATATTGCTACTTTGAATGTAGCGATTTTACTCTGATAATTATGATATTGCCTTTGTAGTTATGGTTTTATAGAGTGTATAGGTTGTCTTAACATAATTATTTTTCATCTATTTATAGCCTATGTGCAAGTCATTTTACTCTATTTGTATTGACTATAAGTGGTTTGTGTTTGCTATGTGTAGGAAATAAATAGGTCGGCCAAGAATCTAACTGTTGGTGGCTGAAGCGAAATATCATAACTCTCAGACTTATGGTTTTGACTTGGTAATTGTGATATCACCATCACAAGTTGTGGTATTATAGGTTATATTTAAATTGGTAAAAGTATGGCCTATTGAGTCTCTAATTTACAAGTGAAAGTTCTTCATTCTCCATTTAGTGATCATAAAATCTCCTTAATAAGCCAATCTAACTATTTCCAATTCAACCATGTTGAGTTTGACTATTGTAAGGAATATATGTGTCTAAACGGGTGATATTGAGCTTATTGTGTGTAGGTTAAAAGGTAAATTAGGTACAAAAGAGACCATATAAACTAAAACTATATATCACTATTAAACCCCTATTATAATATCAATAATCATGATCTATAGTTTTTTGCCCTATTATCAGTGGTATTGTTTTTCCATTAACAACACTGTAATTAGGTAGTTTTAGGTGTAGTTCAGCTCACTATTTAAAAATTTAGCTGATTTTTATGACAAACATAATCTTTCTATTATGTTTATTCATTAAAATATCTCATCTAGATACCTTTTATTTTAAGATTTTGATAAATTAGTCAATGTTTATAATTTGCCATAGCTATTTGATAACACTTTCTTAGGCATTTTATATTTTTATTTTGAATAATATAACTACCTATATTAATTAAAAAAACATAATTTTATAATTTTTTACCTCATTTCTATACCACTAATCTTGTAGCTACATTTTTGAACTTATAGTCATGGTTTTACACTAACAATCATGGTTTTGTAGGTGTTTGTTTGTTGAATTTCATGGTTAGCTATTTTTTATAATATCAAAACTCACAAATTGAATTTTTTTCCTTATAGTTACAATATTATAGTCTCTATTTTTTATTTTGCTTTCAACTCATTGTGTAGTTATGGTTTTGTAGGAGAGTAGTGACTTTCCATTAAATTAGACTACTAACCCCTTTTGTTTAGGACCTTTGAAGACAAAAGGCACCCATTTATTTCCTAATTCTTATGTTTATAAGAGGGGTGAAAAAATTTTATAATTTAATCTTCTAATTTGTATATGTTATGTGTTGTTTTATTATGTACTTTTGTGCTTCCTCACATAGGTAATTAATTAAGGAAATAAACTATGCTTGTTTACTTATTAATCCATTGAGTCTAAGATAATATGTGACATGGAATTAATCTCCACAAATAGGCTTATTCACTAGGAGTTGGTGTCATGGATTTCATCACCATGTATTCAAACAAAATCCATGTTTCAAAAGAGTATAAATATCAAGGATAGTAGTCGTTAGGTTAAGTGGTTGACCGCATATAGGTCATCTATGAAAAAGAAGAGTTAACTATCTAAACCAAGCATTAGATAGTACCCTATATATATTTGGGCCCCATATTACCTTCATATATATTAGAGACACCCTTAGAAACTTTTGTGCAAACCTAGCTTAGGACCCTTCGGCCATAACAAGTTTTTCATTATCAGAGTCAGGATCAAATCTTTAAAAGCCATTAATTATAGATAGGGTTAAGAGGATTTATTTGATTCCATAATAGGTCATCAGCCTATATCCTCATCTGGTAAGCCATTTGATGGTGTGAACATTTAGTTATACACCCTTTTTAGCTTACTAAACTAGGACTTATGGCTGAGTGTGTTATGTGTGTGTTGTGCTTGAACTCATATTATTTGTGAACCATGTCAGCCACTCCCATTTTGTTTCAAAACACCTAGACACCCTTAGGATCAAAACCCATTCTTAAACCCCATCATAAAATTCATCTCATACCATCCATTCACACCTCTTAAATATAACATTAGTTTTGCAACCAAATCTTAGTGGTCACCCATCCTTCCAATATTCATTATCACTTTCAAATCTATTGAATAAGACTTATTAAAATACATAACCTTTTCAATAATTTATTCTATCAACCATCACTTCCCTATCATTTTCTTCTTCATACCTAGCACCCATCCAATTGCTATTTTTCTAGTGTGAAAGGTACTTGATCACTACATCTCATAGTCTTCTTGTTAGATTGGACTCTTGCAGAGTTTTATTTTTTGGTAATCCTTAGTCATTTTAATATTCACATCTCTTTAAAATCCAAAATCACCACATTTCCAAATCCTCTTATTTAACACCCTTAGATTTGATTTATGCCAAACTAATATTCCAAGTCATCATATTCCATCACACCTAATCATTTTTTTCATCCAATATGCCAATCCAAACCCATGCCCAACTTCTTAGGATGGAACAAGGATCTAACCAAAAGAATAATTTCTTGGGGAACTTAGTGATCGACATTAGGATCATGATCATACACATAATGATATGCACACTCACATAGGATAAAATGATTGATTTATGAATGAATTCTTCCATAGTGATGAGGTTAGAGCATGATTTGACTAGTATATATACAAAAACCATGACCATATTCTAGCTCAAGTCATTATAATGGGGGGCACACTACCCCTAATATTTGATTATAACCTTATGCAAAATGTAGTATATCCATCCACATGACCTAACACTCCCTATCAACATGTACATACTAATAAATCACCCAAATAAGAGAAACTTATGAACCATGAAAAATAACTCAAAGATCAAAAACAAAAGGTCCCTTTCTAAAATAAATGTGTCAAAACTAATAGAAGATTAACTTCCCTATAGGATCATTTGGACCAACTCATGCAAAAAATTAACTCTTTATCCTTCTAATTCCATACCCAAAATAAAAAACAATCCTCCCCATGCCAAAATATACATAACCCCAATAGGCCATACATAATTCATACTCAAACCTCTAATCCTCTAGGGGATCTCTCATTTACATAAGAATGGAAAATGACGAAGGAAACTCTCCAACAAATTGACCCTTGCACATAAGTGATGAATTATACATATGAACATTTTTCTCTCCTCCATTATATATGAGTATTATGAAAATCCCTTTCCTACCTCACTTTGAGGTCCCTAAATTCAAAAATATTAAAGGGAAAGGTAATCCCTATGATCATGTCTAGGATTTTTATGTGGCTTGTCTTGAGGTTGCATATGATGATGCTTAATTACTAAGGATTTTCCCAAAAAGTCTCATAGTACCATCCCTAGAATGGTTCATGAATTTTCCAAATGGGTCTATATTTAGTTTTGGATAATTGACTTAACAATTTGTGAGACATTTCTCATTTAATATAGAACATGTTGTTTTCATCAGAGACCTCTAGAACACTAAGCAAAGGAGTGAGGAAAGCCTAGCCTCTTTTTTATAATGATGGAGAAGCTTTGAAATACCCTTTTAGTGAAAATTACCAAAAAGGAGATAGCCAAAATATATGTTGACAACCTTAATGCAAAAGTAAAATATCAGTTGAAACTCCAATATACCAAAACCTTGATGATATTATTAAAATGGGATACAAATTGAAAGAACACTTATTGAAAAGGGAAAAGTTAAATTAGATACTCAAAATTACCATAATCAACATCAAGGTAATTCATTTTTGGTCAAATAAAAAATATTCAATAAAAATAAGAATGTTGTGGGAGATGAAGTTATAAATTCCAAACAACATGTTCAAACTATTCAAAAGAGGACTCACATAGATTATTAAAATGTCTCTTATATTCTAGTAACATGAGGTAAACCAAATCCTCAAATAGGAAAAAGACCTCTTACTAGCCTTGGAGTATCTATTAAAGTATTCTTTCAACAATTTATCACTATTAACATGATTACTCTTCTTGAAATCCAACCTTTGGATGATAGTAAACCTCAACTCGATTGGTATAAGGAGGATGAATTCTATCAATACCATAGAGTTAAAGGTCATGACATAGATACATATATGTAATTAAAACATTATATTTAGGACATTATTGAAAAAGGTAATATTGAATTCGAGTGGGAGAGTACTCCTAACCAGTCAAAAAATTAGTAGGTTAATATTTATTAGGGCCCTTTACCCAAACATGGTCAAAGACAAGGGAAGCCACATAGAGACTAGGGTCATGCATCTACTTATAATCATATGAAATATCACACCATCCCATAACACTATGTAAATACCATTAAAATACATATCCCCAAAGATCCCACTTCACCATCATCCACCATATTAAAGATCAATCAAGCTACAACTGATTGCATGATTACTACCCAACTTAACAAAATCATAATTCTTAGGGTACCACCAAAGGACCCATCTACATCTACATCACAAAAATTCAATATCTCTAAGAAAGTATCAATATATTTTGATCAAAATTATTATATCATTAAATAACTCGAGAAGACCCCTACTCAAATCTCACTCATGGATCTTCTCAAAATATCATCTAAACATTGGGAGATCCTTAATCAAGTCTTGAATGATCTAAAATTCCCACAAGATATTGACACTAATTAATTCCAAGCATTGGTGGGTCATTTGTCTCCTTCATAAAAAAATCACATTCATGCCCCAAGACAAGCCTCCCATTGGTCCACATCATAAGTAATCATTATTCATAGAAATCTCCATCTCCAACCACCATATTCCCTAAGTGTTCATAGATGGAGGGTCTATGTTGAACTTATGTAATCTATATTTTTAAAATAAATTGGGATATTATTAAGATTATTTAGGCCTAATTTTATGATTATTAAATCATATGATGATAATGAATTATTGTCTACATTCATCATATACATTCCCATTGGTGTGCGACTCATGGTACATCAAACCTTATTTCATGTAGTGGATGTTGATTTATTATATAATTTATTGTTGGGTCACACATAGATCCATGAGATATAAGCATTCCCATCTACTCTTTATAATTTCTAAAATTACCTCACTCTAGTATAGAGGTTACCATTACTAGGGAAATTGAGCATTTTCATAACTACCAAATGGGTTAATCTCAATCCTCCTGCTATTATCCTAGCATGGATAGTTCCACTCTGAACCCAAAACCTGCCAAATATATACACCCTAATGATTTAGTACCCACTTTTGATCCATGGCCTGATATTAAATGACTTAAAATCACATCTAAAGGATGCATGGAATATGAATATAAAACCTTTTATCTAGGTGACCTACCTCTTTCCCCAAAAAGCTATAGGTCCCCAGCTATGAGGAAGATAGATCTTGTTATCTATAAGTTTGGATCGATGACCTTTTCTAGAGTAGGACCATTATCATAATAATATATCAATGAATCTAATAAATCATGGCTTATTCTAAAAAAATGAGGCCCTCACATCTCACATACAAAGATACCCCCACATTCAAAACATGCTACACAATATGTATTATCAAGGAAAATAAGAGCAAGGTAGACTTAAACCCATAAAATTTCAAGAACATACACAAATTCTTGGCTTAGGGTACAAACTAATTGATATTAACTTAAATAATATCATTATGGATACTACTTTGGTTCCTGAAGAGTCTCTTTTTGATGAATAAATCAAGACAAGATCCACTTATAGTCTTTATATATATCTTGCTACCAATAACCTTTTCCATGACACCATTATTACCACTATAGATATATCCTTCTACTACCCCTCATTAATTGATTGGGATCAATGTAAGGAGCCATCCTTTGACATGTTTTAAAATGATAAGGCCATCTTGAAATTTTTGGGAGCATGAGATTTCATGCCTTTTGATGATCATAACAAGGTCTTTTCTATTAATCTTTACTAGTCAACTTATTTTAGGGAAAAATAAGTCCCCCTTGATCAAATTAAGGAATAGGAACTTGAATAAAAAGAGCCACCCCAAATTCTAGAATAATTTCTACATATTTCACCTAAGTCAAAAGGGTATACTAAAATAGATATAAAGCTCCCAGAAGAATTTTCTTTCCAAACCTAGGAGCTATAATTTCCTCCCACCTATCTCCAAGATTAGTCACCCTCGATCATTAGTTATGTTATTTAAGTCAACATCAGAACTAAAAAACACACTAAAATAGTCAAACTATGGGAAACTCATACACTTTAAGAATGTCTAATTATTTTTGAACTACTCAAGGAATTTATAGATGTATTTTCATGGTTTTATTATTACATGCCATGATTTTATCCCTCCAAGTTATGTATAATTTAGTTGTTCATCCTAACACCAAACTAATTAAGAAAAAATTACGTAAGATGCACCCTAAAATAGCCCTAATAGTTAAGGAAGAATTATATAAATTCTTGGAAGCAGGATTTATTCGACCCATTGATTAATTAAATAAGATATCTAATATTATTCTTGTGTCCAAACCACAAGGGGGAATTCATATTTGTACTAACTTAAGAGACATAAATAAGGCATGTCTTAAATATGACTTCCCTCTCCCAAATAGAGATATGGTCATGGATTTAATAATTGGGTATGAAATATTATCCCTCATGGATGGCTTTTAAGGCTACAATCAAATCAAAATTATGCCCAAGGATCAGCATAAATTAGGCTTCATTACTCTATAAGGGACATTTTGTTATCAATTCATGCCATTTGGTCTAAAAAATGTGGGTGTAACATATCAAAGGGTAATGACTATTATATTTCATGATATGATGCATGATATGGTGGAAGATTATGTGGAGGATATTTTAGGGAAGTCAAGATTTAGATCTGAGTAAAATATGCTCCAATGTAGAATATTTGAGTGGTTGTGTGAATATAACATTAGATTTATTCCAAATAAATGTGTATTTGGTATTACCTCAAGTAATTTATTAGGGTCTATTATATCTAGGGGAGGCATATAAGTAGACCCAAATAAAGTCAAATCCATTATGGAAATACTTCCTCCTCATAATTTGAAGTAGATTTGGAGTCTATAGGGAAAATTTCAAATGATTCAATGGTTCATCTCTTAGTTCATAGATAAATTCTACCCCTTCACCCATATATTGAATAAGGGGACCCATTTTAATTGGAACCCTGAATGTCAATAGGCCTTCAATAATCTCAAGCAGTATCTAATAAATCCACCCATGTTATCACCACCTAACATAGGAAGGCCCTTATTATTATATATTTACTTAACACCTTATACAATAGGTTCCCTAATTTCACAACACAATGATGATGAAAAGGAGCAAACAATTTATTATCTTAGTCACACTTTAATTTCATATGATCTGAACTATACTCCCATTGAAAAATATTATATAGATATTGTCTTCACTTCACAAAATGTGCAATATTATATGTTAAATATTCAAGTTTAGATCATCATTAAAGTTGATCCTCTCAAATATCTACTATAAATATAAGCTCTCACAAGACAAATGGCTAAAAGGATAATGTTGTTTAGTGAATTTTATATAGAATATACCCATCAAAAGTATATTAAAGGACATGCCATTGTAGATAAACTTGTTGAGGCACCTCTTGTGGTGACTAAACCTCTTGTTACATCCTTCCTTAATGAATCCATAATGAATACCATAGAATATAATGGCTAGAAGCTATATTTTGATGGATATTTTACCATGAATGGATCCAGATCCAATATTCTTTTGGTAACTCCACAAGGAACCTTATTCCTAAGGCTTTTTGTCTTCCATTTATATGCACAAATAACATTTATTAGTATGAGGCATTAATTTTTTTCCTTAAATATCCATTGAATGGAATATCTAGCACCTACAAGTATTTGGTCATTCATAACTAGTGATCAAGAAAGTCAATGAAGAGTTCCAAACTAGAGATGAGAAATTACTCCCTTACAAGCAATTGGTAGATCAATTAAAGTAACATTTTAAGTCTATTACATTTGAACAAGTTTCAAGGGGGAATAATAAGGTAGCTAATTCTATGGCCATAATTGGGTCTCTAATTGACCTTCCTAAAGATGTCCTTGAAGGAAACTTATTGATTGAGCATTTGATCTTACCAACCCATCAATCTATGGATCTATAAATTTGTGTTATTCCTTATCCCAATCTCCCTTGGTATCATGACATCTTCAACTATATCTATGATAACATCCTTCCACCAAACCTCAATCACCATCAACATAAGGTCTTCATCCACTATACCTCTTATTACACTATCCTTGGCAACATGCTCTATTAGAGAGGTTATAATAGGACCTCGTTGAGATGCATGACCTTAGAAGAAGTTTCTCTTCTAACCAAGGAGGTCCATAATAGTATATGTGATGTCCATGTCAATGGAATGGACCTAGCTAAGAAATTACTTAGGAATGGATACTATTGGCCTACCATGTAACATGGTGCCTACCAATATATATGAAAATGTGTAGCCTACCAAAAACATGGTAATATTATACATGCACCTACACAAGAATTTCAACCCATTATGAGTTCATAGACATTCTCTATATGGGGACTACATTTGATTGTCAAGATAAAACTCACATCATCTAATGGCCACAAATTTATTATTATAACTATGAATTATCTTACCAAATGGTTGTGGCTATATATAGTCATAGTCGGCACCCCTATAGATATATTATTAATTAGATATGGTGACAGACCCATATAGATATAAATATAGTTGGATCTTGATTTCTTGATCGATGTATATAAATCAAATTAGATCTATATGGAGGGGGAGGGGGATGGGAAGGTAGAGGTAGAAGCCATAGGTCTCCAAATTTCTAAATTCATTCTAAATCATATCATTTTCCATTTTAACATTCCTACCAACATCCTATCAGATAATGGAAAGTCCTTCAAATATCAATAATTTGAGGCCCTATGCAAGCATTACCACATTAATAAACACTTATCTACACCTTATTACCCTTATGAGAATAGACAGGTTGAATCTAAAAATAAGACTCTTATCAAGATTCTCAATAAAATAGTCAATGATGTAGGAAGGAACTGACATCTATAATTATATCATGTACTCTGGTCCTATCAAATAAGTGTTTGATCACCCATTGGGGCTAATCTATATTCTTTAGTTTATGGAATAGAAGCCATATTGCCTATAGAAGTGGATCTCCCCTCTTTATGTATCTCATTATTGGGCATTATCAATGATCATAATTTTTGACAAAAAACTATGAGAACTAGAGCTTCTAGATTAAAATCATTAAAAAGACCTAAATCACCTATGTGCATATCAAAATAAATTAAAAGGCCAATATCACAAGAAGATCCAATCTCAAGAGTTGTAGGTTGATGATCTAGTATTAAAGGAAAATAAATAAAAAACCAATACAAATAATGATAAGAAGGAAAAATTTGAAGCCAATTACTCAAGCCTTGTATAACAGTTACCAAGTTTGGATCAGGAGCCTATAGGTTAGCCACATTAGATGGTGAAGATCTCAAATATCAAATGAATATAATGCATTTAAAATTATTTTATACATAATAGGCTCCAATTTAACTCCATATATGGTTCCCCACTCTTAGGAGCATATCCATATCCATTCCATAGTTATATTCTCATTCTACTCCATTCTCCCATCACTAACCTTGGTTTTACAAGTGTGAATCCATTATAGGTTTATACAATAATAGGAGATATAGGTTTTAAAATGGAGAAAAATCATTAATTTTTGTGAAAATAGGGAATGTTTGTTGAGGAGCCTTCTAAAATCACTTTATCCATTTTCACATATTCCTCTATTTTATCACCTCCTTAGACATATCCCCATTGCATCCTCTTTGATGAATATGTATCATTGTAGCCTCAACCTAATCCTATCCTTGTTTGTCTCTTGATGTCTATAACCCATGATCCACATGTTCCCACTAACTTTATCATTATGGAAGTGTCAAAATTTGCTCTTTACTTTGGGGTCTAGCTTATACTATGCCGCTGAATCTTGATCAATTATCCTAAGCCCCATATATAGTTGATTCTTATTTGATTGAATCCTTGTTTCAATCCAATAATATTGGGCATAATATACCCCATGTCATCATTTCGATCATTTTCCATAATAATTTTCTTTCCATCACTTGATACTATCACTTTTATATTTATTTTATCCCTATCTTTAATCTATTCTATCTTATTTTTATCTTGTGTATTTATAAATGTGTGTGTGTTTTTGAATTTGAGTGGTTTCTTGATTAATAACTTAGTCTTATATATATTAATTAGATTGTTTTTTATCTTATCTTTTTATGAGAACAAGGGTGGTCTAAGTGACTCCAAAATTTGGTTTAGGTAAAGTCACTTAAAAAATGGAGTTCCCTCATGCACTATGTTTTAATGTACCTTTGAATTCTCACATATCATTGACACACCTTTTACTTATCGGTGAAATATTAAAATGGATTGCATACATTATTAATGGGTTCAAAAAATTTCCAATCATCCCATTCCCCCCAATCTTATTGTCATCTAGTCTTAACCTAATCATCCTACCATCCTATCCCATCTTCTTGGTGTAGGAGGATTGCTACCTAAACCCAATTTATGAGATATAAAAAATTAACAATGGGATCATCCTTATTTAGCACATTGATTTACATTTTACCATTACATATCTCATTAACATTACATCTATTGGAATGATATTGGAGAGAAGACCATGTTTTCTAGTTACATAGTGCAAATTTGTCATGCTTTTATAGAGGCCATTTTTGGAGGATTAAACAACAATTGATTAAATATTTATTATGGGATATATGGTTTGAAGGTTTAGATGAAGAGAAATGATCTCCAAAATAATTTATTTTACCTCTCAGAAATTACAAGGTTTCTAAGTTAAACTTTAAGGGTTTAGGCCATGGCATTCATAGGCATGTTCTATTTTTAGGTTAACTAGATACAAGAAAGAACCAATTACTTAAGTTATATCTAAAGTCCTTATTATCATTGTGTAATCAACCCCTTTAACCTAGAAATTATAGGCTCAAGCAGTGATCAAAAACCTTAATATTTATTAAGTTTTAGACTTAATATCTATCCCAACTTGATCAATGGTTAGATTTTAATCATATTTTGAAGATCAAATGAAGAGTAGCAAAGTCAAATTTTAAAAGGAACCTATGATTAAATGCATTAGTGATAAGTGTCAAAATCATGGAGCTTACACAATAAATATACAAAGTAGTTTAAAATCAAATAGTCAAGGATTAACATAAGAATGTCAAGTGTCACAATAATGAGAATTGATCATAAATGTGCATAAGAAACATGAGAATGCCAAATGTCACACTCACAAGATCTTGTTAGAGATACATATCAAGATTATTTCAAGGATCAATGATGAATGGGTGATCATGTAATGAAGATCTAATAGAGTGAGTGGACTCAATGAGATCAAGTGCTCGATGTTTAATGACATAGAGGAAAGTTAAATACCAAGATACTTTGATGAGATTAATAGATATTACATGTTCCAAAGACTTAAGAAGCAATGAGATGAGATTAAGAGATCAATTTTTAATGAAAATTAGAAATAAATTTCATACTAATTTGAATATATAATGACATACAGGAGCTCATATCAAAAGATTTAAAGAATGCATTTTAAATTTAAAACATTAAAGCCCAAAAATGTACAAGGGTCCAACAAAGTAGGTGACCCTATCAGAACTTGATCTAATGAGCACATTTTAAAGTTTATAAAATTGAATTAATATCATCACATCATGGTGCAAAACTTAATATCAATGGTTAGTACTTAAATATTTATTCATCATAATAATCAAGTAGAGGATCATGTAATAAAGATACATTATACAACACAAACAATGATATAGATCATTATGATAAATATAAATTGTGTAATATGGCATGTGTATCAAAACTAGAGCCTAATATATGCTAAATATAGTAACAATATAGAGAATCATGGTAGTGTAACATGAAATCAAGAAGTGAGAAACCCGTTGATTGGATTGAGTCTAAGGATGGAACATGATGTGTTATAGACCAAGTGTGAACACAAAAAATATATGAGACCTAAATACAATGCTTATATATGTCATTTAGGATATAGTAAAGGCTATTATTACTATTGAATAGAGTAAAATTGAGAGAGAAAGAGGCAAAGATGAAGATATTGAGGAAGTGTGTTTAATAGAGAAATATAGAGACACAGAGATAGAGGGACAAAATGGAAGAAAAGAGAAGAGAAGAGAAGAGAGAAGAGAAGAGAGAGATGTGCAGAGCATGAGTATTTATAGACTATAAATATAATAGAGAATTGGAATTGGATTCATTTATGAATCAATATTATAATTTGGAGTTATAGCTTCATATTTTGAATATAGATCTAATTGGTGGGTGCCATTAGATAAGATGAGTTGGTGCTTAGTTAGGGAGTTAGTGATTCTTTAGTATAGGTGATCTTAAAACAAGGTATTGGTGTCTACTTAGGGTTAGTGACCTCAAATGTTGTAACTAGTGAGGTTTTGATTATGAAGCTAGATTAGAATAGTATATTCTAGAAGATATTCTCACAGTGGTTTTTTTGATATTAGGTTTTCCACATATACATATCATGTTATGTCCATTTTTGTATGTGTGATATCTACATATATGTTTTAATTATCATTAAAAGTATAAAGGGAATAATATATTCAATCTACTAATTCATCTCCCCTCTTAATAGATAGTTGTGTTTTAATAATTGATATCAAAGCTTTGTTTATTTAGAAGAATCTTAATCAGATCAGGTAGATTTTAGATGATGAAAACAAATGGCTAGTCAAGAAGGTTATTCCTCAAATAAATCACCTCTCTTTGATGGATCAAACTATGCATTTTGGAGCATTAGAAATGGAAACATATTATATTCATTAGGTTTTAATGTATGGATGTCTATTTTAAATGGATATATAGATCTTACTACAAATCCTACTGATCAAGCTACCAAGATGGCATATGAGAGCATTGTTAAGGCTAAGAATGCTATTCTATGTGGATTGTCTAATTTAGAGTTTGTCAAAGTGATGCATTGTCAAAATACACTAGATTTCTAGAATAAATTAAAGAGCATCTATGAAGGTGATAATAAATTAAAGCAATATAAGCTAAAAGCATACAATGACAAGTTTGAAATCCTTTAAATGAATGAAGAAGATACAATTGTAGACTACCTTCTTAGAGTAGATGAAATAGTCAATGCAATCATAGGCCTTGGAGAAGAGATGAAAAATACAATCATTGTCAAAAAAGTCTTAAGATCTTTCCATCAAGGTATGACTCTAAAATATCTACAATAAAGGAAGCAAGATATTTGGATAAACTCACTATTGATGAGTTGCATGGAACCTTCACTGCCTATGAGATGAGAATGGGAGAAGCAGATACCTTCAAGAGAGAAGTTGTATTCAAAGCAACCAAACAAGTAAAATCAAAAGCACCTACATCTAGATATGAGGAGACTGATGGAGAAGAATCCAGCTTTGTTATAAGATTAATAAGAGGGTATATAAAATACAAATTTAAGTTACCCTTTAAATGTTTTAACTATGGTAAGGTAGGACATTTTGCTTCTAAATGCTCTTATAACAAAAATGATAACTTTGAATAAGAATAGGATAATAAAAAGTTGAAACCCCACTACTCCAAGAAGAAAAAATTCTTTAAAAATAAGAAAGTCTTGTACACAAGAGAAGACAGTGATTCATTAAATGACAATGATAGTTTGGATGATGACCATGACTATTGTTTTGTGGCTAAGGAAAAATAGGTCCTATTCATGACATTAGGATCAACTTCTATGGATCAAGAATAAGTTGAATACTTAAATGAATAAGAAGGAGAAGTGTATCTAGAGTGTGAAATCATCTATGCTCTATTTGAAATTGACAAGCTGAGAAAAGAGAACTCAAAATAGAATAAGTTTGGATAAAAGAAGATTGAAATTTTTTCCAAAAGTTTTAAATTTTTTGATTAGATGGTGGTTAGCCTAAATACACAAGTTGAAGAGGAAAAAAGAATATAAAATTTAGTTAAACTTGAACTAAAATCTAAATTTGATGAGTGCATGAAGTTATAAGTAGAAATAGTGGCTTTAAGAAAAGAACTTTATAAAGCTAAAGAACAAATAGACAAATGTTTGAAGCTAAAAGTAGAATCAAACATTCTTAATGAATTGATCAACTCTCAAAAGCCTTCAAAAGAGAGATATGGTCTTAGTTATGAAAAAAGAAAAAGTTCCATAACTAGTACATCTATAAACTTATATCACAACTTCAAAGTAGAAGGAGAATCATCAATAATGAAAGATAAATTTTACAAGAATATAAAGACAAATAGTATCACTACTAATGAGAAGAAAGATGAAAATAAGCATGAATAAAATAAGGATAATAAGTCAATCTCTGCAAACTCAAGGAAGATGTATAAAACAAAGGTAGCTTATGCAGATGGTTACATAAAGGTGAGAGACATGAAGAAGTTAGAGTTTAGAAGACCTCATCCTACATTAAAAATGCTATGACTATTTTTTTATAATATTTCTATGGTTATTTTTATACCTATAATCACTTTGGTCATAGGGCTAGTGATTTTAGAGTTGTACCTAAAAAGAGAACAAATTTTTTAAGCAAAAATTCATTTAAACCCTTGTTAGATACAAATATAATATGTTATAATTACAATAATTTGGGTCACATAGATAAACAATGTAGAACAAACTTTTTAAGACCAAAAATACAAAATAAAAGCATTCCTCCTAGTGTTAATAAAGGTTAACAAGTCTCTAAAAAAGAGATAAATAAGCCAAATAAGAAACCCAAGGATGTGTGGAAAGTGAAAGATTAATATATGATTTCTTAAACTACACTCCATGCTAAGAATCAAAATTTGTGGGTAATAGATAGTGGATGATCAAAAAATATGACTAACGATAGGAGCAAGTTCATCAAACTAAGAAAATGTAAGGAAAGATCTATCAGGCTAAGAGACAACATTGTAATAAAGATAAGAGGTAAAATAACCTTAAACATAGATGAAAAATTTCCTACACATGATGTCCTTTATGTTTAAGTATTAAAACATAATCTGCTCAGTGTTATCCAAATATGTGACAATGGATATAAGGTCACATTTAATTCAAAAGGTTGTAAGATAAAGACACCTAGGAGATCAGTTGCATAAGGGAAAAGAACTAAAAACAACATTTATAATCTTAGTGAAGTGAATGGTAATAGCTACCTGATATGAAATATTGATGAGAGTTGGTTATGTCACATAAGAATGGTCAATGTCAATTTTTACAACCTAGAAAAGGTGAGCTCAAATAAGTGTGTTAGACACATGCCTAATATATCCAAACCTATAGACACTACTTGTAAACAATGTTAACAAGGCAAGCAGACAAGGGTAAGATTTCAAACAAAGGAGTATGCAACTACAAATCATCTACAATTAGTTCATACTAGTCTTTTTCGTCCTACTAAGACAAGATAATCTAAAGGAGATAAATAATTCATGTTATGTATAGACGATTACTCAATAATAACATGGTTAACTTTTCTGAAGGATAAGTTTTAGGCATTTGAAAGATTCAATATCTTTAGGGCCATGGTAGAGAGTGAGATTAGATGAAAAACCAAATGCTTAAGATTTTATAGAGGTGGAGAATTCACCTCAAATGAGTTCATAGAATACTATGAGAAGCATGGAATCAAAAGGCATTATTCTATAGTAATAACTCCACAGTAGAATGGAAATGTTGAGAGAAAGAATAGGAAATTTAAGGAGATGGATATAATAATGTTAAAAGAGGCCAAGTTACCCAATGGATACTAGAGAGAAGTAGTAAAAACAATAATATATGTCTTGGATAGAGTTTAATTGAGGGTAAATAGTGATAAAACTCCTTATGAATTATGGTAGGGAAAACCTACCTCTATGAAGTATTTCAGAGTGTTTGGTAGCAAACTATACATTAGGAGAATAAAGGTCAACTTGGGAAGCTTTGAATCAAGATGTGATGAAGGAACATTTCTTGGTTATTCCACCCAAAGTAAAGCCTACATATGTTACAACAAAAGACTACACAAGATTTTAGAGAGCATCAATGTCAATGTTGAAGAAGGCTTGAAACATGTTAAACATGATAGAGAAATATGTAATGAAAAATAAAATTATGAAGAGGGTGAAGATAATGAAGATCATGAGGAAGTAAATGAAAAGGCACCTATAAGAACTATTCAAAAGGATTACCCTATAGAGCATATCGTTGGAAATAAAAATGAAGGAGTTTAGATAAGGAGAAGAGTTACAATGAATAAGGAGAAAATAAGTTTTACTTTAATGTCTAAAATTGAGCCTAAGAGCTATATTGAAGCTAGTAAGGATGAGAATTGGATAAAAGCCATGGAAGAAGAATTGTGCCAAATTAAATAGAACAAAAATTGGGAATTAGTTCCAATACCTTCAAACAAGAATGTAATAGGTATAAAATGAGTCTTTAGAAAAAAGATCAATGAGGATGGAGCTATTATAAGGAATAAGGCAAGACTGGTATGCAAAGGATATGCACAAGTTGAAGGTATATATTTTGAGGAAACATTTGCTCCAGTTGTTAGATTGG
Source organism: Torreya grandis (assembly GCA_037957365.1). Classification (NCBI taxonomy): domain Eukaryota; kingdom Viridiplantae; phylum Streptophyta; class Pinopsida; order Cupressales; family Taxaceae; genus Torreya; species Torreya grandis. The sequence continues at coordinate 834,607 of JARHVA010001187.1, forward strand.
AAGACATAAAAATGTTTCTAGCATTCTATATTTATAATAACTTTAAAGTCTATCAAATGGATGCTAATTCTACTTTCTTGAATGGGTACCTAGAAGAGGAAGTCTACATAGAACAACCTTAATGTTTTAAGCTGTTAGAGGAAGAAGATTATATGTGCAGACTAAAAGAAATCTATGTATGGTCTAAAATAGGCGCCTAGAGTATGGTATTCAAGATTATACTAGTATTTTTCAATAATAAAGATTCAATAAAGGATATGCAAACAATAATATGTACATCAAATAAGAAGGTGATCATATACTGATTGTTGTTATTTATGTGGATGATATCATTTTTGGTGGTAGAAACAATATAATGTGCAAAGAATTTTCTAATCAAATTCAAAATGAATTTGAGATGTCTATGATTGGAGAATTTATTTCTTCCTAGGTTTATACATAACACAAACTGATGAAGAAATATTTATATCTCAAACCAAGTATGCTAAAGAAATGATCAAGAAGTTTAGAATGGAAGATAACAAACTAATAAGTAATCCCATGATAACTGGATGTAAGTTTAGAAAATAGGATGAATCCCTTGATGGAAATAAGACTATGTATAGATCAATGATAGGTAACTTGTTATACCTAACTATATCAAGACTTGATATCATGTGACCAGTATGCATGGTAGTAAGATTTCAAGCTACTCCTAAAGAATCACATGTCAATGGAATGAAAATAATATTTATATATATCAAGAGCACTATGGCTTATGGTATCCTAAAAGTAAATATTTCAATTTAACAACATATACATATGATAACTGGGTAGTAAGAGTGGATGATAGAAGAAGAAATAGTGGTGGTGCATTTTTACTAGGAAATAGACTTGTTTCATGGCTGAGCAAAAAATAAGAGTCAGTTACTCTTTCTATAGTAGAAGTAAAGTGTGTGGTAGTAGTGGCATGTTAAAATCAAGTCTTGTGGATGAATCAAACTCTCAAAGACATCAAGGTAGAATAAAAATCACCTATATTTATTTTTTTGACAATTCAAGTTCTATTAACATATCAAAGAATCTAGTGATGCATTCTAGAACTAAGCACATATCAATAAAGTATCACTTCTTAAGAGAAAATTTTGTAGATCAAGAGGTCACAATGGACTATGTGTTAAATTAGGATCAAATTGTAGACATATTCACCAAACCTCTTCCTAAGTAACAATTTGAGTATCTAAGACATAAATTGGGAGTGTTGGATCTTACATCACATCACTAGATCATAGTGATAGGGCATAAGTCTAGGGGGAGTATAAAAAAATATTGTTAATCCCTAGAAGAAAAGATCTTACATCACATCACTAGATCGTAGTGATAGGGCATAAGTCTAGGGGGAGTATAAAAAAATCTTGTTAATCCCTAGAAGAAAAGAGAAAAGGGAACCAAGTATGCATATTTTTGGAAATTTTTAATGAGTTCATGGTTGAATATTCTTGGATAAACTCCTTTATATGATAAAAGGAGAGAAAAAATTAGACAAACTATGAGAAAGTTGGAGTCCCTTTGTCACTGATGTTAAAGGGTGAGAAAAAATACAAATTCTCTCTATAAAAGTTTGAAAGAGTAGAGAATGTGTCTAGGTTGAGTTTAGGAGAATGTTCCATTTCCTAAGGGGGGAAATTTTGTATGAGTAGTTTCATCTCATGTTCATTAGAAGCTAATGCAAGTAGTGCCAAAGAAGAAGTAGAGTATTATAAGATCAGAGCATTTAGCTTTCCATCAATTCCAAAGGGGGAGGTTGTTGGAAATATGATTGTCATTGATGTCAAAAGGGAGATTGTTGGCATGATATTAGAGAGAAGAACAGATGTACATATTGAAAAGTTGTCAAAATTTTATAGAGACCATTCCTAGAGGATTGAAGAATAATTGATGGAAGATATATTATGTGTTTTTTTAGTGCATCTGAGATATATGGTCCACAATTTTAAATGAAGAGAAATGAGATCAAAAATAATTTATTTTAGCTCTCATAAATTATAGGGTTACTTAGTTAAACCCTAAGGGTTTAATCTATGTCATTCATAGTCTTTTTCTATTTTTAAGTTGATTGGATATAGGCAAGAACTAGTTACTTATGTTATATCTTAAGTCCTTGTCATCATTGTGTAATCAACCCCTTTGATCTAGTAATTATTAGAGAAATTAATATTTCCTAAGTCATAGAATTAATATTTATCCTATATTGATAAAAAATTAGTGCTTAATTATACATTAAATATATAATGAAGCATAACAAAGTCAATTTGTCAAAGGCACCTATGAGTAAACATGTTAGTGAAAAGTGTCACAATAACAAATCTTGCAAAGTAAATCTTTGGAGAAATTTTAAATTAAATATTTAAGGATTTAGGTGGGAATTCTAAGTGTCACAATAGCAATAACTGATAGCAAATGTGCAGAACGAATACAAGGATTCCAAGTGTGACACTCACAATATCTTGTTAGAGATAAAGATCAAGCTTATTCCAATGATCAATGGTGAGAAGATGATCATGCAATAAGATCTAATAGAGTGAGTACACTCAATGAGATCAAGTGCTTGATGTTTAATGACACAGAGATGAGTTAAATACCAAGCTACTTTAATGAGATCAATAGAGCATATATGTTCCAAAGACTCAAGAAGTAGTGAGATGAGATGAAGAGCTTGATGTTTAATGACAAGAAGAGATAAAGTTCATGCTACTTTGAAGATATAAAGGAATTTAGGATCTTAGATAAAAAGATACAATAGATTAATTTTAAAGTTGAAACATTAAATCCCAAAAGCATACAAGGATCTAATGGATGCATTTTAAATTTGAGTAAATTTCATGAGCATAATTTGATCATGGAATGAAACATAAGATCAATGGTCAGTATTTAAATATTTTTTCATCAAAATGGTCAAGTGAAAGACCATGTAGGAAAGATACATTATTCAACATAGACAATGATATAGATTATTGTGATTGATCTAAATTGTGTAATATGCCATGTGCATCGAAACTAAAACCTAATATATGCTAAATATAGTAATAAAATAGAGAATCATGATGGTGTATCATGAATTCAAGATTTGAAAAACCTATCAATTGAACTGAGTCCAAGGATGGAGCATGATGTGTTACAGACCAAGTATGAATACAAAAAAGATTTGATACCTAGATACAATGATTATATATATGTTATCTAGGATATAGTAAAAGTTTTTATTTCTGCTAAAAAGTGTCAAATTGATAAAGAGAGAGAGTTAGAGAGAAATAGATTGATAAAGTGTGTTGAATAGAGAAATATAAAGATAAAGATTGAGGGGCAGAGAGGAAGAGAAGAGAAGAGAGAGATGTACAGAGCATGAGCAGTTACAAACTAGACATGTAATAGAGAATTGGACTTGGATTAATTTATGAATCAATATTGTAATCCATAGTTTTAGCTCCATATTTTAAATATAGATCTGATTGGTGGGTGCCATTATTTATGTTGAGTTGGTTCTCACTTATGGAGTTGGTATTTCCTTAGATTAGGTGCTCTTAAACTAGGGGATTGGTGTCTCTTTAGGGTCATTGCCCTTAACATTTGTAACTAGTGACGTTTTGATTCTGAAGCTAGATTAGAAATTAGATTTAGAATATATTCTCATCATGGTTTTTCCCATATTGGGTTTTCCATGTATACATATGGTGTTGTGTCCATTTTTATGTGTGTCATATCTACATATATGTTTTAATCTCCATTAAAAATATTAAAGGACTAATTTATTCTATCTACTAATTCACGCCCCTTTTTAGTAGATAGTTATTTTCCAACAACATTTTATATTCATATAAATCTATTTCATACATTACAATCATCCACAAATGTTACAACATCATCACATAAATATCCATCTATCTACGATACCATTAAAATCCATGTCCAACATACATCTAATCTATCCACATATCCATCAACACATAAATCATCATACATATACCATGAATATCACATCATTTTTATTCAAATGGATACTTCCATATCTAACTACCCACAGCATATCATAACTCTATCATCTAATATAATGCAAATACACACATAAAAAGTCCATTACATCACATCATATAACATTATACAAAAAAATCCACTACATAATCTAATCCATCTAACTCATAAATAAATCCATATAATCACATCATAAAAACATCCATAATCAATTCATATCACAAAATCATAATAATCACTATCTAACACATCACATCACATCCAACATCCCATCATATATATAAATTTACACATGGAGTCCATGAAAAAAATATACAATATAAGGGCCCCATGGGTATCAATGTGTTACAATTAAACAAAAATACATACATACATACATACATACATACATATACATACATATATATATATATATATATATATATATATATATATATATACACACACACACACACACACACACACATAGTCTTAGCTAGGCTCTTGGTGGTCCTCTAGGGTGCTAGTGTATTGATTACGATGAGCTAGCTCTAAAAGTAGGTACATGCTACCGAAATAACACTACTACCTCATACAAGTCTCTATAATACCAAACTTTGTGCATCAACCTCATGATGTTATGAATAACATCCCCCATTCCACCTACTAACATGGCCATGTTTGTCTCCTCTTTAGACATCTTGACCACATACACATCCCCTATCAGATCTTTAATCAGAGTCTACATCTAGCTAATCTATGCCTAATAACTAGTAATCTATGCATCCCAACTATGGATCTATCTCTATAACATCACTATCTGAGCATGTAAGGTAGTAACCTAGCCTTGTAACCCAATAACCTATCCTTATGCTTAGGCTAGTTTCCCATCTTATCCCTATGACCATGCCTGGAGCTAGTCTCTCTCTATGGTAATCCCTAAAATCTAAATAAGTCATGCATCTTTGACATGAGATGTGATAATGATTATCATTCATCCTCTATCAATGGAAATCAAGATGATCTTACACCATCCCTACCCTCATTGGCTCTAGCCTATGTCCGAATCACTCCAACCTACATATTTCTCCCCCTATCCTAGGTCCCACTCCCTCCATCTTGAGTTATCACTGTTTCTTGATTCCCATCACCCCATATACTTCAATCATATTTGGCCCTCCCTATCCATCTTAGGCATCTTTTAATAGCACATATCCCCTCTTCCATCTCTACAATCTTTCCTACACTTGTAACACCCTCGTAACCACTCCCATTTATACCATAGGTATATGCTTGAGTAACCTTATTGGAACCCTCATATCCCACCATGTAGTATTTTTTATTATCACACTTGGATATGGTAAAAGAGTCTATAAATACCATAGGATCAAGGCAAGGTTATCATAATCTATGCATGCTAAATTTCTATCCACTACCCTACCACACTATTGCCTTTCTTGGTCACTCTATGTAAACAAATGCTCCTCACCTAGCAAATCCTATGAGAGTCCAAACTATCTCTCTACATGGTCATGTCTATATTAGTCTTTAATAAAGTCCCTCTAACCTTTAAGTAACACTCTAAACATATACTACATCACTTCAGCCTCATCCTCCTAACCAAATTAAATCCCCCTATATGGCATCCATGTGATATGATCTAGCCACAAACTATCAAAATCTTATTTATAGAATCTCATCTCTCTGGCATGGACTCTCTACACACCTAGTAAAATGTACCATATAAAGACAATAAGCTCATGAGGCTCTCTATCTGATTGAGAACCTAGAGGCTATTAGATTATAATTTTCTCCCAACTCTAAATCTATAATAATAATGATGGACCCAAGCTCACCACTCCCATGTAGACCCCCAAATATAACTCCTAATATATATGATCCAATATCACTAGCCCCTACAAAAAAAAAACTAATATCCTACACCATATCTACAATGACATCTCTAAGTCCCAAGTAAAACCACTAACCATTATTATTCAATAGAAGTATGTTTGTGACAAGAGAAATCACCACTAGAATAAATTCATCAATAGTCCCATCTCATAAGAATCTATCAATGTCCAACTGTCAGTCCCATACACCAACTTGTATCCCTCCTACTAGTTTTTATATTGTTTCACTAAGTGTCTGCGATCACTAGTAAATCTTATGCCCTATCATCAACAATCATTAAATATGATATACATCCTCTATCATCATCATCATATCTCTAATCACTAAGTGGAAGGTACTCATCTCTAAGTGCCATCACTCCACTAATTTAGAACTAGGGCATAATCAATCCACACCACTAGCATTGTCACTATGTAATATAATCTTACCAGCTCTAGCACCCTATAGTCTATAGGACTCAACTAATGCATCTTATGAACAACCTTAGGACTCCATAATTGAGTTTCCATAATACCTAAATCCTCTTGCACCAATCACACAACCCATCACTAAACCTATTCCATAATGCTTTCCTTTTTAACCTGATCCAAGTGTGTTCTCCCCTTGATCAAACATTCTTATATTTGTCAACAATGGCAACAAAACTCCTCCAATATCTTACGAACACTTCATAAAACCTAGGATCAAACTAGAAGGAATATCTAATCTAGTCTATCAATGAATATTAATCAAATGTAAATAACACAATAATCAAAATAGAAATAACTTGTGGGGAGATTTTAGCATTATAAGTCTACACAATTAAGCTTAAAAATGATGTTCATGGCCTCTCTATAAACAGATTTTTGAGATTGATCAAAATAAATTGTGATCGTCCATCTTGAGATAAAGATGTGTGGCCAAGAATCCATTCAATTTTGGAGGCTAAAATCAATAAATTCCCTAATAATGATTTGGAAAGAATGGGAATTGATGTGGCATGGGAAGCCATGATTCATATATTTATGCACTTATGGCCTAGAGGTGCCTTTCCAATAAATGATGTCATTAGGTGATGTAGTTAATAGAAATAAATTTCTGAAAATAAATATTCTATAAACTCCATGAAAAATCCACTTAAGATCTTGATTTTAATTAATTAGCTTTAAATAAAATTAAACAACATTTGTGTAATTATTTGAAAATTGGCCCTTAATTAATCAAAATGGTTAGAAAGTCATAGTACTAGGTCATAAATTAACTCAGGAATAATTTGGGAGGAAATGTTAGTTGTGTTGGAATCGTATTCCCATTTAGGATTTTTAAACACAAAATAATAGAGGTACATGATGTGTACTAGTGAATTAGAAGAAAAGAGCGATCCAGAACATGAAAAGACAAAATCATCATTTTGAATCAAAATGAATTGATCAAATTTAGGAATCACCTAAAATCATTTCCCCATTTAGGGATACTTTTTCCTAAATTGGCACTTGTAAATAACAAGTTTGAACCATTTAGGGTGTTTTAGTGATTTTGACCTCAAATGTGCATTTTAGTGCAATTCAAGTAAGATTGATAATTTCAACACAGATAGTGTTAGGAATTGGATGTCTACACTAATTACCCCTAATCCCTCCTTAATAATCCCATTCATCCCTAATCATCTAACTTACACCCTTAATCCACTAACTCAACCTCTTACCATAACTACATCTAATCTTAACTAACTTCATCATGTCCTATCCTTCCCTAACCATCCATCCCTATCCCTTAAACACCTTAGCCTATCATTTTATCCCTCATCCCTTGATACTTGTGTCCTTAGAGTACCATAATATTATAGTTGTAGTATTGTAATACCATAACTCACAACATAATATCACTAGTCATGAGTGCAATAACATGACTAAGGACATTAACCTTAGTCACAGTATTGAACCCATGATGATTATAATCTAATAACATGAAATAAGTTCAAAAAATTAACAAATTACTAGGTTAAGGGAAAGAAACATACCAGTGGTCCAACATCCGTGGGCCTGTATAATAGTCATACTCTCTTGCCATGGTGTGAAGCTCGTGGGATTTGGTCCATATTTTTATCTCAAAGTAAATTTTCACCAAGGCTAAAAGTCAAAATGAATCCATTTTCACTCTTTTGTCTTATTTGACCTCCCCACATTATTTAAACCCCCATCACCCCCTTAACCCCTAACACCCTTTTTCTCTTATCATATCACACCTAGATCCCATCAACTTAATCAATTACCTCAATTAATAATTGATTATACTCATTAAGTCATTTATGACATGGTTTTTTTAATTTTCCCATCATCTAAACTCATCTTGAGTCAGAACTAAATTGTCCTGAGGTCTCCTAAGACTATGTAGGAAGAACCTAGCCATGGTTTTGTTCCTAGGGATAGCTCAACCACTATTATCCTGCAATACTCATCTCATACTAGATGAATCCCTTGACCATATCACAACACTTTAAGCTACATATCTCAAATAAAGTGGATTTTTATTAATCATCTCATCCAATATTCATTATAGGCTTTCAATCTATCCCTATCATGTATCCTTTCTATATGAATTATCATTAGCTGGTATCCTCTCTTGTCTCTTTATTTCCAAAACATTATATATGCCTTAGGAATTCATTATCTTATCAATCAGTCTCCTTTCTAGACATTGATCATTTTTATAGAACCCATGTCTTAGGACTAAGACATTTTATCCACTTGTACCTATACTTTGAGAATCTCAATAATAGTTATATCATTTCTTGGGTCATCCCAACCCATCTCATCATCTTGGTCTCATCCCTCCCTTGGGGCTTCTATTTGACTAACCATCTGAGTCAGTTTTCCTTGTATGCTCCCTCAAGGGGGAATCATACCAACTAACAATGTCTAACATTATTTCCATATATGAATATGGTTTTTATTTTAAATACCATTAATCCTTATATCCTAACCACTTATAATTACCTTTCAAAGAGTGGAAAAATCTATGCACCTAAATATGCTCACCCTAATAATTATACTAATTCTACTAATTTCATCTATAACTATATTTCCTAGCTAATTAACTAACATCCTATTTCATATTACCCACATCCCACAAATTGTAATGTCCCTTACTTAGGGGCTCCTTTTTCCGTTAAAAGCTCTGATACCACTGTAATGTCCCTTAGGGGCTCCTTTTTCGTTAAAAGCTCTGATACCACTGTAATATCCCCTTCAAATAGGGAATATAGAAACACAAATAGTTCTAAACAAAGATACAATCTTGCAAAATAAATTTAGATAAACAATAAACCACATTAAATCTCTTATCTGCCAATCAAATATCTTATCACTTGTTCAGATAATTACAATTACAGTCTTCTCTCATATAAATAAAAGAATATTAAAATTTGGTCTTAAAACCTTGATCTTCTACAAATTTGGAAATGAAATATGAATTCTATCTCATCTCAGCCTGCTGTGTCGAACACACAGTCATCGGTGTCGGTCGATCTACTGCCGACATCGGTCTCTGTAGGTCCTTCTCTATCGACGTCGGTCTTCAGTCAGCTGATGTCGGTCACTGGAAATCTCTGTCTACTGAGGTCGGTATCTGCATGGATCTATACAGACCTGTACAGACTTCATATGGCTACCAATTAAGCACAACCTGTCTATTTTCAACCCTGGATCTGAAGATATCTGGAGATCTCTATCTGTATAATTTATTGAATCAAAAGCATAATAAAATAAATACCTAGAAAGCTTTGTGACAACTTCTATATGAAGTTACCTCTCAAATATGTAAACCTCTGTGATAACTTCTGTATGAAGTTATCTCTCAATTTGGCAATAGATCAGTTGATATTTCACAGCCTCTGAATCACACACACTGCAGAGGGAACGTTCTCCAATGCAGATGGAATCTTGGAACCCTTGGCTCAGTCTTCACAGAAGAATTCTTTCAATATCAATAATCAATAATCAATGCATGAATCCATACTCTCTCCCATGAGAAACCCTTATACCTTCCAAAGCTGTGCTTGTTAAAATTAGATTTCCTTAAATTAGACTTAGGGCTTCTTAAATTAGAACTAGCGTCTTAAAATTAGACCAATTCTTAAATTAGAATTAGGGTCTTAAAATTAGACCAAATAATTAATAATTAATAATTAATTAATATCTAATTTAAAATTAGACCAAATAATTAATTAATTAATATCTAGTTTAAAATTAGACCAAATAATTAATATTTGATTAAATCAATCAAATATTAATATCTCCCTCAATACATGTCGGATCCTCAAACCGTCTGAAGCTGGTGAACTAGGGAGTGATTCCGCACATGATCATGCCATAACAGGGATGGTTCGCTGAGTGCCAAATATCCCTAAATAATAGGAGCTCAGGAAAACATGTCCAAAAGAGCTCAAATGAAATCCAACTGTAGGAATTCTACAAATTGAAGCCAAGCCAATCTCCATCATGACCCTCTATCCGTCTAATCAGCCTATGAAGGTCGCATAATAGGCTAATCATTAAGTCTGTCAATGTCCATGAAAAAGGGGACATGACACAATCCTTATTATAGTCTTTCAACAAACTAATCATCCTCATTAATCTACTAACTAATCCTAACTACCTATTAACCTACCCATTAATCCACTTGCCAGTTTAAAAATACATTTTATTCACCTACCCATCTACCACCCTATTAAACTAGATATTCATACACCCCTAATCCCTAATGGAGATTATAGAATTGGATAATTATATAATCTTCTCTAATTTAACCCTTCTCCTCTATAATAATCTATTATAGATGTTTCCAAAGAATTAAAAATTCCTTGGAGATTCCTTGGCCATTGATCTCAATGGCCCAAAACTAAATTTGAGCGATTGATTTTCCCTCTCATGGATTATATAAACAACCCAATCCCTCCATGAAAACTAACTTAGAATACTTGGAGCTAACTTTCATCCATAAACATCCTTCTTGTATCATCCAAACATCTATATAGCATTATCAAAGCCAGTACCAAGCTAAGAATCCATTGAATCCATTAGCAAGCATAATCAAGCAATCCTAATCCACTTAATTTTCACTCTAATTAATTTAGAAATATTTGAGGGGGTATATAAGAGGTAAAATTATGGTAAGTTGTTTCATTATAAGCATCTGATTATCTCTTTATCCTCTCTATTATATTTATTTGCATTTTGGGTTTTATTGCTAAAAATAGTAATATAGAGAAAATCTTAAATTCCTACTACACTAACCATGATGGTGAAACTATAAATCATAAATATAATTTTTGATATATGTTTAAGTGTGGTGTAGGTGCTCTCACTTGGAGTAGCAATAAGTAACCTACTATCTCTATCTCTTCTACTAAAGTAAAGGATAAAAGTGATATGGAATTTATGAAATAAGCCATGTGATTGCAAATGTTGTTAGGATAAATTTATTTTGATGTTTATCATAGTACCATCCTTCACTGTGATAACCAAAGTTGTATATCTCTAGCAAAAAGTCTAGTGCAACATCAAAAAACTAACCATATTAATGTTTATGTGCATTTTATCTTAGAGAAAGTCCTTAGTGGTGATATTGATCTACAGTTATATCATACAAATGAATAAGCAGTAGATATATTCACAAAACCACTTTGTGCTACTAAGTTTTGTTAGTTTTTTGAAATGTTGGGTCTCTTAAAGTTTCTATTTATGGGGAGTGTGCACGACAATGCCACTTCCTAGCAGCCATGTGTTTATTGTTCTTCTCTATACTTCTTATAATTATAAATCATTGTAAACATCGTGTGGAAGTTATGTAATTTGATTAAAATCTATGTGGAATTTATAATTTTTTACCCCAATACATTAAAAATTGTACTTTGTAATAAATTTCCTTGTGTTATAAAAGGCTCCAAATATGTTTAGTGATTATTCATGAGAAATTATGAGATGTAGTCTCATAATCATGTTAGCCTAAACTTACTTTCCGGTAGTTTATGGATTATAATTTATTTTGTTTCAAAAGGTGGTGTTTGGAATTATGAATGTTTTCAAATATTTCAATTTTTCACATAGTATAAATCCTTTATGGTGACTATGGCATTTATCACATCTTACCATTAAGGGGAGTGTTAGAACACTTAATGTTTAAATGATGCAATTATAAGACCATTAGTAAATTTTAGGTAATTAAATAATAATGATTTAATATTTATTAACATAGGTTAACAACCTCATGTAAATAAATAATAAAACATGAATTATTTATTATTTACTATTAAAAAACATTATTGTTTATTTTATTATTGGTTTTTTAAATGTTCTCGAGATGGTTGGACCTATCGGTCACAACAATCACCTCCATTAAATTTTTACTATAAAATATGATTTACCCCTATTATTCAAATATCTTGAGGGATTAAAAATATCTTTAGTGAGCAAAGAGTTTTTTAAAGGTCATTCTATGAAGAAGTAAGAAGTTTTGTATTAGGGTTATTGGTTTCTCAATTATTGAATATCACTCGTGGGTTTTTTTACCTCCTAGAGGTTTTCCCACTTTAAAATATCTATGTCATTTGTCTCATATGCTTTTCTATTTCATTACATTCTAGATCCTATGTATTGGTTTTTATATTTTAACAAATAATGACATACACATATTTTCTTCATGCATATACATTTCTAGTCTAATTATCCATGACATGATGTGAAGTAAAATTGATACCATCAATGGTGTCTATTGTTGTATGATGTCTTTGTATCATCATAATCTTCCAAGATATAATTTTATTTCAATATTACACTAAATAATACTTCTAATAATGTGTTATATAATGGGATTAATTGATAACATTATAAATATCTTTATTAAAAATGGCTTGTGCCCATTCTATACATAGATAATAATAGTTATCCTATATTATGTTACAATATGGGATTAATTGATATTATACAATAATAATAGCTTGTCTTACATAATAGGATTAACTGATTATATTCAATATTCCTATATTTTTATTCAAAGTGGAGGTAATTGATAATATACTTAAAATATTATGTAAAATGGGATTGTTCCCATTCTACACAAGGTAAGAATACTAGTTTCTTTATAAGAGTCCAATATTATTAGATTGATGTCATGTATAGTTTTCTACACATGTTTGATAAGAATATTATCAACTTTCATAGGCTAATGTGGATGTTCCCATTGCACATAAGATTATAATATTGGCATCTTAATCTATGATATAATAAAGTTACATGGACCGTATTATTGACTTGTGTAGTCAGCTAATAACATAGGCCCAAAATGTTCATATTATTCTTATCTTGTTCAAAATGGGCATGTGCCATTTCTACATAATATATAAATATCAAATTTATTTATGTTGTGTATAATGGGATTAATTGATAATATTCTTAATAATGTCTTGCATAGAATGGGCAAATTCTCATTCTAAAAGAGAAATAAAGAATATTATCCATTATTGTTCTATTTTACATAATATATGAATGGGCATGTGCCCATTATACACTAATCATATAATATGTTTGGATTTTTTTTAATATTCCAATACTATAATCTCAATGTCATGTAGATTTGGAAGCTTCCCAATCTACATGTCAAGTATATTTATCTTGTGTAGAATGGGATTATTTGGTAATGTTCTTAATATCTTGTGTAGAATGGACATACACCCATTTTGAACAAGATATTATTAATAATATTATCAATTAATCCCATTTAACACAAGATAATAATGGGAATGTGTCCATTATACATAATATAATAATATTTACTTATTTGTAAGAGGCCAATATTCTTATGTTAATGTCATTTAGATTTGGCAGTTGTCCAATCTACATGCCAAAAATATTTATCTCGTGTATAATGGGTGTAATTGATAATATTATTAATATCTTGTTTAGAATGGTCACATTTCCATTCTAAAGAATACATTATTAATAATATTATTAATTAATTCCATTTCACATAAGATAAGAATAAACATGTTCCTATTCTACAAAAGATAACCATATCGACTTCTTTGTAAGAGGACAATATTATTATATTGATGTTATATAGAATAAGAAGTTTCCCAATCTAAATTTATATAAGTTTTATGTTTGTATATAGTTTTGGATGGGAGCTACCTCATCTTCAAAGCTTATTTCGTGTTACACAGATGAAAATAAAACCATGCCTCTATCTTAGAATATAAATTTTTAATGATTACATTTTATATAAATAACAAAGTATTAATTAAATTTTAAAAATGCATGTACATAAATACACCAAGAGTGTATAATAATTAATACACCATTAAAATATCTCATTGAGTATCTTTATGGAGCCTTATTAGACATTCTTTTGTTGATTAGGCTTGAACTAGACTTTGTTCTAGTTGGAATGGATTGTGTGGAAGACATGAAATGAAATAAAAGTTGTTTATGTGGTAAGGATTATAGAATGACCATTCACAGTCACAATGATTTAGGACATGAACATATTTTTCACACAAATCGGTCCTAATTTGTCTTGCATACAAAATGTGACCATCACAAGTCTTATGGAAGTGTAGACTATGGTGTAGATTAGAGAAGGAGGTCCAATTATCATAGTTAGAGATTATGAATACAAAGATTCTACTTTAGTAGCCAACTAATATTTATCTTTGGCCTTTTAATATGTATTCATACACAAAGTGAAGACCAATTAAATAATCTCATAATTAATAATTGGGATTTTAAACAACATTGGAATATTTTTCATCAGCTTTATGTGTGATTCCATTGCAACTTTAAAATAAACATTGAATCATTCAATTTTGATCACTTTGTATTTTACATATGTAATAACTTGTATAAATTTATTATCAATACTAAATACCATGTTTCCCACCTCTATATTGAAACAATTTTAAAAAATTTAGAGCAAATTTTCAAAAAATGGACAAGTTACAACCTTCCCTAGTGGCATATATATCGCATTGATGTACATGTTGGCCAAATTTTGAGAATACTTTTGGTTTTGGCTCAAAATTTGGTCAAAAAGTTGATGTATTTTATTGTGCCACTTTTTTAAATGAGGTATTTTGTTTGTAAGATAATGTTTGGGCTAAGGAAATGTTCATAAAATGTAGTAGGTTAATATTTTGATATTATTATTTTGGCTTATTTTGAAATAATCTATAACTTGGCATCAAGTGTTTTTAGTGACCCATGGAACTTTATGGCATTCCACACAACAACTATGACTCTGCATTGAACTAGAATATTGAGAATATAATGTTTTAGAGGGTCTTAGCCAAACTATATACATTATCTTACACATATTTTGGGGCAACTATCTCATTTTATGCCTCCAACATTTTGTTTGTTTACTAAAAGACATGAAATGTTTTATTTATAACCCCTCCAATGGAATATACCATTGGGATATGGTTCACTTTAACCTCATCCTCTTATTTTGTCTTGAGTTTCTTCTCCTTAGTTAATGAAAATATTATCTTCTTAGTTATTGAATATTCTTGTTCTCACCCTCTATATATTGTTTGATACCTCATCAAAATCAATATTCAATATTATATCCTTCATTATTAAAGATTATTGATCTTCATACATACGTTGAATCTAGGTTTGGTACACTAGTTAGTAATAGCAAAAGGTTTGGTCAGGGTTTGAAGCTAGAGGAGAGGAAGTGGTATGGAATGAATTAATTTTTGGAGAAATAATGAGTGTGGAAAATGAAGTGGGTGATACATAAAATTAGTGGAAATGTGGGATTAATGGCCTCTCTTTGATCATTTTTGTCTAAGGAGGAGTTTGGAGAACATACTTTGTATGGATCAAGGACTCATAAAGTAAGACCACATGTGACTCTATTTGAGATCTTATATTTTTAGCATCTAAAATTGGGTTAAAAGATGTGCTTGTTATGGAATAGTGGAGAAACTAGATTGGGAGACTAGTATTTTATTAATTTCAATTGTGGAAATAATAAGTTTTTAAATATAAATCTATGTTATACTTTATTCAAGTGACATAACTAGTGGGGAGATAATAGTGATAGTGTTAGTAGGAACATGATTGACTAAATAATTAAATGGAATAGTAGAGATAATTAACATGATGATAAAGAGAAGGAATAACCTATGAAAAATCCTTCTTGGTGGAGACTTAAGAAACCATTAGTTTCATAACTAAAGTGGTAGAGGAAATGTTATAAGTGGCAACCATTATGTTTGGTAACTTTATAGCTAAGTGTTAAATGGAGGCATGGTTTTCCATTTTAATTTTCACATGTTGGACATGAGGAGTTTTGGGTCTATAAATTATGAAGGTTACATGTGGGGGAAAATTTTGACCAATGTCAATATAAGTATCCACCTCATAATCCTCTAAAGATTCCTCTACCTCATAATATTCTTCTTCATATTTAACCTCTAGATTAGCTTTCTCTTATATTGATATATCTATTTGTTCTTATATTAAATCCTCTTCTACATAATCTTCCTCATTTATGTCTAAATAGGGAATCCATATTTTTACACCTACAAAATAGAGTTGACTCTACTCTTTTTGAGTGACCCTAAGGGCCTTATGTGTGTTATATTGTTGATCTATAAAGGAGAAATAGTTGTAACAAGCATTGGAGGAATAAAAGGTGTAAAACCAACCATAATATCCTTAGGTGGTATAGTTGTAGGCACTACTAGGGTGAAATAAAAATTAACTTTTGGAATGAGGGGATCTTTGAAGTTCATCATAGTAGCCTATTTCTCCATGTATTTTGATATGAAGAGTTCTTGAGGACCCTAGCCTTAAGATTCTCATATGTTTTAACCTTTCTATCCTCTTCTTATTAAGTATGCTTAATTTATACATAAGCCTTAACCTTGAACTATTTTTGCATTATTATTTCATCCTTTTTTATGATAGGTGGATCAAATTGAATCATTTCAACCACCCTAATTAAAAATTCCATATTTTTCATCTTTAAATATATATCAAAGTTATCTTCAAGTTTCATGAAAATTACATCATGCTCATATTGAAAATGTCTATACTCTTGTCTAAATTATCTTGAGAACTTATTTATATGTTTCATTATCACCCCCTGGGGTCCCAATTTTTTTAGTGAGATAATTTTAACTTAAAAAA
This sequence comes from Torreya grandis, assembly GCA_037957365.1. Taxonomy (NCBI): domain Eukaryota; kingdom Viridiplantae; phylum Streptophyta; class Pinopsida; order Cupressales; family Taxaceae; genus Torreya; species Torreya grandis. The sequence goes on from JARHVA010001187.1 coordinate 851,682, forward strand.
ACTTCTATGTTTATAATTTTTAGGCAGTTGTTCCCAATGTTGAAACTAATGCATGATAATGCTAAGAGGTTTTATCTAGTACCTATCCAAATTATCCTTTCTCATGTTTTCATCAATTCTATTTTAAAGTTTTAAGGAAATATCTTTCTCATCTATTTTATCTACTATATACCTAATTAAGTAGCAAGGGGATACTAGTGTGCCCTAAAATCTTATCACTATGAGGTTTGGATTATACCAATAGTCACCCAAGGATTTGAGTGATATCATGATTTCAAAAGATAGTATAGGAATTAGATGTTTTTTAATTACCTTATAGACCAGAGGTTAAAATTGGTCTATTATTCTCTACATGTGGTATCATTATCTTGAATGTGAAGATACTCAAAATCATCACAAATGAACTTGAATCCTCTAGGTTCTAAATTAGGGGTTCATAGAGGGATACTAGTCACATTAATAGATTCAACTAAATAAGATAAGATGTAGAAATGTCTAGTAGATACTTGCCTCTAAATGTGGTCCTTCTAGGGTTTCAAATAAAAACTTATAATTTCCCCTAGTGGGAGAATTATTGTGGTCTCAAAAATTATTAACAAGGAAACCTATACCTCATCTACATAAGTAATGGATGAACCATTATGAAGTATATTCAAAAGGGCCATGGCTATCTTGAATCCTAGTCTGAATTGAGCCATTTTAATGTTCTTCTTCATAGAAAATATATTGGGGTTTTGGTCCTATCTCACTAGGTTACTCATGATACTACTTTTATTAAACCGATTATTGATTATTTAGGGCTCATAAAGAATATTTGGTTTCAAAATTTTATATAACTTTTAAAAAATCATGTTAGCCACATATGTTTTTGGTTGTGTGCTATTGATTTTGTGAAATATATTCTATGTAGACTACTATAAAAAAAAATTGAAAAACAATCTAGAACATGGAAATACCTCAAATTTGGTCATCACTTTATGGATCACAGTGGCTTTGATTAAGAGCAAGTCATCCCTATACTCCATTTCATATAGTCTCAAGTTACTATTATCATGTTGAAAACCACCCTATCAGATCCTAAGACCTATTTCAAATGACACAATGGAAACACTCCTAGGTTTTGGGTGACTAATGATATGAGTGAATCTTTGGATAAAGATAACTCCTCAAACCATAATGCACCTAATTTAGGATCAGGTTGCAGCCCTAAAAACTATAATAATAAACCCAACCTACGCTACACTAATACTCTTATTCTTAAAAAGAGAGATAGAATCTAAAAAATATAAAGTGAGGTGATGCACCAAGATTTTAATATCTCCTCTACCTACATATAATAGCATAATAAGATAGATAAAGACTAAATTTTCTCTACATAATCTCTAAAGTATGCATCTCTTGCATAAGTGTTTCATATGGAGGTGGTGACATATGTTATAACTAAAGGAAATAACTAAAAGGTCTCAAAAAGACACAATTAGTAAGTTTCCATAACCAATCACTCACATAACCACTTTTAGCATAACATATGTCCTACAAAATACTTACCTTCTTGCACTAAGGTGAAGGTAAATGGACATACATAGGGAAGAATATTATCTACCATAAGTGTAGATAAATAAAACACTAAAATTAAATAAAATACAAGCATGGAAAAGGTAACAGTTATTCTTCTATTAATCTAAAGGTTTAGAATATAGCATCATAAGTCTCTATAGAAGTAGAGTTTTGTTATACCCAACAAAGGGATTGTAAAATAAGGCATTTACAACCATATAAATATAATAAATGAGAGTCAATATAGGAGATAAAATCACTAATATATTATATTAATTCATTTATTACATTATAACGTAGCCTATCTAAGAGATAAAAAGAGGAAATAAGAGCATTCAACTCTTATCAATGCACTAGGCCTGCCACTTTGATGGTTTATCATGGAATATGTGCATAGGAGTGGAGGAGAAGGCTTCATTCTTGATATTTTTATCCTTTTATGGCCTCGATGGATGATTAAAGTGATCTTACATGGATTATACACTTGATAAAAACATGAATTAATTTCCTTAATTGACAGCTAGCTTCACACATGCATGTCAAAGCCTACTACATGGTTGACTTGGGAATAGACCTCCTACACCACTTAGATTTATGGTTGACCTAGGTTAACCATAAATCCAATCCATATAGGGGGTTACATATTTAATATTAGATTTCTAATTCTTTAAACCCTCTTTCATGCTCTTGGGATCCTTAACCTCACCTAGTGGTGCTTAACATGTTGAAGAAGTATGAAATTGAGGTTCTCATCTTTGATTACTGAAATTTTTACTCATAAGATCTCTTGAAGGGGATAAGAAACATGTATCTCCATGATTTGAATATCATATTTTGCCTTCTCATTTCCTTGTAAAAATTATAATTAGTCTTTTATAACCCCAACCTCTTCAATTTACAAGCCTCATAGGTGGTGTTTAGGCTTTAACCTTATTAATTTCTACATTTTTCTTTCGTATAGTCCTACAACATTTTCCAAGACACCTTGAAGCTTATTAAAATGGGTAAATTAGACCTGGAAGTGATTTTTTCAAGATAAAACCCTTCTATCATATCATTATTTATTTGGATAAAAAGACCTTGTAGCCTACAACAATAGAATTTTTGTTATGCTTAAGATCCTTATTTATACCTTAAACATTACAAATCTCTCATGATTTAATGAATACATAGAAATTTATAAGGTGAAGTGCAAACTTGCAACTTGAAGATTTAAATAACCTTGGTCATGTCTTATATCGCTAGGACTCTTGAAACCTCTTTCTTCAAGTGGTATTCCAAATTTACCAAGAGACCTTGAAGTCCATTCACCCTAGTCTTCTAGGTTTACAATCTGAGGCCTTCATGGAATTGGTTAAAAACTTATAATCATGTTTCTTTAATCATCTAAAAGTGGTATTTAGATGCTAAGAGTGTTATTTGAGATAACCTATTCCTAGTCTAGTCATAGACCTATCATAGAGCCTTTATCAGACTTTTCTAGGTATTATGTGGACCATAGATATCCCTAATCAGATAAAAAAATAATCTTAGACATCCATTTCTAGATACTAACCCTTCATTCCCAACAACCAACCAGCTAGACATTATCACCACATTAAGGACATTAGATCCACATTTCACTAGTGTCACCAACATGGTGCTAGTGTCCCTTTCCCTAAATCAATTGAATGAATATAATTTAAAATGTGTAACCATCCTAATGTTGGCCTAAGCACATTTTATTATCTACACAAGCTAAAAAATACTATAAATACATGATTATAAGACCTGTATCCACTAGATATAAAATAAATGCAAAAAAACTATTAAAACAATAATTTTTTTTACCAAAATCAAGATTATTAATCCTTATTATTCCATACTTATGGATACTACCTTCTACAACTACCATAATCCCTAATTTATATATTTTAAATCTCAAGCACACTCAATTCATTCAAACCAATATCATTCTAACAATCACTTACACTTATACTAAACAATAGGTGGGTGAATTACATTGTGCTTGATCCCTCTTAAGAGTATCGTTATGTAGGCAACTCTCTTCACAATAGGGTTTTGAGAATGTCCATCCTATCCTACTAATGAACAAACATTTTATTTCATGCCATAATTTCAAGGAGGATTAGGGTTTAAAACATAAATCATCTATTATAGGCACAAAACAAAGTTTTAGGCTTCATATGTGTAAGAATATAACCCATAAACATATGTGTAGGTACAGTTAGAATTTAGGAACATTCTTGTATAGAAGACACTAGCACCATTTTCAAGACACTAAAGCCACATGGTGCTACTATCCAAGTGAGGCACTACTATTCAAAGAAGGATTTGACTTAGGAATCTTGTAGATGACACTTAGAACTATTTATAACCTAGTTTTTAAAATCCATATGTTCCAATACATGTGATTTCTATATAAGTCTCTATTTGCATATATTTATTATTATTTTTAGAAAGATAAAACAAGTCAAATTATATAACAAATTAGTGGTTATTTATTGCATATTATTTCACTAATTTAAACAAACCAGTCCTATAATCAATTTTAGGTTTTACATAATAAAACCCTAAAATGTTAACCCATTTAGACAAAACATTTGGTGAACCCAAATTACTTCAAATTTTTCTTAAAACCCTAGTTTACCTTCTCTAATTTTTTGTGCACTAAATTAGGGTTTCATACTTCTATTTTTCTAATTTTTTGACATAACCTAACTCATTAAATCAATCCCACATTAGGGTTTCATTTATTTAAATATAATTAATTTTTTTTCAAAGAAACCCTAATTCAAAAAACCCTAAGCCTAGATGCTCTTAGGGTTTGTATCCTTATATTTTATATTTTCATTGGCTACTTTCAATTTTTTAGATTTAATATATTCTATTTTAGCATCTATATTACAATGTGTTTACTATATTACATCCAAAAAATCTATCTCTCTTACATTAAGAATAAGTTCTAGACTAGGTTGTAATCCTATAGAGCATAGTCAGATTTCTATTATCCAATCCTATAACATGGATAAGGGACATATCAAAACTCTAGATATGCATCCTTCACACCCTAATTCATCTACTTCAATGATAATGCATTTGAAGATGAACAATATAATCAAGATCAAGATGATTTACACATTGAGAATTGGGACACTCTCCCTCCACTTAACAATGATGGCATAATTATCAAAAAATATGAGATATTACATGGCTTTAGAGATATAATTTGTGAACATCTTTAGATAATGAATAAATCCTACAAGACATATTAGAAATAAATTAAAAAAACAAGAAATGTTTAATCTTCAACCCCCCAATTAATAATATTGTTACACCTATAGTGGGGCAACCTCAGCTGGCACAACCTAAAATTGTAATTCAATAATCTTTAATGATAACTACACCTCTTGTGTACAATTTATACAATCCAAATTTAAAATCCATTATGCATGAGATTCATACTATGCAAGCTAAGGTGTTTCATCTTTATAAAGAAGCCACTAGGCCATTACATGCCTTAGATTCTAATATTCTATTACATAAACCTTTAATACATAACATAGTGTTAAATCCCTTGCCATTAAGTTTAGTGGAAACTAAGCTTACATTATATGATAGAAAGGATGACCTAGAGCATCATCTCAGATATTTTCATGCATCATGTTTGGACTATAGTTCCAATGATTGCCTTCTCACAAATTTGTTTCCATATAGTTTAAAGTATTATTCCATATAATGGTTTTATGATTTACCAAATCAATATATAATAGAATTAAATACTTGGAAAACATGGTTTTATCACATTTATGCATTGACATCAATGATAAGATATCATACACTCAAGTGGCATAGTTGAAACAAAAGTCAATCGAGCCTATCATAGATTATGTCTTACAATACAAGACCATATTAGAAAAATTACCTAGACAAAGAGTTTTAGTACATATTTAAACAAAGTCTCTTACTATCATTACATGAAGCTATCTTTTTCAAGAAGTTTCCTACATTTACATATTTTTGCCACATTGTCAAAGAAAGAGAGGTTAAGCTCCTATCAGTGGGAAAACTCAAGTATACCAATAGATAATAATAAAATATTTATAGTTTAAATAATATTACATGAAATGTAAGGGTAACTAAGAATAAGAGTGATCAAAAGGCCATAGTCAACACATATTCCAAGCTATCTTCTAGATTGGTTTTATCTAGTCCTTATTGCCAAATATTTACTCACCTTTTAGAGTCACTAGTGCATGTTTTATAGAAGCTCTTGGAATGTAATTTCTTATATCTACCTCATATTAAAGAGTTTGATATGACACAAGCTATTATAAATAAATATTATTATTATTCATTCTATGAGTATCACAAGGCACCAAGACATACAAAAAAATAGATGCATAATCCTAAAGCATAATATACAAGATTTGATTTAGGCTAACATTATTGATGTGGGAAAACCATAGTGGCACTAAACGCACAACAAATATAATCTAAATAAATAAATATATTATAAGATCCATTCCTAAAGCACATAATGAATGAGTTAAGGATCACATCAAATATTAATTACACATATCAAGCACATTAACAACCATATTCATATCATATTGTTGTAAAGGAGGCACATCCATTACATAACATTATTGACTTGTATCATACTATAGATCCATCTATAACACTCACCACAATATTAGATAAGGATATTGTTGATAATGATATATATGTATATCACTCTTTATATGAACATGCATAGATCATTATCTTATCCAAAGTGTTATGGTTGACAATGGATCAAGCATCAACATGTGCTCTATGACACTCTCGTCTTATTTGGGGTATTTAGAGTAGGATATATTCCCAATCAATATATATATATATATATATATATATATATATATATATATATATATATATATATATATATATATATATTCCTATTATTGGTTTTAGTATTCATGTTTAGTAGTCATGTTTAGATCTTCATCAAGGATATTATGCTTCCATACATGTTGAACTAGTAATATAGCCACTTAGTTCCTAGTAATACCTAATCCATGCATGTTTGATATGTTATTAGGTAGGATATGGTTATAACAGCTATGAACCCTCCCATCTGTAGTACATAGATTCCTAAAGTATATGATTATCCTCTACCTATCCCTTAAATAGTTTTAATGAAGTCACTAGTTATAGTTTTGGAATCATTAATAGTTATTGCATAGTTATAAATTAAAGCTCAAAGTACATTTTCAATTCATAAATCATATAGTTCAATAGATCCACTAGTGAAGGTGAGGTCTACTCCTATAGTATTGACACATATGCATACTCTCCCATGAAGACCATTATTAGAGAGACCCCTACATTAGAGATATCTAATGGATTATAGAGAGCCTTCCTCTGCTTAGTTTATGCATAGATTAGTATTATTGGGTTCTCAATAATCTCAGCACAAGGTAGTTATGTCACCTATAAATTATTATACCAGATGCCTTCTTAAGACCCCTATAGTCCATAGGGCATCATATTCAATGCCACATATTCATAACACCACTACATAGGTCGATATAGATATAGATTACTTCACACCATAAATTATGGGATCATAGTTTCCCTTTCACATATCACAAATGATCATAGTTCCCTTATTTGACATAGGTCATGGTGATAGTGAGCCTCCCATGAGACTCATTAGTTAGTATGACTCCTAACCTCTTGAACATACTTCCTTCTCTCTTGTTCTTTGTATATAGTTTATTTTCATTTACTTATACATAGATTATATATATAAAATAAAAAAATAATATAACATGTCAAAACATAAAAACATTCAGATATCACTCTAAAAACACAAAATTTATAGATTATATGCATTGCTATGTTTACATTTCTTATATTATCCAAATACTACATATGTTATCTATCTTAATATAGTTAGTTTTATCATACATACATGCTTCACTTATTCTTTTTGAGTGATTGCAAATTGCTTGTACGACTCATGTCTACTACACTAATCTAGACTTTCTATCATCTACCTATTGTAGTTATATACATTGATCTAGGTATATTCATTTGATACATCTACCCACTTGGGGCATCTCATACATAGTTTATATTACTAAGTTATATCCCTATATTATTTACATTCCAATTTATGTATTGATATATCTTGATATAGATCATTGCTACTCATATTCATATTTTTTGTTGATTATCACTAGTTTAGACTCAACATATGTACATCCTAGAATTTACATATATTTGTACTACATTCATACATACTTTCATTTTTATCATTCCTAGTTTAGACTTGATTGTGTTTCTTATGATTCTCCTATTCAAGGGTATTTGAATATGTTATTATTCTTTGTATCTATGCCACTTCTATTCATGTATGCCTTGGACATGTGCCCATGTCCCTTGTGTGTGTGTTTTTATTGTGTATGGGGACATTTTAATATGTCCTTATATGTGGATCTAGTCTAGCTTACTTATTTCTTGCATATGTAGATGTTTGAACATGTATGTGTATGTCTTATTTTCTTAGATTTAGTGTCATGTGCCCATGTCCCTTGTATTGTGTCCCCTTGGCATATTTTTTCATGCCTTGTGTGTTTTTTATGTATGATTTATTGTATGTGTAATGTCTATGGCACTTGTATTTTCTTGTTACACACACTATTTCTTGATGCCATGAGGGACCTCATGTATCTACCCTTTCTAATTGGGTTTCATGATAGACATCATGCCCCATCCCACTAAATAGATACTCAGATTTATTACTATACACATTGATTACATCTATCTTGAAAAGCTTGTGAAATTTTAGATACAACATACATCTTACATTACATAATAATGCTCAAATTATCTTATATTTTAATGTTATATTTTCACATCTTATTAGATTGTCATACATTTATCATATATGCTCTAGAGAGCACATTTTGTAGAGTTGTTTCTTATGAGGATAGTTATTATACATTTCTATAATTACCATCAAAAGTGGGGGCATTCATAGGGGTTTTTCATAAATATGAAGCTCCTACATTGCATTTGTAGAACCATTTTAGGACATAGGCTTAGTTTCATAAAATTAAACATAGGTAAGACACAAGAAAAAATAGGGACTCAAAAAGAAGTTCATTGACTCAAGACTAAAACAAAATAAACATTAACTCTTAGATTGGGACACTAGAACCACATGGTACTACTATCCAATACATGGTGTTACGATCAAGTAGCCCTAATTTTAGGGTAGTTTAGATTAGCCAAAATAGTACACTGGGTACAATAAACTTTACATAGATATAGCTATAGGTTTGATAGTTATGATTAGATTTAGATCATATTCACACTACTTTAGCTCAAATTCATACTAGTTGCCCTAATTAGGGGAATCATGCATGGCATGATCATTCCCATATTTAGTTTAGATACTCAGATACACTCATTATAACTAAGTCTAAAATCTATATACTTTTATATCATATTGGGCGCACATGCATGGATCATAGTTCTCATGGAATAGAAAACTTCATGTCATTATCTATGCAGTATACACTTGACATCATATTCTAGGTTGTCACAAGTTTTATGCCCTACTCCACCTAAAGTGATTGGCTTTCTTAAATGGCCTAGAGATAGATAATGTACCCAAGTGACCATGGGTGTGACATACATAATTAGATATACCCAATTCAACATTTCCAACACTTTGTGTAGTTTAGTTTTATATGCATCTACTACACATAAGTGGGAAATAATGGATTCATATCTTACTTTATTTATTTATCCACCCACATAAGAGGATCAATCAATCTATCAACTAAGTCCAAGCTATTAAATGATTTGATCACTATGTACATGCACACACATAGGTTGTCACAAGTTTCAAGCATTGGTTTATGTACCCAATGATTTTTATTTATTACTTTCCTATTTAATATCTCTTTACTCAACTTTATAAGTTACTACTTTATTTAACAAAGTATTTTAATTTTGATTTCTCTTAAGTAAGAACTTATTTATGTACATTTCATTACAAGTCATGATTTTAATCGTGTTTCACATATGTAGACCTAGCTTCACACACTCAGACTTAGCTACATGTGCTTCATTTCTTAGGTAAATCTAGGTATTCTTATTTTCCTTTTATACTAGTCATTTCACTTTACTACAAATCTAGCATAAATGAGGGGAAAATGTAATCACCTAAAAGTGTTATTTGGATGCTAAGAGTGTTTCTTGAGATAACCTAATCCTAGCTTAGCCCTAAACCTATCCTAGAGCCTTTATCACACTTTTTTAGCCATTATGAAGACCACATATGTCCCTAGTTAGTGAAAACACAATTTTAGACTTCCATTCCCAAATCCTGACCCTTCATGCCTAGCAACCTACCAATTAGACACTAGCACCATATTAAGGACATGAGAGCCACATGGTGTTAGTGTCCCATGCCCTTACTCTCCTAAACTACTATATTTTCAAAGGTATAACCCTTTAAAGGTTGTCCTAAGCACATTTTATTATCTACACAAGTTATGAAACACTATAAATACAAGACTATTAGACCTATATCCACTATATACAAAAATACTATTTAAATAAGAAATGAGTTGAGAAAAATCAAGGTTATTAATCCCTATTCTACCCTACTTTTACACACTACCATATATAGCTACCCTAAACCCATATTTCAAATATCAATAACACTTAAGTCATTCAATACCTCTATCATTATATCATTCATGTGCATTACAACAAGCACTAGGTGGGAGAACTACATCGAGCTTGATGCCTCCTTAGAGTATTGGTATGTAGGCAACTATCATCACAATAGGTTGTTGAGAATTTATAGCCTATCCTACTAATGAACAAATATTTTTAGCTCATTCCATAATTACAAGGAGGATTAGGGTTTGTAACATAGACTAGTTCTTAGAGGGATGAAACAAAATTTTAGACTTCATGTGTGTAGGAAAAAAACCCAAAAACACATGTGTAGGTTCACCCAAAATTTAGGAACACTCTTACACAGAGAAAACTAGCACCATTTTTAGGACACTAGAGCCACATGGCACTAATATCCAAGTGGGGAGTTATTATTGAGGGAAGGATCTAACTTAGGGATCCCATAGATGACACTCAGACCTATTTATAGCTCAAATTTCAATTCTTATATCTTTTGTAATTTGTTTTCTAGATAAGTCCCTATTTACACATATTTATTACTATTTTTAGAAATTTAAATCAAGTAAATTTTTTTAAAATATTATTTTTTATTTATTGCATATTATTTCATTAATTTAGATAACTCATCCTTTTAATTAAATGTAGGTTTTACATAGTAAAACCCTAAAATGTTAAACCATTTCTATACTAGCTTATCATTCTACAAACCTTTTTATGTCCTTGGTCATGATTTAGAACTTTTCCAATATCTATATACTTATATAAGACCTTGGAGTCTTGAAAGAAACCTCATCATCATCAACCTAGCATTCACAACTTGGTTAATCATGAAATCCATGAGGTAGGAATGTAGACCTGAATGAATTTGTATAAGTTTGTCCAATCTACCTACAATTTTTGTTTGAAGGGTTTTGAAGATTAAAAATATATTTTGTCTACTTATTATTGAATCAATCTTAAATAAAATATATGGACATAGATTTGGCATAAATGGCCATCTTACCAACATCAAGGAATTGTTTCTTATTATAACCTCATAACCCTACTAACCTTGTCTTTTCTCACATAAGACCATGCTTTGAATCATGATATTCCACTTAAAGTAGTGTAGGTATAACCTTCAATACCTTGGATACCTTGTGTCAAGAAAATAACTATTGTAATTCTTTGGAAAATTATTTAATTCTCATCAATCAAAGGAGTCTTCCTTGAAGTCTGGAACTTTTGAACTTTCCTCAACTATCCTTGTAATCTTGACTACCATGGAGTTTGTTAAGAAGCCTATAGAATTGCATATATTTGTCTCTTGAGATATTATAAGATTTTTAATTAGTTTTCATACTTCATGTTTGATATTTTTGAAATAGTTTTAGGCCTAAACCTCATTTATAAGGTCTTGATACCACACTTCTATCTTGCATCATTTTACAAAATCATTAGGAAACCCTGTAACTCTTGTTTAAGATCATGTAAACATAATATTATCTTAAGTTATTAAAGGCCATTATCAACTAAAAAATAATTTGAATATTCAATTTTAGGCCTTATAAACCTTTATTTTAAGCTAGACTTGAGGAACCACCCATAACTTCCTTGGGGTAGGATTTTACACACTTTATACTTTACTAACATTGCTTTAATATGTTGAAAGACATATTAGGACATGTTTGAAAATGAGTGTGAAGGTAATTTTATGGAATTGAAGTATTTATAATTTAAATAACCTTTCATAAATCCTAAAACTCCTAAATCCTCTTTTAACCTACTTTTACAAAAGACCCTAACTATCCTGTAGGTTCCCAAGGAGCCTATAAGCTTGTCATTTGATGTTGAAACCTTACATTAACCAACCTAAAATAGTTTTTGAGAATCCTATAATATCAATTACCTCATATTTAAACCTTCATATGTATTTGAAGGGTGTTGTAAATATGAAATCACTCATGTGTCCTCTTATCCATGTAATCTACTAGTGATACCTCAAAATTATGCATGTAACTCTTAATGCTTAACTCTTATATTTCACTTTTGTATCTTAGGATCTTAATTTTGATGTGTTTTATTGATTTAAAACCTCATTAAATTTTTAATATGAGTATTTAGATAATATTGTATGTATTTATACTCTCTTGAATATAGTGGAGGTGTTTTAGGTTGGTATGCTTGAGTTTTCTAACATCAAATCCTTAGTGGCATATTTAGATCTGCATAATCCCTTAGATGAAAGCTTGAAGACTATGGGTACTTTTTATACCATCATAAAATGTCTCTTAATGGTATTTAAATTTTCTTAAAGATATATACATGTATATCCTTATTTATATCTTAAAAACCCTTATTTTATAGCTTTTAATCATGAAAATCATAATCTTTGCATACAAGCTTGAACATTTTTATTATCCTCAATCTATCAACTTACTTAGAAGAGTATATACATGTGAATATATTATCCTCAATCTATCTACAACTTACTTAGAAGAGTATATACATGTGAATAATTGTCTTGGGATAATTTTTGGTCCTTTAATTGAGAGTTAAACACCTTAAAACACATTGAATACATCCTTTCATAAATGTAGACTTGTACAAGTTTTTTCAAGATTGAAACCTCATTAAAATCCCAACCTAGATTATTATGGACTTGCAACCTTTACATGAACATTATATGAGAATATTGGCATCATTATAGACCTATAACCACCATATATTTCACTTGATCAAGATTTAAAACACTAAGGAGTCGGTTCATTAGTTTTAAGGCTTAATATGGTTTGAGAGTAGTCTATCTTCTCTTTGACTAATTAAAGTGATTCAAGGCTTCTTAATCTAATTTAATGACTTGAAATGGTAGATAAAAGATATCGTAACCTCCTCTATTACCCATTATTTTCCATTCATATATATAAATACATTACAACCTTGAATTATGCATTATTAAATTTGTTTGTAAGTTGTTTAAGGGCTTCTTAGTGATTGTTCATAGACATGTGTCCTTCTTATTTCCTCCAAACACATGGAGATGACCATTCACTACCTCCTCCATGTTCTATTGTAGACACATAAATTTAATTTAGTGCCAAAATGGACCTATTAATTATATTTATTCTTCAACAAGTTTAAAATAAAATTAACACCATTTCCTTCCTTATTTAAATAATTGAATAATTAAAAGTTATTCAATTATTGACACTTTTAATCAAAATTTAATTAATAAATATATATTTTCCACCTCACCCAGACATGTTTCACCTTTATCTCCTTCAAATGTTGACTCACCCAACTAATCCCTTAACTTCCTCAACTAACTTAGGATTCACCCCTTGACTTTTCAAACAACTTGACCCATTTTTTATGACTTAACTAACCAATTCTATTTTCCTCTTAAAAAATTGAATTGGTCATCATCCTCATGGATGAGGACTCATTCTCCACCATTGACTATTTGGATAATTATAAATATTAAAATAATACTCCACCATTCTATTTGACTTCTAAAAATCTATAAATAGGCATGCAATACATCACTCTCATTCATCCACCTTCAAGATAACAAAGTGCTATCAAATTTTTGAGTAAATCAAAGCCATCAAGAGTGAATTTGCTTATCAAAACACTACCCATTTTCCATTTACATTTAATAAATTATTGATCATCCACATTCCACACAAAGATCAAATATACCCTTTATCATACAATGAAAAAGGTGATAAACATTGCATGTGTTTGTAAGTAGTCTTTTACTAGTTTACATTCTTCATTTTTTGTTACTCCATCTTGAGATTGTTTAAGTTTAGAAAAGGATTAATAAAATTTGATTTATTAGTTTAGTTTCATCTAGCTATGCATCTATCTTATTTTAGACACCTAGGGATGACACCTTAAGACATCTTCCATGCTCTCTAATGAATGTATTGACCCATGCAATTTATAACATAATATGGCACATCCTTTAAAACTATCTGGAAGTTCCTATGAATGAGGTTGTGTGTCAATTTTACATTATTGGGAGGTATATGAGCATGGTCTCTTCTTATAATACATGTGAGGGTCTGATAATGATGAGGGGACCCCATATGACCCTATTTTGTGCTTGAATACCCATACAACTTTCTAGAATAGCCCATAAATACCTAAAATCTCTAGAAAAATTGCATATTTAAGGGTTTTTATGCCTTTATGTACATGAAAATCCATCAATGAGGTATACTATATTTGGTGTATGTTTTAATAAGGATATTGGATCATATTTTCATGCACAAATATTCACAAACCCGTATAACTTGTGCCTTCAATGCTAAAACTTTTAATTCACTAGGTATACATCTCATGTTCATGGCTTATATGCATGTGACCCTTATTAAAACATGTTTTTCCATCCATGAATGAATATTCATTTCATTAAGTAACTTGAACAAAAATTTTAGACCCTGACTAGTTCAAAATCATGGTGTTTTTCTCTATTTTAACTCTTGAAAACCTACAAAAGATGATTACAAATCCATAGTTTAAAGCTTTAGTTCTTGAGGAAACTTGAAATCATGAGAAACCTTAATCTTGGTGACTTGACCTTGATAATCTCCTCATCCAACCTATACAAAATCTCAAGAGCAATAAAATTTTTGTTGTTGTTTGATGCATGATCCTCATGTTGAGAGAGTTTAATGCCACTAAGAAGAAAAATGAATGTAAATAATTGATTTTATTGCTCTTTTGACCAATTAATTTAACCATTTTGGGAATATTGGTTTATTATTCCTAATTTAGTTAAAGGGTCTGAGTAGTAAAATAATTAAATAAATATGCAATAATTAGCCATTGATTTATATAATTTGATTGCAACTTGAACTTTTCTAAAAATAGTAATAAGGGTAAGAAAACAAGATGTAGCTACAAACTAATGGATATGACTAAGATAGAGGCTGGAATTCACTGTGCAAGATTAAGACACTATTGAAAATCAAGATCTAGCCTTCATTTAGTGAAAAGATAGGAACACCAAAAATATGATGCCTTGATGTCTGATGCTATAGTCTACCTCTGCCTCTATTATCTTCAAGATCTTAGTTTTTTAGGTTTTGTTTTCCAAGTTTGTGTGACCCTACCTATGAAGTTCCAATAGCTAAAAGTTTGTAGAGCTCCCTGTAGAGTTAATTTTTTCTTCAAACCCTAGACTCCATTATGCTTTGACCAAATTTAAGAATTAGGGGAGTTGGTTTGTGTAAGATTAATTGAAAATGTTTCCACACCCCTTGTGTGGGCACATTTCCTACATACCAATACTCTAAAGAGGGATCAAGCCATATGTAGTTCTCCCACTTAATTTGCTTTGTGTAATTATGTGTATGAAGATGCAAAATGATAAACTAGGTGTGTTTGAGATGACTAGGGACTGGTGTCAAGATTTGAATAAGTTGGAAATACTATTAAATGGTTGTATGCAAAGCATAAGGAAATATAATTGCATAGTCTTGCTTGTATTCTTGCTTTCTTTGTGATATTAACCAATCCCTTCTAAATGAAAATTTATTGGGATTTTATAGGGATCTATTGGTCATGGGTTAAATGTAATCATGCTAGGCTAACATAATGAATAAGAGGAATAAGGTAAAAATGGTACTTTGGGATCAAAATGTGATTGGATAATATTAATGGAAAGGGGGCACCCTAGAGTCTAGCATTATAGTCCAAGTTGGGTGTTATTATCTAGAGGAAACATGACCTAGGGGGATGCAATAAGCATGGAAAAAGGGTCCCAACTAAGTTTGAATGAGGTCTTAAAACCATATAAATGATTGGTAATCAATGAAAAGGTGCCTAAAAGGGTCATGAAAGCAAGTAGGAGGGACCTATGGAATGGGTGTCATACGTCACACTCAAGTTACCAATGTTTTATATTTTATATGACTACATTTGCCCCCCCCCCCCTTTATTATAGTGATGCAGTAAATCAAACTAATAAGATAAAGGAAAAATAGAAACCATACTTGAACTTACCTGAAAGGGTGCATCTCATGAAGCTGTGTGATGTTAGGTGTGTATAGAGAGAGCATGTTGTGAAGTGTGAATTTGCAAGAGAAAAAAAAGAGTAGATCAATTATTACTAGATATGTTATATCTAAAATAAGAATGTATAAAGCTAGGTAAGAGAGAATGAAAGAGAAAGGAATGAATAAACCTCATTAGGTATGTGAACCAATACAAAATATATTGTGATTCTGAGTGATTCTAGATGATGTTGAGTAATTATAGATAATGTTATACCAAGAGTAATGTTATGAATGGAGCTAATTGCTTAATTCCTTGAGAGTGGTTCAAAAATGCAAAGGCTATCCCTTTAGCTCCATCATTGCCTACTAATTAAAGCTAGGTGGTCATGCATGTCTTAATCAATGTTTAGACTATGTGTCCAATCCTTTTGAGTAGGTGGATCAAGAATAAAAATACTATCTAGTCCTTTGGCTCCATCATTACCATGTGAAGTGAAGCTATGAAATGATACCAGTATGAAATGTGTGTCATATGAGATGGATCTTAAAGCACATAAATTCTCTATAACTAAAAATGTGGTGTAGATAGTTGAATGTGTGCTATAAACTAGGCTCCTCTTGGCCAACTCAAAAAAGTTAGATATTAGGCTTGTATGAAAACTATTCTAAAATTAGGCACTAGGCTTATATGAAATCCATTCCAAAATGTGGAGGTTAGGATTGTATAAAATCCACTCTAAAGTGATGCCAACCACCTATAGATGGAGTAAAGCATGCACCTACTAAGAATACCTAGGTAATAGGTTGAACTTAGAAAGAAAATAAAACAAAT
Organism: Torreya grandis; assembly: GCA_037957365.1. NCBI lineage: Eukaryota > Viridiplantae > Streptophyta > Pinopsida > Cupressales > Taxaceae > Torreya > Torreya grandis. The sequence goes on from JARHVA010001187.1 coordinate 868,764, forward strand.
GTACCATGCACATTGCCCCCAATCACTATTGTCTAAAACATGGATTTTGATCTAGAAGTTATACCAAATATTGTATCTAAAACTAGAAGTGAGATCATCATGCTACACATGATACCCCCTATATATGGATTCTTTGAGAAAAAGTATACTAAAAACTATTGATTCTAAACTGGTCTGAAAGTGCAAAATTGTATCTAAACCTACTTTTCTACTAGCACTTAAAAAATCTATTTTTGTTTCTATTTGGATAGGATTAATGAAAATAATAGACCCTAGTTTCTAGTTCTATTTTCCATGTTCAATGCTATTATCCCTTGCTAAAAATAAATTTTTTTCTATAATCATCACTATTTTTTGGTATATTCTACCTATTTTGCCCTCTGATTGCTATTTTGAGTGTTCTGAAACTAGTTTTTCAAGTGATAGGAGCTCTGATCTTTGTGGTAAAACCCCTATTTGTTTTTGCCTCTTTTGAGGGTAAGAATGAAGACCAAGAAATGTTTTCCCTCAGAAGAAAGAGCCCTGGAAGTGTGTTATGCTACAAAATACATGATATAGAATGAAAATTGATAAGATATCTCAAGATATAGCATAGTTTATAATGAGATATTGTTAGATCAATAGGGGTATGCCTAGATAGATGTAATAATGTAATAGCATATGCAATGTAATGAATTAGAACTGGAAGTCTAGTTAGTTGTTAGTTGTCATGGAGGGATGGAGCATGATGTCTATCATGGCATCTAAGAAATCAAGATAATGCATGACATAGATCATGGCATTGTAAACAATCAAAAATAAATCAAGCAACAAGTACAAAAACCAAGAAGTAATAAGCATACAAGAGTGGCCAAGGGGCCAAGAAAACAAGGGACATGGTCACATGCCACTCAAACTAGAAAGTAAGCATACAAGGCATGTTCAAATGCCACATACACATAATTAGAAAAAAACAAGGTTGGCATGAAATGCACAATCACATAGAAGATTATAGGCAAAGTACATTGGTAAATGTCATAAGGCACACACATGAATAGAATTAAAGGACATTAGTAGATGTCCTAAGGCACATATAGGAAACATAATAGGAACTAATAAATATAATCATATCTAGCTATGTAAAGAAAGAAAGGAAAGCATGTAAACATTGTAATACAATCACATCTAACTAATCAAAGCAAGAAGTGAAAGTATGCAAGACATGGACTACAAGACCAGGTATATGTTAATAAATTAATGAGTGTTATATAATAGTGAGATGTTGATAGAGTAATCTATGTAAGCTAGTAAAGAATGTACATCAACATGATAAATAGAGTGTGTGGTGTATGAAAGACATAACTTAGATGGTTTAGTCATGTAAAATGTGCCCCCAGTGGGTAAATATCTTAGTGTATGTCTCAAATGTAGAATTAGGATGCCCCCTTAATGGGTAGAGTGAAGCAATCAAAGATCTAGATGTTACTGCACACACTCAAAGGAGATCAAGTGAAGCATGGTAATGTAGATAAATCAACAAACAATATCATAAAATAACAAATATAAGTCTAGCATAGTAGTATAAATGTAAATCATGGGTAGTGCATACAATTGAAATGTTTTTAGTGTTTTGACATATTCAAATGTTTTTAGAATTTAGGTAGATTTGAATGTTTTTGTGTTTTTGATACGTTGTATTGTTTTTGTATTTTAAATTGTTTGAATGTTTTTGTATTTTTGATATAAACTATGAAAAATCAAGCATAAGAAACTATGTACAAGTAAAATTGAGGAGAAATGATAGTAACTAAGGAGTCTTATGGGAGATTCCCTATCATGGTGTCATGTATTAAAGAGAGGAATCATTCATGATCATGAAGGACAATGTAAATGTTGAGACTATGGCTCTAAAAGTTGTATATGTTATAAATGCTCTAAAATATCTAAAGTACAAATTGAGTGTGGGCTCCCCTTGTAACTCTAATATGTGGATACATCTATAGGGCTCTTAGGGACCCATATGGTAGTAGGAGAAGCTTTGTAAACATGTGCTCTATATGTAGAGGCATGAGATCTCAATGATACATCCAAGGGTGTGGACATTGTAGGTGGAAGCTATCTATAAACTTGAAGTTATGGAGGTGTATGGACTTTGTGATGGTGATGGATGCCCCAACTATGTCTAAATCAAAACTAGAGGAGGAACTATAACTAGTGGAAAAACTGAAACTAGTGGCAAAACTCAAATTGGTGATTTTAAAATAGTAGATTTCTCTAAAGTGGGGAGTTTAAATCATATGGAACTCTACCAACTTTAAAAACCTAATTAGTGTGAATTAATTTCATACATCTATGAATTGAGGAAGGTATTGCTCAAAGTTTTTGAATCTATGGTTAACCAAGTAATATATCAAACACTCCTACATTGGGAACTATAGTAAATGGTATGGCTACATGTGTTGGACCAAGCTATAGAGGAATTAAAATCTCACCTATTGAACTCTATATGTGCCCACTAAATCTTTTGATAACTATCTCCATCTAGGTAATATCTTGCTTTGAATATCCCAAATGACATAATAATGTGATAGTGCACATGTTCACATTGGATCCATTGCCTATGAGAACACTGTGAATAAAATGATTATGAATGTAAGCTTTGATAAAGAGTGCATGATAATATGAATCATCCTCAATGATCTTCTACTCTGAGAAGGAAATGGAAGGTCTAGCTAGAACTATAGAATTTTATACACCAATCATGTTGCTCAAAGGATGTGTCTCAACTGAAGGTTACCTATATGTAACTGGTGGTGGATGTGCATGATATTCATGGTGAACCCATGATGTGTCCCCTATCTCTTATTTATAATGTTATGGAAAGGGATCCAAGAAGATTCTCAAAGTTTTATCCTATGTTTGCTTTCCCTGAGGAGGCTCAACTAAAGTGTCAAGATCAAAATGATTGCCATCTATCAAACCCTATATATTGTGTCTCAAACTAATGCATCTATTTGTTATATGGCCTGGTGCCCTATGAAAATCAAAAAATACATGCTGATCATATCCTCATGGAAAAGGATTTGTTGGATCCACTTCCTGAATAGGAGGGAGAGATACGATGTTACATTTTAATAGCTACTATAAAACTTTGGCTAGAGAAATTGGTAGATTAGTGAAGGTTTACCAAGGGGGTGATAATAAAACCACTTATTGAGGGAAGTCTAAAGTTGTATTAACTGTAGGTTAATTCTAACTCTTGTTATCATTGACTTTGACTTTGTATGGGACTTTGATGTTACTCTTTTTTTTTTTTGAGATACTTGTGTACTTTAGTTTGCTTATTGAGATTAACTTGAATTCTCTTTCCTTTAGTGTGTGACACAATTAAATGAAGGAAGAGATTATTTTGAACATAATTGATTCATGAAAACTTGGTAAGAGACTCTGTTTGAAGAGATCTTGTAACTTTTGATTGGCCATGGGGCTATTCATTTTCACCAAGATAGTCTTATATTGAAGGACATAATATGTCAAATTCTAATTTGACCTTTTTTTCTATTGTGTAGCTTGGGCATATGAAACCTTATCACCAATGTTGATGTTAAAATGAGATAAGAACATATCAACTAAAGGATTGAATGTATTGATTGACTAATTCGATAGACTATAGAACCATTATAAATCATAATCCTTTAGTCTCCATAGAAATAACTTGATATGTAGCTAGTCATTTGGTACATAGTCTATGCATTCTATGTGAAAAGATCTCAAATGTGTCTCTATATCACCCTTTCCATCATATAGAGTGAGATTGGGTTGAAAAAAACCTTGTATTAAGGGTGTAGAAGCAATGTGATGTGCCAATGGTGTATGTAGTAAACCAAAAGAATCCAAAGCCTATGTAGGTATAGAGGCACCTTTCTAAAGATGTATCACCTTAGATTGAATATATTTTATATATTGTATAAGGGCTATCACATTAGGAGACAAAGATGTACTAGTTGTATCTAGTTGTATAGATGTAGGTTGGGCTGCTATAGGGGGTTATTGAGACATAATTTCCCCCATAGTGTCATGTGCAACTAGTTGCTTTATTGTTTGAGAGGATTTACCATTGTTTACTTTTTGTTGTTCTTGTATTATTCTAAACATGTTATCTTGCATGATAAGGTGTTTAGTTAATATTTCTTGAAGTTCCCTTATATCAATTTCATCAAAACTAGTGTACTGAGCCATTATTAAAGTAGGAAAACAATTTCAAAATTGATTGAATTTTTTAGAATAATTTTTAATAAGAAATGTGTTATGGAAATAAAGTAATGAATATAGGAAATGTAAAGTCCTAAAAGTAGTAAACTAGAAAGTGCATAAAAAATATACAAAGATCACAAACATGTAAAGTAATACCTCAAAAAGCAAATAAGAGCTAGTATATATAACTAGGGTTTTGAAAAATGATTTATTATAAAATTACTAAGGAATTTTAAAATTTGAAGTAAATTTTTTATTTAAATATGCAAGAAAATAATATAAAATTATTGGAAAAATACTGGGACCTAGTATGGTCAACTAGGGTTTGAAAGAAAATTATTTTAAAATTATTACAAAAATTTAAAATTTAAAGGTAATTTATGATTTTATTATGCAAGGTAAAAATAAAAAATATTTAAGAAAAATCATAAGAAAATTTACCCTAGTTTTTCTAGGGTTTTTATGCACAAATGAAGTAAGTCAAGTTCACCAAATGATTTAACCATTTTAAGAATATAGGTGTTTTATTCCTAATTTAGTTAAAGGGTCTAAGTAGTAAAAGAAGTAAATAAATATGCAATGATTAAGATACTATTTTTTATAATTTTATTGAAACTTGAACTTTTATAAAAATAGTAATAAGGGAAAGAAAACAAGACTTAGCTAGAAACTAATTAATACGACTGAGATAAAGGCTAGAATTCAATGTACAAGACTAAGACACTATCACAAATCAGGATCTAGGCTTCATTTGATGAAAGAACAAGAGTTCCAAAAATAAAACACCCTAGTTTATGGCACTATAGTCTACCTTTGTCACTATTATCCTAAATATCTAAGCTTTTTGGGTTTTGTTTGCTAGGTCTATGTGACCCTACTTGTGAAGTTTTGATAGATGAAAGTCTATAGAGGTCCTTGTAGAGCTAATTTTATCTTTAAACCCTAGACTCAATTATTATTTAACCAAATTTGAGAAAGAGAGGTGGGTTAGTGTGTGTAAGATTCAATTAATGTGTTTCCACACCCTTTGTGTGGGCACGCTACCTACATACCAATACTCTGAAGAGTGATCAAGCCATATGTAGTTCTCCCACTTAATGTGCTTTGTGTAATAGTGTGTATGAAGATGTAAAATTATAAACAAGGTGTGTTTGAGATGACTAGGGATTTGTTTAATGATTTTAATAAGATGTAGATAATATTGGATGGTTATATGTAGAGAATAGGGAAATATGCTTGAGTAGTCTTGCTTGTATTCTTTCTTGCTTTGTGATATTTTCTAACCCCTTCTAAATGAATTTCAAATGGGATTTTATAGGGATATGTTAGTCAAGGGTTAAATGTAATCATCCTAGGTCAACATAATAAAGAAGAGGAATTGGATAAAATAGTAATCTAGGCTCAAAATGTGATTGGATAGGAACACTAAAATGGGGACACCCTAGGGTCCAATGTTATAGTCCAAGTTGGGTGCTATTGTCTAGAAGGTATGGAATTTAGGGGGATGGAATAAACATGGAAAAAATGTCCTAGCTAAGCTGGAATGAGGTCTTTAAAGCCTACAAATAACTGGGAATCAATGAAAAGGTGCTTATAATGGTCATGAAAGTAAGCAATAGGGACCTATCGGATGGGAGTCACAAGTGACACTCAAGTTACCAATTTTAGCATTTTATATAACCACCAATTATATCAATGGGAGAGTTCAAAAAGATTCTTCACATATCAAGATAACTTAATGAGACCTAAAATGGGACCATTTAACCCTCTTATGTACTCAATGAGTGAACAAGATCTATTTTAACCCCTTATAAGCTCACAAATTCTTTGGTAGGACTTTTAATTTACTCATGACCTTGAAAAAAATGATGAAGTGATGAAACATGTATCTACAATACTACCATGGCATTATCAAATGTCTTAGACTCTTTTTTGAGGCATTCACCATTGAAAATCAATTCACATCTCTAATTGTCAAAAAGACCTTAGTAAGATATTGTATTGAAATCAAATTAAATGCTTATAGGCATGGAATAAGGCCTAAAAATGTTATTTAATACCCAAAAAATATGTAAACAAGACCTTAAAACATATTTTTTTACATTGAGGGGTCCTATAATAGACCTAATACAAAACATGAATCTATAATCACCTAAAAGTGGTAATTAGATGCTAAGAGTGTCACTTGACTTACCCTATCCCTAACTTAGCCCTAAACCTATCCTAGAGCCTTTGCCATACTTTTGAATCATTTTCCAAACCATAAACACCTATAGTAATCTCAAACACATTACTAGGATAGCTTTATTAGATCCCAACCTAGTTTTTCTAGTAGTCTGCCAGGTAGACATTAGTGCCATATTTGGTACACTACACTCACATGGTTCTAGTGTCCCCAACTAGGCACTACTATCCTTATCCCTAACTCATCTAAAATGGATACATTTTAAAATGTGTGCCCCTCTTAAGATCAGTCTAAGAACATTTTATTATCCACAAAAGCTACAAATATATATAAATATAAGTCTATTTGACCCTTATTCACTATATGTTAAATAGATGTAAAAGCCTATTCAAACAAAAGATAAGTTGATTTTGATCTATATTCTACCCTAATTCTCCATATTACCATCTATTGTTCCAAAAATTTGTCACTTGTTTTTGGGGACAACATATCAACTATTTTGGTCTTATGGGCCAAAAGTCTCTCTTCCCTTCTCAAAAAATGTTCTAAGCACTCCAATTATTTAATTATTCAAGATTTTTTATCTAAGAGACTCACAGGTTTAACAGGTTCAACAACTTCAACAGGTGACCTCTCACAAAGGAACAAGTTCCAGGCACTTAGGCAATTTCAAGGTTGGTTTAACATCGATGTTCAACTCAAAAGACTTATCAGTAGGCTTCAAACAAAAGATTGAACCATTGAACCCCACCTTAAAGGTTCAAAGGTTCAACGACATCGACAAATTTAAAGGAGTTAAGCACTTTGGCAATTTTAAAGTTCAATGGCTTCAAAGGACTTAAAGAAAACAAAGGATTCAAAGAGTAAAGGTTGAACAGTTGAACCATTGAACCTTAAACCAAAATGGTTCAATGAGTTCAATAAGATCAAAAGACTTAAACAAAAGAAAACTTCAAAGAAGAAAGATTTAACCTGTTGAACCGTTGAACCTTAAACCAAAATGGTTCAAAGGTTCAAGGTTCAATGATTTCATTAAAGTTTGAAGAGACTTAGAAGAACAAAGGATTCGAAGAGAAAATAATGAACCATTGAACTATTGAACCTTGAACCAAAAGAGTTCAAAGTTTAAAGGTTCAATGAGTTCAATAGAAAAGAAAAGGATCTAAAAACTTTGAAGGACCAAAGGATTCTAAGAAAGAGAATGAACCATTGAACTTTGAACCAAAATGGTTCAAAGTTTAAAGGTTCAAAGGTTTAAGGAATTTCAAAGTTTGAAGGGAAGCTTCGAGTGAAGGAAGGAAGTAGAAGATTTTAGAGACAAGCTCGAAGAGATGGTTCAACCAATTGAACCAAGGAAGTGATAATACACCTAAACCATTAAACCATTGAACTAATGCACCTTAAAGGTTCAAAGGTTTAATGTGGCTCAAGAGACTAGTGACCAGTGACGTCCCCATAGACGTCAAATTTAAGGTAATAAAATGCCCATTTATTTTCAAATATGGCATGGAACCTTAAAACAAATTCAGCAACCAGCTGAAGAAGAAGCCAAAAGAGCCTGTTAAAGATAAGAAGATGGCCCAAGAGCTCAATTTGCAATAAGAAAAAGGGAAATCTACATGAAATCTAGAAATATATGTAAGAGAGTTATTTCTAGTAGGTGAAACAGTCCACCAGGTGGACATCAGAAAGTGTGAGCATTCAAAGGCATGGCCTATTTTTATCCCTTTTAATAAAAGTGAGTGGACAGTTGTGCACTTAACAGGAAGAGGATCAAGTAGCCCATAATTCAAAAGGAGACATTTGAGATGAATTGACATGCCATAGTTAAGGCTGATGCCCTGTTACAGTATGGCCCCTTGATAGAACTAAAAATGCATTCAAGGCATTGAATTCAGCATGGGTCATTTTTAATCATGGGATATATTGAGAGGGGGGGTGAATCAGTATATCATATATCTTATAAAACTTTCCTTGAACCAAATTTCACTTAATCAAACATTCAATATATGCAATAAAACTCAACCAATAAACACCACACAAGATAGAGAGAGACACCCAATATAACGTGGAAACCCAATGTGTGAAAAACCATGGAAAACAATCTAAAGTATATGAATGAGCACAAACCCAGACAATATTTGCAAGCTAAGCTTGCAGGAGCACCATACCCCTTTGCCAAGCACCAACCTAGCTACTATTCATGAACACTAACCCAACAGAGCACCACACCCCTTTCCTGAGCACGAACCCATAAGATCACCAACCCCTTTACCGAGCACCAACCCAACAATAATTCATGAGCACCGACCCACAGGAGCACCAAACCCTTTATGTATACCACACACCTATCTCTCAATGTTGTTATCTCAACAAATGATAGATCAATACAACATCTCTTTCCTCTCTCTCACTTTTGATCTTCTAAGATAGATATAACAAATACAAATCATATTCATCTCTCACAATTGCTCTTCTAAGCTAGATATTACAATATCAAATCAACCTCTATCTTCCATATTACAAATGGCTACTCAAGCCTTTATTTATAGCTTTCCAAATGACCTTTGGCCATCCCCCTTTGTGACCCTTCATGACCAAAAATGTCCTTCCATATTTTGTCCTCATCTTGGTGAATTTTCATATTCCTTAAAGTGTCCCTTTATGAGAAATTGCACCCTTACTCTTTTGTCTTCACTTGGTGACTCTTAGAATTCCCCAAGATGACTCTTAATGGGAAAATGTGTCCCATCCTTCTTTTGTATTTAACGCATGGCTCTTTGACTTCTCCATGGGCCCTTCTTTTGTCTCATATGCAACCAAAAATATATTTGTTAATATTAAATAAATTTAACTCACATTAGCCAAGATAAACAACATTAAATGCAATGGGGCCTATATCACCAATAATGTTAAACCTTTGACATCAATGACAATATTTCCAACAATATCCCCCTTTGTCATTGATGGCAACCTCAATCTTGAAACTACCACAACCTATCACCTACTCATACTATCATCTAAAATCATACAGTAACTCCCCCTTACTATAGTAACCTATATTTGTTCCCTGTACCTATTTTTTGCACCTATACTTGTACCTATTATTCTCCCCCTTTAACATCAATGGCAAAGGACCTACCTAGAGCTAACACTTAGCCCCCCCTCACTTGATGCTGAACATCAATGGCAAAAAGTAATAGAAATTACTCCCAACTCCTCTCACTGATCTTTGAATGTATCCTTTGATCGTGCCTTTGAGAAGATATCTGACAAAACATATACATTATTCCCTATCCTTTGAGCATTTGCAATCAACTCATTTGAATCTTTTCTTCTAATCTCACAACCTTCTTTATGAAACTTTAATATGTATCCTTGATCACATATTTGACTAACACTCAACAAATTATGCTTAAGACCTTTTACATATAAAACATTCTTAGTCTTAGTTCTACCATAATCCAAACTCAAAGTACCTTTTCTGGCTATCCTGGTAGTGGTTTTATCTCTGAATCTCACTATACCACCATTGATCTTCTTTTTATCTTATCTCCTATTATATGCCTCAAACATCTGCTATTAATGAACCATGGCCGATCTTTATTTCTTACATGTAAAGTTGTTTGCACCAACATAGAATCTTTAGGTTATTTCTTCTACCATGAACATGTCTGAACCTTCTTCCTGATGAATGGAGCTTTGAAACTTTGAACCTTCTTCTTGATGAATCTGCATGGGTATCCTTTTTCTTCTTTCTTAAATTGTTAGCTCTTTTTCAACATTCTAATTTCTTGTGACCATAATCATTTGAAACATTGCATATGCAAGAATCATTCTAATAGCCTCAACCTTAACACCAGTGCAAAATTTTCTTCAAAAATCTATTCACTCAAAAGATATAAAAATTAATCTGTCAACTCACCTTCTTTTCATGCAACATATCCAAGACCCAATAGCATCCACCATGCTTCAATTTTTCTTGAAAGTGTCTCCTTGAAGCCTAGAAGAGACACCCCAAACAATAGGGTTCTAGAAATAAATCTCAGGAGATTCCCACATCTCCTCTATTTTTTCCTTGATCTTCTTGTGTTTTTCTTTTAGAATATATTTAAGCATGTCTAACCTTTTTGAATTACTAACCTTATCATTTATGATGTTTTTCTTTTTCTCAACTTTTGTAAATATCTTATCTGGACAAAGCTCATGCTTAAATGTAACAAGAGATTCTGCACAATCCTTCTTATCTGATTCTTTATCTACTATAGCAAGTAATTCATTTTCATTCTTAAACTCAACCTAATCAACCTTTACTATTTTAGGTCTCCAAACCTTAATTTGACTCTTCTCATATCTTTTAGGGGCTTTGTAACCTTTGACATACTTTGAAGATCTCTTTACTTATTTTGGACATAATTTAGCAATATGGCCAACCTTATGACAACAAAAGCAAACAATATTTCTCATACCTTTTTCTTGAATGTGATTAAGATCTCCCTTTGACAGATTGCTTCTCCTCATATAGTCTCTTTCCCTATGACCAACATGATGACAAACAAAACAATGGCCATGAAAAGAATTTGAAAAGTTAAAATCATTGGGCTACTTGATCGACTTCTTTGATTTGCCTTCAAAACCTACATCCTTCTTTCCTTGGACCAATATTTCATGATCTTTCTCAACATTGATTATAAGCTTCTCATGATTATCCTTTAAATAACCTAACTCATCCTTTAACTGATTACACTCTTCTTCTTTTGATGTTAAAATTGAATTTGCAACCTCTAACTGATTCTTAAGATCCTGAATAAATATATTATTTTATTTTACTTCTATAGCCAGCTTAGAATCCAAGATACACACCTTTTCCTTAAGAGCCTCAACCACAGATTTCAACTCTTGATTCTCCTTCTTTAGCTTCTTGGCCATCTTATGCTTTTCTTTGATCTATCTTCAAGCTGTTAAAACCTTTCTAAAGGAACCTGCTCTGATACCAATTGTTAAGCATGGGATATACTAAGAAGGGGGGTGAATCAATATATCATATATCTTATAAAACTTTCCTTTAACCAAATTTCACTTAATCAAACTTTCAAGATATGCAATAAAACTCTAACAATAAACACCACACAAGATAGAGAGAGACACGAGATATAACGTGGAAACTCAATGTAGGAAAAACCATGGAGAACAATCTCAAGTATATGAATGAGCACAAAACCAAACAATATTTGCAAGCCAAGCTTGTATGAGCACAATACCCCTTTTCTGAGCACTAACCCAGCTACTATTCATGAGCACCAACCCACAGGATCACCACACCCCTTTGCTAAGCACCAACCCAATAATAATTCATGAGCACCAACCCACAGGAGCACTAACCCCTTTGTGTATACCACACACCTATCTCTCAATGTTTCTATCTCAACAAATGATAGATCAATACAACACCTCTTTCCTCTCTCTCACTTTTGCTCTTCTAAGCTAGATATAACAAATACAAATCATATTCATCTCTTACAATTGCTCTTCTAATCTAGATATTACAATATCAAATCAACCTCTATCTTCCATATTATAAATGGCTACTCAAGTCTTTATTTATAGCTTTCCAAATGACCTTTGGCCTTCCCCCTTTGTGACCCTTCAATCCTCATGGAAAATGGCACCAAACTTGTATGACACTTCATATTCAAGCCTTTGAAAAGTCATGTGGTGACCCTTCATGACCAAAAATGTCCTTCCATCTTTTGTCCTCATCTTGGTGACTTTTCATATTCCTTAAAGTGTCCCTTCATGAGAAATTGTGCCCTTACTCTTTTGTCTTCACTTGGTGACTCTTAGAATTCCCCAAGATGACTCTTCATGGGAAAATGCATCCCATCCTTATTTTATCTTTACCCCATGGCTCTTTGACTTCTCCATGGGCCCTTCTTTTGTCTCATATGAAACCAAAAATGTATTCATTAATATTAAATAAATATTAAATCACATTAGCCAAGATAAATAACATTAAATGTAATGGGGCCTATATCACCAATAATGGTAGACCTTTGACATCAATGACAATATTTCCAATAGCCATTCCATGAAAAAAAGTGGCAAGTCTTTCTTGGCTACTATTTATCATAATCTCTTATTTTATGTAAAGGAGATCTCTCTGTTATAGAAGCAAAACTCTACCCAAATTGAAAGGCATTTTTTGAGACTTTGAGCTCAGATTGTTAATCATATTCCTTTATTTGAATGAGAAAACAAGTGACCTTTCAGACATTGTGCTAGAATAGCTTGTGTTATTTAGGAAATTGTTCTTATGTCTTTTTCCTAGAAGCATTCTTATCCATTTAATGTAATAAGTAGAACTAGTGGAAGTAATCAGGAAGGTGTCCTAAAGTCGACTATGGAGAGACTTTGTGCTACCACAATTGTCTTTAGCGTATTTACTTTTCTATTTATATGTAAAGGATCTTAGGATGACTTTGTGCCTCCATTATCCTTCGTATATTTCACTCTTTGGAAGTTGAGGTGGATACTTTGTGCTACACTTCATCTTGCTAGTTATTATGCCATGTTACATTGACTTATCAATTACTTTCTAGAAAGAATTCCTATTATTTACTGTAGACCACTTTTGAAAGAAGAGAAGTGCTTTCTGTCATTTCACCAAGATTTCTCCTTTGATCTGTGAACATCATCTTTGAAAAAAGAGAGATGGATGGTGTTGTCCTACCCTTGAGTGTTATTTTATACTTATATATAGAGTATATATAGCACCTCATATTTATAAGGAACCTCCCCTTGATGAGAGGAGAGATTTATGCCCTTTTCATGTGGTAAACCTGCACATTTGGCTGATCAATCTCCTTATGCTATGGTTGAAATAACTTATTTTGCCCATTAGTTAGCTAGTGACAAAATATTCACCTAATAACTTTTAGTGACTCCACTAGGGAAGAACGCACCATTTGAAGCCTCAAGATTCAAATTGAAGTAGTCCCTATCCTTATCCATTTTAGTTTTACACTCTAGCAGATCCATGGTATACAAGAAGCTAGAGATCTAAAGGTATTGTTGACCCTATATTCAAGTTGGTATAGCAAAGTGATTTTGATCCTTTCCCTTCACCATCTCACCTTCAACAAATCAAGAGTTTTCCTCCTACCAAAGTTAGGTTTCCATTACTAGGTAAAGCATCCATTTTTACTGTTAGCAGAGCTTTATCAATACATACCCCTCAGACATTTTTTATCCCTCCCTTTAGTAGTCAAATAATGGCAGTTTAAGGCTAATGGGGTAACTCTTTTAGCCCACTCAATTTAACTCCACCTCTACATAAGCTACCACATAGTTCAAGGAAGAATTTCCCTAAGTTCTTTGGTGATGGGAGATTTCATCTTGATGAACATATTGCAGCCTTTAGCAGAGCTTGTGGCATGATAGGTGTGGAGTATGAGGATGTAGTAGTCAGGCTATTTATAGAAACATTACAATGTGCTACTATAGATTGGTTTTACCATCTATAGGCTTGGTTAGTGACTGACTGAAACACTCTCAAAGCCAAATTTGAAGCCAAGTTCAAGCTTGTAGAAGATGCACATGCCATGTTGACCCAGCTCACACAAATAAATAAAGAGCCTCATGAACCTATGAGGGACTTCATAGCCAAATTTGATAAGCTGAGGAATAGGATTCCTACCATTGCTCAACCAATTGCTAAAAATCTCAAATACTTCATCAAATCTCAGCTTCCTAAAGTGAGTTTCTTGTTGAGATGTTGTTGGTCACATAGACCTTGCTACAGCTCAAGATTTGGCCACTAAGGTGGAAGGTGATCTTATCTTGGTAGGAAATATAAGAAGAGATCCTAATAGAGGCAAATCTTCTTTATCTTCTAAATATTTATCTACAAGCACCACTGATCCTATGGTGTAGAAGCTAACAAATGAGTTGCTAGATCTTAGAAAGCAAATGGTGCAAGGGATGCCTTCTGATCCTTCATAATGAGATATACTAAGGAGAAAATTTTCTAATCAGTTATATCAAGGCAATGCTGCCTAGAATCAAGGGTAGTTAAATCATCTTCCTCCCCTACAAGGGAAATTGGCCATTGAATCACCTCCAACCAATTTAGTAATTGGATATCTCAAAATAAAATCTAATTTCTCCTTCTAGCTTAAATTGAACCAAGAAAATGATGCTAATCTCTTTATTGAAGACTAAGAAGAATCAGCTAGTGACTCCAACATCAATTTCTTAAATTACCATGATGAACCCATAAGTAAAAGTGAAGCATTTTATGGGTCATTCACTGTATTCACCCAGTCTTAGAACTAGTCAGCCCAGCAAGTTGATAAGGATGAAAATAGAGAAGTGACCTCAACCGGCAATTTCAATTGCCAATTGGGGAACCACTCTGCTTTTTCAATCAAAGGACTTGGTAATCGCTAAAAAAGTAAGTACCTCAAGTATGCCTTCACCTTTAAATTCAATTTCACAAATTAGTCCCCTCCCTCTTAAAAATAAAAGGATGAACTACCTTCCCCTATTCTTAATTCATTTCAGACATTTGATATAATCGACCATGACAAGAAAACCAAAATTCAAATGTCTAAATTTGAATTCCTTCAATCCAACCCTAAGTAGTTGGATAAGTTGGTTCAATGTGTAAAGAATAAAATAGTCCCTATAGGACCAACTATTCCAAAGGTGACTCCCACATCCACCTAGAATAACCTTGTCATTACTCCTCCTGCTACTCCCGAGAAGATAGAACCATTTTATGTCTCTCTGTTAATAAAGGGACACCAACTAAACAATTACATCATAGACTCAGGTGCATCTGAAAATGTCATGCCTGCCAAAGTGGTAAAATCTCTTAGACTCACACTAACCAAGACCTTTGGAGATGTTTCTCCATGGAGAAAAAACAAGTGCCACTACTGGGACAAATCAAGGACACCCAATTTGCATTTTCGGCATTCCTAGACAAGAGAATTAAGATGATAGTCCTAGTAACTGACATCCCAGCCTCATATGGTATTCTTCTTGGGAAATTTTTTTGCAAGGATGTTGGTGGTGAGTTAAGTATAGACTATTTGAAGTGAGGATCCTAATCAAAGGTGTCATGTAGAGATTGCTCCCTAAGAAGGAAGTGAAATATGTTATCACTCAAACATCAGCACTTGAAGCTCAAATTTTGTTTGAGTTTTCAAGTGTGAGTAATTACTTCCTCACTACAGAGGATGTTTTTTTCCTAACTGATAGAACTTATTAAAATAATAATCTAAAAATTGGTTCAAATAAAATAGTAGAAGACTTAATAGAGCATAGTGTAAGCCTAGAGGAATCCTCCCCTCCAAACGAAGAAAAATCTTAGGAAAAATAAGTTTTTGATGATGTCTAAATTCTAGAATTTGATGGCAGCTACTCTTCTACCAGTTCTAGAGCTAGAATTATTATAATATCTCCTCAAGGATATATTTTTCCTTTTTCATACAAGTTATAGTTTAGCAACACCATCAATACTACTGAATATGAATCACTGCTACTTGGATTGAAGGCCACTCAAGATAGGGGCATTAAACTCCTTCACACCAAAGGAGATGCTGAGTTAGTGGTTTTCCAAGTCAAGAACCTATACCAAACTAATTTGAGAGATTGCGCCATTACCAAAATCTAGTTTGGGATCAAATTGAAAGCTTTGATGCTTTTATTATCTCTACAGTACCTAGGGAATTTAATGATTGAGCTGATGCATTAGCTATTTCTACAACTCTTTTGGTTCCTCACCTAGATTTTAAGGGAGATATGTACACTATAAAACTAGTATTTTGACCAAGTGTGCCTGACAATGCCAATCATTAGCAAATGTTTAATTGCGACAACCAAATCATCACCTTTCTAGAATAAAAAGATAGCTTTGAACATCTTCAGTTTGAAGGCAGTGAGCCTCAAAAACTTGAATCAGCCCCTGAAACAAGTTCAAATGCAAGTGAAGAATTCTTAAAGCTAAAAGGGAATCAAAGTCTCAAAGGATTGGTTTCCCTTGAGAAACTTTTTGATAAACATGACAAGTTCATCAAACAACAATAAATAGATTCAAGCTCCTCCCAAGAGTTTGATCAAATAAATTTTGGTACTAAGGAAAATTCCAAGATGGTGAACATTGGGAAGTGCTTCACTCTTGAGGAAAAGTTCAAATTTCCTACCTTGCTTCACCATTACATGGATGTTTTGGCATATTCCTATGATGATTTGAAGTCACTCAAGCCTGAAGAAATTCACCATAAAATTTCTCTCAAGAGTGATTCGGTGCCTTATAAATAGAAATCCCAATAGTATAACCCAAAGCTATTAGGTACTATTATGTCTAAAATATAGAAAATGCTAAATTCTAGAATAATTTTCCTAATCCATCATTCCACATAGATTACAAACATAGTTCCTATGAGAAAAGAGAATGGAAAATTTTGTCTCTATGTGGATATTAGGAATTTGAATCAATCCTCTCTGAAAGATAATTACCCTCTGCCCATCATGGACCAAGTCCTTTTGATGGTGACTAGTTCAGAGATGTTATCAATGTTAGATGTCTTCTCATGATACAATCAAGTTGAATTTGGTGAAGTAGACTAGCATAAGACTATCTTCACCATGCCTTGGGGCACCTTTACATATCAAAGAATGCCATTTGGAATAATAAATGCTAGTGACACTTTTAAGAGAGAAATGGACCTTACTTTCAAAGATGAAATGAGTAAGTTCATTATGGTATACCTTGATGATTTAACAATCTTTTCCAATCATCATCCTAATCATGTGCACCATTTGCAACAAGTGATAGAATGATGTCGCTAGAATGACATTTCTCTAAATCCCAAGAAGTCTATTTTTAGGGTAATAAAAGGGAAACTTCTTGGACACATTATATCTTGAGAAGGCATAAAGATTGACTCAAAAAGAATCAAATATATCTAAGATCTTACTTTGCCCAAAAGTAAGACTGTAGTTCACTCTTTCTTCAGAAAGATAAATTTTTTATGAAGGTTCATTCCTGAGTTCACCAAGAAGACTCACCACATTGTGAACATGATGAAGATAAAGGCCACTTTTAGCTAGACTAATGAAGGCAAATTGGCATTTCAAGACATCAAGACAGCTATCACCCATGCCTCAATTCTAGTTTGTCTAGATTATACCAAAGATTTCACAATGTATAGTTATGCTATCGAGCACACTCTTTCAAAAATTCTATTTCAACAGAATAAAAAAGGCATAGAATCTCCCATTTCATTCATGAGCTATCCTCTCAAAGCTCATAAATTAAAATATTCAAATATGGAGGAGCATGCTTATGCAGTGGTAAAGGCAATAAAGCACTTCCATTTTTACATTCTAAACTCACATTATTGCCCTTGTTCCTGATACCATAGTCAAATCCATATTAACTCAGCAGGAGTTCAAAACCAAAAGGGGAAATTAGGTTGCTAAAATCTAGGAGTTTGATCTTGTCATCAAACTAATGAAGCTTGTGCGAGGAAGGGGTCTCTCTTAATTGATTGTTGATAACAGACTAGAAGAAGGAAGGCATGAAGAAGTAGAAATTAAAGACATGCCAACAGTCCTCTTTGTCTCCACCACAAATGAGTGGTATCTAAGTATTGCTCATTTCCTTACTTATGATGTGTGTTTTGCTCACCTGTCTCATAAAGAAAAGATGACTACTAAGTTAAAAGCTGCCAATTTTGTTTAGTGGGACAATGATCTATATAAGAGGAACCTTGATGGGGTGTTCCTTCACTGCATGGATAAAGAGTAGCAAAATCAAATTTTGGAGTCCTTCCATATTATGGCTTATAGAGGACATTTTTTTGCACCTATAATTTCCCATAAGATTTTGTGAGCCATGTATTACTTTCTTACTCTATTTCAAGATGCATAAAAATGGGTATGAATATGTGAACTGTGCCAATAGTTCATTTGAAGACCCAAGTTAGCTGCTTTACCTCTTAAGCCAGTGGTAATAGAAGAGCCATTTCAATAATGGGGAATTGATTTTATTAGTGTTGTAAACCCATTTTCAAGTGCAGGACATGATTATGTCCTCACATCCATAGATTACTTCACCAAATGGGTGGAAGCTATTCTAGCCAAGCATGTTACTTTAGAAGTAGTATGAATTTTCCTCAAGGAAAACATCATTTCGAGGTTTGGGGTCCCAACCAAGATTATGACAGACAATGCAGCCTATTTCTCTTCCCATGAGATTACTCAGTTCTATTTTTATTATGGGATTAATCTCTCCCACTCTTCTTATTATTTTCCACAAGGAAATGGCCAACCAGAATCGAGCAACAAGAACCTGGTGACCATCATCAAAAAGTTGGTAGATGACAACCAACAAACCTGGCATAAAGCATTGGTTGATACTTTATGGGTAGATAGAATTATGCCCAAGAGGGTAATAGGCATGTCACCTTTCCAAATTTTGTATGGTATCAATGTAGAGATACTAATCACCCTAAAATTACTAACATTAAAATTGGCAAAGGTGGTCAAAGATCAAACTTATGAAAGCTTCATTGATAAGAGGATCATGTGCTTAACTAAGCTAGATAAGCAGTGAACTATGGTGTTGGACCAAATTTTTGCACATCAAAGTTTGGTGAAAAATCTCTTCAACCAAAAAGTAAAAACCCATGATTTTTAGATTGTTGATCAAGTTCTACTATGGGACAAGAGAAGAGAACCAAAGGGAATGCATGGGAAATTTTATTCCCTATGGAGAGGCCCATTTACTATCCATTAGCTCAATGGTGAAAATAGTTTTCTATTAAAGTATCAAGATGCCATGCCATTTTCACTGCCTCATAATGGACAGCATCTGAAGCACTTCAATTCTTGAAGTATCAGGTGACATCAGTTGTACATATGTATATTTGTATAGTCTTTAGTTATATTTTGTGCTGTTCATTTTCATTTCTTTTTTGTTCCTTTATTTTTGGGTAGCATGACTTCATAACGTAATGGCATACATGAAGGCACTGGAGATTCTAGTTTCTACTCCCTTTAGCTATTTAAAAATTTTGACTGAAGAAAGTTCCCCAACTGGAGCCAGTTGTTGTTCCCAAAATCCATCACTTGTTTTTGGGGACAACATATCAACTATTTTGGTCCTATAGGCCAAAATTCTCTCTTCCCTTCTCAAACAATGTTCTGAGCACTCCAATTCTTCAATTATTCAAGTTTTTTAGCTAAGAGACTGGTAGGTTCAACAGGTCCAACAACTTCAACATGCAAGTTCTCACAAAGGAACAAGTTTTAGGCACTTAGGCAATTTCAAGGTTGGTTCAACATCGAGGTTCAACTCAAAAGACTTATCGACAAGCTTCAAATAAAATATTGAACCATTGAACCCTACCTTAAAGGTTCAAAAGTTTAATGGGTTCAAAGGTTTAACGACATCGACAGACTTAAAAGAGTAAAAGTTCAAAGTTCAACAACTTTAAAGGACTTAAATAAAACAAAAGATTCAAAGAGTAAAGGTTGAATGGTTGAACCATTAAACCTTGAACTAAAATGGTTCAATGATTTTAAAGGTTTAATGAGTTCAATAAGATCAAAAAACTTAAACAAAAGAAGACTTCAAAGAAAAAAGATTTAACCCATTGAACCGTTGAACCTTGAACCAAAATGGTTCAAAGGTTCAAGGTTCAACAAGTTCAATAAAGTTCAAAGAGAAATTGAAGAACAAAGGATTAGAAGAGCAAATAATGAACCATTAAACCATTGAACCTTAAACCAAAAGAGTTCAAAGTTCAAAGGTTTAATGAGTTCAACAGAAAAGAAGAGGATCCAGAAACTTTGAAGGACTAAAGAATTCTGAGAAAGAGAATGAACCATTGAAATTTGAACCAAAATGGTTAAAAGTTCAAAGGTTCAAGAAATTTCAAAATTCAAAGGGAAGCTTTGAGTAAAGGAAGTGGAAGATTCCAGAGACAAGCTTGAAGAGATGGTTCAACCGATTGAATGAAGGAAGCGATAGAACCGCCCAAACCATTGAACCATTAAACTGATGCACCTTAAAGGTTCAAAGGTTTAATGTGGTTCAAGTGATCAGTGACCAGTGACATCCCACAGATGTCAAATTCAAGGTAATAAAATGCCCTTTTATTTTCAAATATGGCGTGAAACCTTAAAACAAACTTAGTGACCAATTGAAGAAGAAGCTAAAAGAGCCTGTTGAAGACAAGAAGATGGCCTGAAAGCTCAATTTGCAATAGGAAAAAGGGAAAGATAAATGAAATCTAGAAATATCTACAAGAGAGTTATTTCCAATAGGTGAAATAGTCCACCATGTGGACATCAAAGAGTGCAAGCATTCAAAGGCATAGCTTATTTTTCTCCCTTTGAATAAAAGCAAGTGGAAAGCTACACACCTATCAGGAAGAGGACTAGGTAGCCCATACTTCAAAAGTAGACATTTAAGATGAATTGACATGCCATAGTTAAGGCTAATGCCCTATTCTAGCATGGCCCCTTGACAGAAATAAAAATGCATTCAAGGCATTGAATGTAGCGTGGGCCATTCCATGACATACAGTGCCAAGTCTTTCTTGGTTGTTATATATCGTAATCTCTTATTTTATGCAAAGGAGATCTCTCTATTATAGAAGCAAAATTATACCCAAATTAAAAGGCATTTCTAGAGACTTTGAGCTCAGATTGTTAATCATATTCCTTTTTTTGAATGAGAAAACAAGTGACCTTTCAGGCTTTGTGCTGGAATAGCTTGTGTTATTTAGGAAATTATTTTTATGTTTATTTCCTAAAATCATTCTTGTCCATTTAATTTAATAAGTAGAACTAGTGGAAGTAATTAGGAAGGTGTCTTGAAGCTGACTGTGGAGAGACTTTGTGCTACCATAATTGTCTTTAGCATGTTTGTTTCTTTGTTTCTATGTAAAGGATCTTGGGATGACTTTGTGCCCCCATTGTCCTTTGTATATTTCACTCTTTGGTAGTTGAGGTGGAGACTTTGTGCTACACTTCATCCTACTAGTTATTGTGCCCTATTACATTTAATTATTAGTTACTTTCCAAAAAGAATCCTTACTATTTGTTGCAGACCACTTTTGAAAGAAGAGAAGTGATTTCTATCATTTCACCAAGATTTCTCCTTTGATCTGTGAACATCATCTCTAAAAAAAGAGAGATGGATGGTATTTTCCTACCCCTGAGTTTTATTTTCTGCTTATATATATAGTATATATAGCACCTCATATTTATAGGGAACCTCCCCTTGATGAGAGGAGAGATTTGTCCCCTTTTGATGTGGTAAACCTACACATTTGGCCAATCAATCTCCTTATGTTGTGGTTGAAATAACCTATTTTGCCCATCAATTCGCTACTGACAAAATATTCACCCAACACCATCTATATCAGCTCTAATCCTAAATTTCAAAGATTTTAAATCTCAAGCACACTCAAGGCATTAAATTACACTATCATTCTAGCATTCACTTGCACTTACATCCAACACTAGGTGGGAGAACTACATCATGATTAATCTCTCCTTGGAGTATTGATATCTATGAAACTCTCTTCACATAAGGGTGTTGAAGATATCCAACCTATCCTAATAAAAAACACAATTATTTCTCATGACATACTTATAAGCAATATTAAGTTTTACACATTAAATCAAGTCTTCTAGGCACAACATAAATCTCTAAATTACATGTGGACAAGAATAGGATATAAAAACATAGGTGTAAGTGATCCTACAAAATATTAATAGTCCTACAAAGGGGACACTATTTCCACTTTGAGGATACTAAAGCAACATGGTGATACTATCTGTGTGGGGTTTTATTGTCTAGTGAATAAAAAAATCCTATAATCCTATTGATGACACTCAAAACTATCCATAACCTAATTTTCAAAACCCATATCATATGTAATAGTCACTTTCTACATAAGTTTATATTTAAGCCTATTTGTTACTACTTTTATAAATTCAAATAATGTAAAAATATATAACAAATTAATACTTAATTATTTCATATTATTTAACTAATTTAGATATCTCAACCCTTTAACCAAACATATGAATTAGTTATGTAAACCCTAAAAAGGTTAATTCATCTGGTAAACCCATCTTCCTTTGAATATTGATTCAAACCCTAGCTTGTATTAATTACAAATTTTTGTATAATAATTTAGTGATGTATGCTTCTAGTTTTTTAATTTTTTTAAACAACCTAGATAAATTAAATTTATTTCATATTAGGGTTTTAGTTTATTTTACATATAATTTAAATTGGTGAAAATAAACCCTAGATTCAAAAAAATTAACCCTAAACACAATTAGGGTTTGTATTCTTTTCTATATATAATCATATTTTAATTCCAAACACATCAGATTTGATGTAATATTTAATTTTTTCAATCTTTCATATATTACTATTCTTAAATGGTTCAAACTATAAAAAAACTTGTTTTCCTACCTTCCACCTATAATGGCATAATTTAACCATAGATTTGATGAAACCAATAAGCAATAGTTACAAGAATTTATGTCCAAACATATAGATATACAAGATCATTTCATAAACATTCTTTAAGAAGAGCTCCAAAAGATAAAAAATGGTCAATCTTTAACCCCTCCAGTTAATAATGGTGTTACACCCCTAGTGGGTCCAAGTCAACCAACTCAGATATCACAACCTAAGATTTTTATTCAACCATCAATGATAGCTACACCACTTTTGGATAGTTCTTCCACTCCATCTGTACAATCTCTTATACATGAGATTCATACTCTATAGTCTAAGGTGTTACATATCAAAAAGGGAAAACTAGGCCCTCACATGGCTTGGATTCCAACATTCTCTTACATACACATCTGACACATCACATAGAAACCATTCCATTTAGATTTGGTTTAATGGCACCCAAGATCACATTATATGATGTCAAGGGTGACCTAGAGCATCACCTTAAAGCCTTTCACACAACATGTTTGTACTATATGTCTAATGATTGGCTTCTTAAAAAGTTATTTCCACATAATTTCAAGGATTATTCCCTATGATGGTTTTATGATTTTACAAATAAAGCTATAACTTCATTCAATCCTTTAGAAAACATGTTCCTAGAACACTTATATATAAACATTAGTGATAATATATTATATGCACAAGTGGCATAGTTAAAACAAAAGTCAAATGAACCTATCGTTGATTATGTCTTATGATACAAGACAATATTATCCAAATTGATTAGCCCCATTGTAGATAGAGAGGTTCAATACATATGTAAACAAAGTTTACTAACAAAATTTCATGAAGCTATCTTGTTCAATAAGTTTTGTACAATTATTGATATGTGCCACATAGTCAAGGTAAGAGAGGTTAATCTTTTATCAGTTGAAAAAATCAAGTACATAAATGGATCAAAATAAAATTTTAAGAGTTCAAAAAAACCTACATATAAGGTAAGGGACACAAAAAGTGATAAAAATTACATAGCCAACACAACTTCTAATCCATGTCTTAGATTGGTGTTTTTTTCTCTTCATCTCTGAATCTTCACTAATCTTATAGAGTCATTGACATAGGTTATAAAACAACTATTAGAATTTAATGTCATATTTCTTCCTCCCATTAAAGAGGTTTATATGACATGGAATCTTCTAAAGATTTATGATTCAAATTCATTCTACAAGTATCATAGGGCACTAGGCCATACGATAAACATATGCATTAGCCAAAAGTACAAGATACAAGATCTCATTGAGGCTAACATTATTGGTATGGAAAAACCCATAGAGGTAATAAAAAATAAAAAATAGAGGATAAGGCACTAAATATATTTTCTTATCCTTTCCCAAATCATATAAAAAATGAGGCAAGCAACACATCAAGTGTTTATTAGACATACCAGGCACATCAACTACGCGATTCATATCATAAAGTTATAAAGGAGGCACATCCACTACATAGCATTATTCACATGTATCATGCTATGGTGAAACCTATACCACTTATCAAATTTTCATAGTAAAATATTATGGATCAAGTGGTTAAGGTTGAGGGTGTTTCATATGAGTATCCTCTACCAATCCCACAGGTAGTTCCAATATAAATTCTAGATACAGTTCTACCATAAACACCAATTATAATTCCAACACCATTACCAAATATTTCATGGTTATAATTTATAGTAGAGAGTACAAATCCTATTCATACATCATAGTGTTCAATAGATTCATTAGTTTAAGCTAGGTCTACTCCTATGATATCTACACATATGTATACTTTCCCATTGAGACCATTACTAGATAGACCCCTACATTAGAGATACAACACAAATTCTAGAGAACCTTCCTTGACTCAATTTACACTAAGATAAATTTCATTGGGTTCTATGGGTTATTAACATAGGGAACATACATCACTTACATCTTTTCTAGGGGTTCTTAACATAGGGAACATACATCACTTACATCTTCTTATTCTATTATATGGGTCTCTAAGACCCCTATAGTTCACAAGGCATAAAATTTAGCTCCACAACATCATAGCATTACTACACATGCTACTTTAGACTTAGATTATACAACATATAAAATTATGGGCTCATAGTGCCTTTTCATACTACACACATTATCATATTTCTCATAATCAACACCGGTCATAGTGATAGTGAGTCTCCCATGAGACTCATGGTTATTAAGGTTATTACCCTTATACATACTTCCTTCTCTCTCCTTCCCCTTGTACATAGTTTATTTTCATTTGTTTATACATTTATTATATCCATAAAGAACAAAAATAATATAACATGTTTTTGTTCCCAAAATTTGTCACTCATTTTTAGGGACAACATATCAACTATTTTGGTCTTGTAGGCCAAAATTCTCTCTTCCCTTTTCAAAAAATGTTTTGAGTATCCAAATTCTTCAATTCTTCAATATTTTTAAGATAAAGGACTCACAGGTTTAACAGGTTTAATGACTTCAATAGGTGAGCTTTCACAAAGAAACAAGTTCCCAACACTTAGGCATTTTCAAGGTTGGTTCAATATCGAAGTTTAATCAAAAGGTCCATCAACAGGCTTCAATCAAAAGATTGAAACATTGAACCTTGAACCAAAGGGTTCAAAGGTTCAATGGGGTTAAAGGTTCAATGACATCGGTATACATAAAAGAGTTAAGCATTTTAGCAAGTTCAAAGTTCAACGGCTTCAAAGGACTTAAAGAAATGAAGGCTTTGAAGAGTAAAGGCTGAACCGTTGAACCTTGAACCAAAATGGTTCAACAAGTTTAAAGGTTCAACGAGTTCAAAAAGATCAAAATACTTAAAGAAAAGAAGACTTCGTAGAAGAAAGATTTAACCCATTGAACCGTTGAACCTTGAACCACTTTGGTTCAAAGGTTCAAGGTTTAACGAGTTCAATAAACGTTCAAAGCGGTTGGTTCAAAGTGGTCAAGTGGATGGACAAAACATAGTATTGAACCAATTGAACCATTGAACCATTATTGGTTCAATCATTCAGTTCAATCAAAAGGTTCAAAGGAGTCTCCCAAAGCCTAAAGGACAAGTGCCCTTATGGAGGGCAAGGAATAAAAGGATCAAAAAGGATATCTTTTGAAAATATTTTCTATGACAAAAATTCACAAGAGAAATCCTTTAAGAAAAATGTCAGAAGTATTTCCTTCAAACTTTTTATCTGAAGTATTTGAAGAACAAGGCTACCCGAAGGACCCTGAAGGGAAAGTACCCTTGCAGGGGACTTTTGATGACCATGAAATGGACCATTCTCAAGGCCTGAAGGGACACCTTCCCTTTGGGGGGTTCTAAAGATAGAAAGCTGAAGGAATTTCAAAGATTGAGAGACTTAAAAGAATAAAGGATTCTAAGAAAGAGAATGAATCATTGAACCTTGAACCAAAATGGTTCAAAGTTCATTGGTTCAAAGGGTCAAGGAAGCTTTGAGTAAAGGAAAGAAGCAAAAGATTATAAAGACAAGTTTGAAAAGATGGTTCAACTAAAGATGAAAGAAAGTGATTAAACCAAAGAATCGATTGAACCAAAGAGATGACTGAACCAAGGAAGTGATAGGACTGCTCAAACCATTAAACAATTGAACCGATGCACCTCAAAGGTTCAAAGGTTTAAGGTTCAAAGTAGTTCAAATGACTAAGTAACCATGACACCCTCGAGGATGTCAAATTCAAGGTAATGAAATGCCCATTTATTTTCAAATATGGTGCAAAACTTGAAGAACCAAACTCAGCGACCAGCTAAAGGAGATAGCCTGAGAGCTCAGATCATGAAGAAAAGGACAAAATATAGCAAGGAAAGAGGGAACAAGAGAAAAAGACTATAAATATCTATGCAGGAGTTATTTCCAATAGGTGGAATAGTCCACCAAGTAGACATATGAGCTCACAAACATTAAAAGGCATGGCCCATTTTTCTCCCTTTGAATAAAATCAAGTGGATAGCCACATACATATCTAGAGACATAATAGATGACCCATGCCTAGGAGAAGACATTCAAGATGTTTCTATACACCAAAGTCAAAGCTGATGTCCTATTCTAAAATGGCCCCTTGATAGAACTAAAAATACATTCAAGGCACTGAATGTAGTATGGGCCATTCTTGTGAAACAAAGTGCCAAGTATTTCTTGGCTACTATATATTGTAATCTCTTATTTTATACAAGGGGATCTCTCTATTATAGAAGTAAAAACTCTGCCCAAATTGAAAGGCATTTCTTGAGACTTTGAGCTTAGATTGTTAATCATATTTCTTTATTTGAATGAGAAAGCAAGTGACCTTTTAGAATTTGTGTTGGAATAGCTTGTGTTGTTGAGGAAATTGTTCTTATGTTTGTTTCCTAAATGTGTTATTTTACATTTAATTAAATAAGTAGAATTAGTAGAAGTAATCAGGAAGGTGTCCTGAAGCTGACTATGGAGAGACTTTGTGCTACCATAATTGTCTTTAGTTTGTCTATTTTTTGTTTTTGTGTAAAGGACTTTGGGATGACTTTGTGCCCCCATTGTCCTTCATATTTCACTTTTTGGGTTGTTGAGGTGAAAACTTTGTGCTACACCTCATTCTACTAGTTACTACACCCTATCACATTTGCTTATCTATTACTTTCCAAAAAGAATTCATGTTGTTTACTGTAGACCACTCATGAAAGAAGACAAGGGCATTTAGTGATTTCACCAAGATTTCTCCTTTGATTTGTGAACATCATCTCTAAAAAAAGAGATGGAGGATTTTGTCCTACCCCTGAGTGTTATTTTATGCTTATATATATAGTATATAATCCTCATATTTATATGGAACCTCTCCTTGATGAGAGGAGAGATTTATCCCCTTCTGATGTGGTAAACCTGCACATTTGGCTGACCAATCTCCTTATGTTGTGGTTGAAACAACCTATTTTGCCTATCAGTTCGCTGGTGACAAAATATTCACCCAATAGTTTTTGGCGACTCCACTGGGGAAGAACAAGCAACTTGAAGCCTCAAGCTTCAAATTGAATTAGTTCTAGTTCTTTTCGATTTCAAGTTTTATAATCTGGTAGCTCCATAGTATACAAGAAGCCAGAGATCCAAAGGTATTATTGACCCTGTATTCAAGTTGGCTCAATAAAGTGATTGGGATCTATTTCCTTCACCATCTCACCTCTAATGAATTAGGAGTTTTCCTCCTACAAAATTTAGGTCTCCATTACTAGGCAAAGCATCCATTTATATTGTTAGTAGAGCTTTGTCACTATATACCCCTCAAGCATTTGTTATCCCTCCCTTTAATAGTCAAATAATGGTAGTTTAAGGCCCCTAGGGTAACTCTTTTGGCCCACTCAACTTAACTCCACCTCTACATGAGCGACCACGTAGTTCAAGGAAGAATTTCCCCAAGTTCTTTGGTGATGGGAGAGTTCATCCTAATGAACACATTGTAGCTTTCAGCATATCCTATGGCATGATAGGTGTGGAGTATGAGGACATAACAGTTAGGTTATTTATAGAAATATTACAAGGCACTACTATAGACTAGTTCTACCATCTATAGGCTTGGTCAGTGATTGACTAGAACACCCTCAAAGCCAAATTTGAAGCCAAGTTCAAGATTGTAGAAGATGCGCATGCCCTATTGGCTCAACTCACAAAAATGAAGAAGGAGCCTCATGAAACAATGAGAGATTTCATAGCCAAGTTTGACAAGTTGAGGAATAGGATTCCTACAATTACTCAGCCAACAACTAAGAATCTCAAATGCTTATTCATCAACTCTCAATAGCCTAAAGTGAAATTTTTGTTGAGACGTGCTAGCTACATAGACCTTGTTGTAGCTCAAGATTTGGCTACCAAGGTAGAAGATGATCTCATCTTGGTGGGTAAGATAAGGAGAGATCTTAATAGAGGTAAATCTTCTTCAACCTCTGAATATCCATCTATAAGCACCACTAATCTAATGGTGTAAAAGTTGGAAAATGAGTTGTTAGCTCTTAGGAAGCAAATGGTGCAAGGGATGTCTTCTGCTCCTTCGTACCAAGATATACCAAGGAGAACATTCCCTAATTAGTCATATCAAGGCATTGCTAGAAATCAATGGCAACCAAATCATCTTCTTCACCCACAAGGGAAGCTTGCCATTGAAGTAGCACCAACCAACTTAGTAGTTGGATATCTCAAAATAGAATCTAATTTCTCCTTCCAACTTGAGTTGAACCCAAAAGATGATGCTAATCTCTTCATAGAGGGAGAAGAATTAGCTGGCAACTCCAACATTGGTTTCCTAAATTACTAGGATGAACCTAAAAGTAAAGGTGAAGCCTTTGATGGATCATACACTGTATTCACCTGGTCTCAGAACCAATCAATCCAACAAGTTGATAAAGAAAAAATAGAGGAATGAGCTTAGCCTATAATTTTAATTTCCAAATGAGGAACTTCTTTGCCTTTACAGCCAAAGGACCCAGTGAGTAATAAAAACCTCAAGTACACCTTCACCTTCAACTTAAATTTTGTAGATCAGTCCTCCCCCCTAAAGACCAAATGGATGAACTAAATTTCCCTATTCCTAATTCATTTCAAGTATTTGACATAGTCGACCATGTCAAAAAAATTAAAATTCAAATGTCTAAATTTGAATTCCTAAAATCCAACCCGGAGCAGTTGGATAAGTTGGTTCAATATGTGAAGAATAAATCCATCCCTATAAGACCAACTATTCCTAAGGTGACTCCCATGTCCACCCAAAATAACCTTGTCATTGCTCGTCCTCCTACTCTCGAGAAGATAGAACCATTTTATGTCTCCCTATTGATAAATGGACACCAATTGAATAATTGTATCATATACTCAAGTGCATCTGACAACATCATGCCCATAAAAGTAGCTGAATCCCTTGGTCTCACACTAACTAAGACCTTTGGGAGATGTTTCTCCATGGAAAACAAACAAGTGCCACTATTGGGACAAATCAAGGATGCCCAATTTGCATTTGTGGCATTCCCAGATAAGAGAATTAAGATGACAGTCTTGGTGGCCAACATCCTAGCCTCATACAACATTCTTCTTGGGCAAAATTTTTGCAAAGATGTTGGTGGTGAGTTGAGTATGGACCTGTCTAAAGCAAGGATCCCAGTCAAAGGTGTCATCTAGAGATTACTTCCTGAAAAGGAGGTAAAATATGTTGTCACTCAAACATCAGCACCTGAAGCTCAAATTCTATTTGAGTCTTTAAGCATGGGTCATTACTTCTTATCCATAGAGGAGTTTCATGTGGTGTCTGATGAAGTTCCTAAATGTGATAGCCTGACAACCAATTCAGACCAAATAGTAGAATAATTAGTAGGACATAGTGCAAGTGTAGAAGAATCCTCCCCTCCAATTAAAGAGAAATCTAAGGAAAAATCAGTTTATGATGGTATGTGGATTCTCAAATTTGATGGTAGATGTTCCTCTACCAGTTCTAGAGCCAAGATTGTTCTAATTTCTCCTCAAGAAGATATTTTTCCTTCTTCATACAAATTATAGTTCGGTAATACCAACAATACTTCTCAATATGAATTGCTACTACTCAAATTAAAGGCCACTCAAGACAAGGGCATCAAACTCCTTCATGCCAAAGGAGATGCTGAGTTGGTGGTTTGCCAGGTCAAGAACATGTACCAAACCAAAAATGAGAGATTTCACCATTACCACAATCTAGTTTGGGATCAAATTGAAAGCTTTGATGCTTTCAGTATCTCTATAGTACCCAGGGAATTTAATGACCAAGCTGATGTATTGGCTTTTTTTGCAACTCTTTTGGTTCCTCACTCATATTTTAAGGGAGATATGTACACTATCAATCTGGTCTTTCGACCAAGTGTGCCTAACAATACCAATCATTGGTAAGTGTTCAATGGTGACAACCAAATCATCACCTTTTTGGAATAAAAAGATAGCTTTGAACATCTTCACTTTGAAGGTAGTGAACCTCTACCATAGAAATCAGCTCAAGAAATAATTCCAGATGTACGTGAAGAATTCCTATAACTCAAAGGGAATAAAATCCCAAAATGACTAGTTTCTCTTGAGAAACTATTTGATAAGCATGACAGGTTCATCAAATAGAAATAAATGGATTCAAGCTCCTCCCAAGAGTTTGATCAAATAAATTGGGTACCAAGGAAAATCCCAAGATGGTGAACATTGGGAAGTGCTGCAATCTAGAGGAGAAGCTCAAATTTACTACCCTACTTCACCATTACATGGATATTCTAGCATACTCCTATGATGACCTGAACTCACTCAGGCCTGAAGAAGTTTACCATGAAATTCTTCTCAAGAGTGATTCAGTGCCTTACAATCAAAAATCTCAGTAGTATAATCCAAAGATATCAGGTACTATTCTATCTAAAATACAAAAAAGGTTGAATTCTAGAATAATTTTCCCAATACATCATTCCACATGGATTGCCAACATAGTTCTCGTGAGAAAAAAGAATGGCAAAATTTGCCTCTACATGGATTTTAGAAATTTGAATAAATCCTCCTTAAAGGATAATTACCCTCTACCCATTATGGATCAATTCCTTCAGATAGTAACTATTTTAGAGATGTTATCAATGCTAGATGGCTTCTTGGGGTACAATCAAGTGGAAGTTGGCAAAGTAGACCAACATAAGACTGCCTTCACCATGCCTTGGGACACCTTTGCATATCAAAGAATGCCATTTGGCCTGATAAATGCTGGCACCACTTTTTAGAGAGTAATGGACCTTGCTTTCAAAGATGAAATAGGTAAGTTCATTATGGTATACCTTGATGATTTAATAGTCTTTTCCAAGCATCATCCTGATCACCTACATCATTTGCAACAAGTGCTATTATGATGTCATCTAGAATGGCATTTCTCTAAATCCCAAGAAGTCTATTTTGGGGGTAACAGAAGGGAAACTTCTTGGACACATTATATCCCAAGAAGGCATAAAGATTAAATATGAAAGAGTCAAATCCATTTAAGAGCTTAGTCTACCCACAAGTAAGAATTCAGTTCACTCTTTCTTCAGGAAGGTGAATTTTTTATAAAGGTTCATTCCTGAGTTCACCGAGAAGACTCGCCACATTGTGAACATGATGAAGGGAAAGGCCACTTTTAACTAGACTGAAGAAGGAAAATTGGCATTTTGAGACATCAAAATAGCTATCACCCATGCCCCAATTCTAGTTTGTCTAGATTATACCAAAGATTTCACAATGTACAGTTATGCTTCCGAGCATACACTTTTAGAAATTCTAGTTTAATAGAACAAAGAAGGTGTATAATCTCCCATATCCTTCATGATCTATCCTCTCAAAGGTCATGAACTAAAATATTTAAATTTGGAGAAGCATGCTTATGCAGTGGTAAAGGAAGTGATGCACTTCCATTTCTACATCCTAAATTCACACACTATTGCCCTGGTACCTGATACCACAATCAAATCCATATTAACTTAGTAGGAGTTTGGAACCAAGAGGGGCAATTGGATTGTTAAATTTTAGGAGTTTGATCTAGTTATCAAACTAAAAAAGCTTGTGTGAGGAAGAGGCCTCTACCAATTAATTACTAACAATATATCAGAAGAAATAAGGCACAAAGAAATAGAAGTGGGAGACATGCCAACAGTCCTCTTTGTCACCACCATGAATGAGTGGTATTCAAATATTGCTCATATTCTTACCTATGGTGAGTGTTCTACTCACCTATCTCATAAAGAAAGGAGGACTGTTAAATTGAAAGCTACCAACTTTGTCTTATGGGAAAATGGCCTATATAAGAGGAACCTCAATGGGGTGTTCCTTCGCTGTGTGGATAAAGAGCTGAAAAATTGACTTTTGGAGTCCTTCCATAATCTGGCCTATGGAGGACATTTTTTTTGTGCTTGCAACTACCCATAAGATTCTGCAAGCCAGTTATTACTGGCCTACTTTGTTGCAAGATGCATACAAGTGGGTACAAAGATGTGAACTGTGCCAACAATTCATTGGAAGACCCAAATTAGCCACTCTACATCTTAAGCTAGTGGTAATAGAAGAGCCATTTCATCAATGGGGAATTGATTTCATTGGTGCTATAAACCCATCTTCAAGCACTGGACATGATTATGTCCTCATAGTCATAGATTACTTCACTAAATGGGTGGAAGCTATTCTAGCAAAGCATGTTACTTTAGAAGTAGTATGCAATTTCCTCAAGGTGAACATAATTTCTAGGTTTGGGGTCTCAACCAAGATTGTGACAGATAATGCAGCCTATTTCTCTTCTCATGAGATCACTCAATTCTATTTTTATTATGGGATTACCCTCTCCCAGTCCTCTGATTATTTTCCATAAGGGAATGGCCAAGTATAGTCAAGCAACAAGAACCTAGTGACCATCATCAGGTAGCTGGTAGATGACAACCAACGAACCTGGCATAAAGCATTATTTAATGCTTTATGGGTAGATAGAATTATGCCCAAAAGGGAAATAGGTATGTCACCTTTCCAAATTTTGTATGGTCTCAATGTAGAGATACTAATCATGTTAGAATCACTAGCACTAAAATTGGCAAAGGTGGTCGAAGATCAAACATACAAAAGCTCCATTGACAAGAGGATCATGTGCTTGACTAAGCTAGATGAGCAACAAACTACGGTGGTGGACTGAATTGTTGTGCATCAATGTTTGGTGAAGAAGCTCTTTGACTAGAAAGCAAAGGCTCATAATTTTCAGATTGGTGATCAAGTTCTATTATGGGACAAGAGAAGAGAACCAAAGGGAATGCATGAGAAATTTGATTCCCTATGGAGATGCCTGTTTACTATCCATTAACTCAATGGTGAAAATAGTTTCCTATTGAAGTATCAAGATGGCATGACATTTTCTCTGCCTCACAATGGGCAACATCTAAAGCACTTCAACCCTTGAAGTATCAGGTGACATCAGTTGTACATATGTATATTTGTATAGTCTTTAGCTTGTTTTGTGTTGTTCATTTTCATTTCTTTATAGCACCTTTTTTTTTTGGGTAGCATGACTCCATTGCCCAATGGCATACTTGAAGGCACTGGAGATTCTAGTTTCTACACTCTTTGATTGTTTTTATAATTGATGGAAGTTCCCCAACTGGAGCCAGCTGTTGTTCCCAAAATTTGTCACTCATTTTTGGGGACAACATATCAATTATTTTGGTCCTGCATGCTAAAATTATCTCTTCCCTTCTCAAAAAATGTTTTGAGTATTCAAATTCTTCAATTATTCAAGCTTTTTCAGCTAAGGGAGTCACAGGTTTAATAGGTTCAATCACTTCAATAGGCAAGCTTTCACAAAGAAACAAGTTCCCAACACTTAGGCATTTTCAAGGCTGGTTCAACATTGAAGTTCAATCAAAAAGTCCATTAGCAGGCTTCAATTAAAATATTGAACCATTGAACCATTGAAACTTGAACCAAAGGGTTTAAAGGTTCAATGAGTTCAAAGGTTCAATGACATCAACAAACTTAAAAGAGTTAAGCACTTTGGCAAGTTCAAAGTT
Organism: Torreya grandis; assembly: GCA_037957365.1. NCBI lineage: Eukaryota > Viridiplantae > Streptophyta > Pinopsida > Cupressales > Taxaceae > Torreya > Torreya grandis. The sequence goes on from JARHVA010001187.1 coordinate 903,266, forward strand.
CAATAACTTCAAAGGACTTAAAGAAATGAAGGTTTCAAAGAGTAAAAATTGAACCATTGAACCTTGAACCAAAATGGTTCAATGGGTTTAAAGGTTCAATAAGTTTAAAATGATCAAAAGACTTAAAGAAAAGAAGACTTCACAAAAGAAATATCTAACCCATTGAATCGTTAAACCTTGAACCACTTTGGTTTAAAGGTTCAAGGTTCAACGAGTTTAATAAAAGTTTAAAGAGGTTGGTTTAAAGCAGTCAACTAGATGGGTAGAACACAATATTGAACCAATTAAACCATTGAACCATTATTGGTTTAATCAGTCAATTTAAGTCGAAAGGTTTAAAGGAATCTCCCAAAGCTCAAAGGACAAGTGACCTTGCAGAGGGTAGGGAACAAAAGGAATAAAAAGGATATCTTTCAAAAATATTTTCCATGGCAAAACTTCACAAGATAAATCCTTTAGGTAAAATGTCTGATGGATTTCCTTCATACTTTTTATCCGAAGGATTTGAAGAACAAGGCCACCCGCAGGACCCCGAAGGGAAAGTACCCTTGTGGGGGACTCTTGATGACCACAAAATGGACCATTCTCAAGGCTTAAATGGACAACTTTTCCTTTAGGGGGTTCCAAAGATAGAAAGCCAAAGGAATTTTAAATATTGAGAGACTTAGAAGAACAAAGGATTCTAAGAAAGAGAATGAATCATTGAACCTTGAACCAAAATGGTTCAAAGCTCATTGGTTCAAAGGTTTAAAGGTTCAAGGAAGCTTCGAGTGAAGGAAGGAAGTGGAAGATTCCAGAGATAATTTTAAAGAGATGGTTCAATTGAAGAGGAAAGAAAGTGATTGAACCAAAGAAGTGATTGAACCAAAGAGGCAACTGAACCAAGGAAGCAATAAGACCACCTGAACCATTGAACCAATGCACCTCAAAGGTTCAAAGGTTTAAGCTTCAAAGTAGTTCAAATTAATAAGTGACCATGATGCCCCTAAGGACATTAAATTTAGGGTAATGAAATGCCCATTTATTTTCAAATATGGTGCAAAACCTAAAGAACCAAACTTAGTGACCAGTTGAAGGAGATAGCTCGAGAGCTTAGATCATGAAGAAAAAGACAAAATATAGCAAGAAAAAAGAGGGAAAAAGAGAAAAAGACTAGAAATATCTATGTAGGAGTTATTTCTAGTAGGTGGAATAGTCCACCAAGTAGACATCTGTGCTCAAAAACATTAAAAGGTGCGGCCCATTTTTCTCCCTTTGAATAAAAGTGAGTGGATAGCTACATCAATATCTAGAGATAGACTAGATGAACCATGCCCAAGAGAAGACATTCAAGATGTTTCTATACACCAAATTCAAATCTAATGTCTTGTTCCAGCATGGCCCCTTGACAAAACTGAAAATGCATTCAAGGCATTGAATGCAATATGGGCCATTTTTGTGAAACAAAGTGCCAAGTCTTTCTTGGCTGCAATATATTGTAATCTCTTATTTTATGCAAGGGGATCTCTATGTTATAGAAGAAAAATCTCTACCCAAATTAAAAGGCATTTCCTGAGACTTTGAGCTTAGATTATTAATCATATTTCTTTATTTGAATGAGGAAGCAAGTGACCTTTTAGACTTTGTGCTGGAATAGCTTGTGTTGTTGAGGAAATTATTCTTATGTCTATTTCCTGAATGCATTCTTTTCCATTTAATTAAATAAGTAGAATTAGTGGAAGTAATTAGGAAGGTGTCCTAAAGATGACTGTGGAGAGACTTTGTGCTGCCACAATTGTCTTTAGTTTGTCTATTTTTTGTTTCTATGTAAAGGACTTTGGGACAACTTTGTGCCACCATTGTCCTTTGTATTTCACTCTTTGGGTATTTAAGGTGTAGACTTTGTGATACACCTCATTGTATTGGTTAATACGCCTTGTCACATTTGCTTATCTATTACTTTCCAGAAAGAATTCTTATTGTTTGCTACAGACCACTCCTGAAAGAAGAGAAGTGCCTTCAGTGATTTCACTAGGATTTCTCCTTTGATTTGTGAACATCATCTCTAAAAAATAGAGATGGATGATGTTTTCCTACCCCTGAGTGTTATTTTCTACTATATATATATAGTCCTCATATTTATAGGGAACCTAAATATGAACCTCCCCTTGATGAGAGGAGAGATGTGTCCGCTTCTGATGTTGTAAACCTGCACATTTGGCTAACCAATCTCATGTTGTGGTTGAAACAACCTATTTTTCCTATTAATTAGCTGGTGACAAAATATTCACCCAACAATGTTAAAATATAAAAACATTCAAATATGTTAAAAATACAAAATTTCTATATTATATCCATTGCTATTTTTACATCTCCACTAATTGATAGCTATTACATATTTCTATCTATTCTAATATAGTCAGTTTTATCATACAAAAATGCTTGTTCTTATCTAGTTATTGAAGATTACACACAAGAATCTAGTCCACTAAACCAATATAGACTTACTCTCATCTACCATTGGGGGAATATACTCCAATCCAAGTTTATACATTTGATACATCTACCTACTTAGGGGCATCTCATACATAGTTTCTACTACTAGGATCAATATTTACATACTATAAATTCTATTTTATGCATTGATACATATTGTTATTTATAAGTAATATTTATTGATTACATTATTTTCCAAATATCATTAGTTAGACTCAATATATGCATCTTAGAATTTACATAGATTTTTACTACACATTTATACATGCTTTGATTTTTAGTTTTCTTAGATTAGACTTGATTGTGTTTCCTATGCTTATTACATCTTTGAGGGAATTTTAATATGACATTGTTATTTTTATATATTCAACTTATTTGTTTTTATGACTTGGACATGTTCCCATGTCCTGTGTGTGTTCTTTCCTACTTTTATATGTAGACATTTGAACATGTCCTTCTATATGGTTGTAAGCTAGATTTTTTGTTCCTTGTGTATGTAGACATATAAACATCTCATTGTATTTATTCATTATCAAATTTAGTGACATGTGCCTATGTAACTTGTATTATTGCCCTTTTTCCAACCTTTATTTGCCTCATGTTCTTGTATGTATGCTTATTTGTATGCTTCATAACCATGAAACTTGTATTTGATTGTTACACATATACTAATTTTTAATTCCATGACAAACCTTGTGCATCTACCCTTTCCTAATTAGGTGTCACAATAGAAATCATGCTTTATAATCATAGGTAGTTATTCATATTTTATTCTATACACATTGATTACATCTATCTTAACATCCTTGTGAAATGCTAGATTGTAACATACATCTTAAATTACCTACTTATGATTAGATATTTTTACATTATGATGTTATGTTTGTATATTTTATTAGAATATCATATATTTTCTCTAGATAACACACTTTTTTGAGGTACTTATTTTGAGGACAATTATTAAATATGTTTTACAACTACCCTAAAAAAAGGGGTCATTCACTAGGGTTTGTAATAGAGATCGGGATCCTAATTCTTTATTCATAGATAAATTTCAGCACACAAGATCAGTTTTAGAAATCAGACACAAGGTAGACATAAAAAGAAATATAAATTCAAATATTAGTGCAGATCACCTATATTTTAGACCAAGTATATATTAGTACCTAGATTGGGATATCTAATATAAGACACTATTGTCTAGTATCATTAACTTAAGGATAGTCTAGATAAGCTAGACTAGTACACCAGGTACAATACATATTTACATAGATACAATCTTAGGTTTGACACTTATGTTCATATTTTTATTATATACACTAATTTCAACTCAAATTCATACCAACTACTTAGATTTGGGGGCATCATGGATGGCATGATCACTCCCATATTCATTTTAATTACATAGAGTTATTTATTACATACTCATTTCAAAGTCAATATACTTAAATACCATATTTGGGGCATGTGTGTGGCACATAGTTTCCATATACTCAACTACACACATGTTGATCAGATGGAATGGAAAACCCCATGTCATTATCTATGTTATATAAACTTACTATCACATTCCAAGTTGTTACTAGATTCATGCCTTACTTAATCTATAGTTATTTCTATTCCAAAGTGCCCCATAGCCACCTAATATACTTGAGTGGATACAAAGATGATATACATAGTAAGATTTACTCAGTTATATACTTTCAACACTTTGTATAATATAGTTACAGATGAATCTACTTTGCATGAGTGAGAAATGATGGATTCATGGCCTACTTGAGTATTTAAGCCATCCACATAATAGGTTTAGACACATTTAAAATATTATTCAAGATATTCATAGATTATCATCCATTGAGTAGGGTTAGGAAATGATGGATTCAAAATTGGTTTGAGTTCCTGAGCCACCCATATGAGGATTGATCAAGCCATTAGCTTAGTCCAAGTTATTCAACAATATGATCACTATGTAAAATCACACACACAAGTTGTCACTAGGTTCATACACTAGTTCACATACCTAATGAGGTGTATTCATTCATTTTCTCTCTATTTACTCATATTTGCTTAGTTACTTTATTTCAACATAGTCTTTTACTTCTGATCATCTCTTAAGTAATTATTGATTTTTGTATGTTTCATTGCATGTCATTTCTTTGGATCATATTTCACATACACAGACCTAGATTCAAATACTTAGACTCAGATACATAGGTTTCACTTCTAAGGTAAGTCCAAGTACACTAACTTTTCATTTATTCTAGTCATTTTGCTTTGCTACCTTTCTAGTATAAAGGTGGGGGGTCAAATTTAAACACTTAAAAGTGGTAATTGGATGCTAAGAGTGTTGATTAAGTTATCTTGTCACTCACTTATCCCTATGCCTATCTTAGATCCTTTGGTATACTTTTCCAGTCATTTTATAGACTATAGACACCTATAGTCAACTCAAACATAGTCCCAAGATAGTTTTCTTAGATCCCAACCTAGTTTTTATAGTAGTCTACTAGGTGGACATTAGTGCCATATTTGGGACACTAAAACCACATGGTTATAGTGTCCCCAACTAGGTACTACTATCCTTAAAATTATCTCTCTTGAATGGATACTTTTTAAAATGTGTGCCCCTCCTAAGATTGTCATAAGCACATTTTCCTATCCGTACAAGATACATATCTCTATAAATACAAGTCTATTTGATCTTTATTCACTAGATGGAAAATAGATGCAAAATCATATTAAAAAAAAGATAATTTGATCAAAATAAGGTATTTTATTCTTATTATAACTTACTTCTACACATACTATCTACAGTAGCCTTAAGCCTATATTTAAAACATTTCAAAGCTCAAACTCACTCAAGGCATCCAAGTCCACTCTTATTCTATAATTCACTTGCACTTGTATCAAACACTAGGTTAAAATATATAATAAATCATTACTATATTGTTACTATTTTTATACATCGTCAACCCTTTAACCAAAATTTAGATAAGGTCAAAATATATAACAAATCATTACTTAATTATTTCATATTATTTTATTGATTTAGACATCTCAAACCTTTAACCAAAATAAGAACTATTTGTGTAAACCCTAAATAGGTTAAATTAGAATATAATAATTATTGTAAGACTCACTCAATGGAGAAAAAGTATAAGGAACCTTAATTAATTTTGCATATATTTTATTGAATAAACCTAATCATCATGAAGGTAATTACAAGGGATATAATCAACTAATTTTTACAAAATATGATCCTCTCTAAGCATGTCAAGTGTCAGATTCAAAGAGTGGAAAGAATATCCAACCTTATGGAAACTTTTGAGGTGTGTTTTCATGTCTAAAACAATTACACCAATTACATTACCATATCCATTGGGCATGGAATCAATAAAAAACCTATTCTAAAAGTGACACTCTACTAAAATAGCCTTAGGAAGACTGAATTTATCCATAAAATAGAAAACAAAGAAGCAATAATAATAACAACATGTGCAACACACCTTAGGGTAAAATGAATAAAAAATATAAAACCTAGTAATAATGTGCATTAGCACTTGTATGAAGGAAAATAACTAACATAATATGTATAAAGGCTATGAAAGTAATTCACTTAGCTTGGATGAATGCAAAACCCCTTGAAGTCTTTTCTACTCCATGTAAGTATATCATCATGTGGTTGTTAGGGGTAAGTGAAAGTTATCTTTGTAAACTGACTAATTGACATATTAACTGTGAAAAATGTTTCCTTGGTAATGAATAATAACCCATTCTCTCCCTCTTTGATCACCAATCTCACTTGCTCGATCTCCAATTACTTAACTAGTTCAAGAATGCTTTATATATTGAAAAAATTCTCTAATAATTCACTAGCATTAAATTTTTCAACCTAATAATCATATATGTCTTAAAAATCTAAATTAATTTTTAATAAAATATCAAACTCGTTTTGCACAAAGGAATGAGTAATTTGGAAATCATCATAAATACTAGATCAGCTTGATTTCTTGGGATAACTAGTATTACCTCTAATTTAACAAGTTGATATTGATCTTGTATGATTTATTTGGGCCTATAAAACTAAGGGATGACTACTATAAGTCCATATGTGTCCTCATGTTTCTCTTTAGGTTCTATTGGCCTAATAAAAGCTTCAAATTATTTGAGGAGATCAAAACATTGCTACTATGCTCCACTATGATCTTATTGAGGCTCTAAGAGACTAGGGAGAATATGGATTTTGGGTATGTCAAAATGATATTCACTTTTTACAACCTCATTCATTTCTTCATCCTATTTGGTGACATCATCAAACTATTCAATAAAATCAAAACACTAATGCTACACTTTATCAAGGATTTTTTTTGGATTCATGTGAGATAGTATGAAAGTGAATTATTCATGCATACAATAATATCTTACACTTGCATCTTTCACACAATCATGTGGGTCAAACTCACAACAACCCTTTTACCAATCATCAAAATTAAAATTGATAACCTCTTATATTGGTGTAGTGACCTCATGATGAGTAGAATATTCTTCATGAACAAACATAGGGTTGGTCATGATGGATTCTTTTTCAAGTATGCAAAATTCACCCAACATTTTTCCCTCTATATGATCATAAGGATCAAGTCCACACTATTCATGTTTTTATTTGTCAAGTATGAAATTAGGGACCTCTTCAAAAAGTGTGGTAGATTTATGAATAATAAATTCTGCACCATGTTCAAACATAATGTAATTCACATTCATGGGGTTTGGAAAATAAGGTTCAATATGGTCCTTGGAGATTGGATCAGCTCCAATTGTCACCCTTGTCTCATACCTAGTCCTAAGAAACATATCAAACAAATTAGAATATAATTACCAACCTAGTTTAACAATGAAGTTACATGATAGGCATATAGAAAAATATGGGAGTAAATCAATGACTAAAATCTCTTGGACAATAGAGATACTTGGAAAAGCATGTATGGGTAAATTTAGGCCTTTTATTATTCCCATAGTATTAATAGCTAAATCATCAAATTATAACATTTTCTTTGAGATATAAGCATAATATAGACCTAAAAATTTAATTATTTTCTTAGGAATGATAAATATGCTTGATTTTGAGTCAATCCTATAGTTATGGACAAGGTTTTTTTTCCAATGACAAGGGAGATGCAAAATGGAAGGGGGTTTATCAATTTTACCATTGTCTCCTTTAGGTTGGCATATATTAGTATGGGTAGATATTATACTTACCTTACTTAACCAATATTACTTAAGGATTTAAGATAGGATGTATAGAACCTCCCACATGGTGACATTGATATTAATTCTCTTCATTTTCTCAACAATATTGAATGGAATCTACCCTCTTTTTGATTGCAACTCTCTTTGGTGTTGGTTTATTGGGTGTTGAGATTAATTTTTAATATCTATATTTTATTGTGATTTGGTTGTCTTGACATATTTATTTTCCTTGGATAATTCATGAGAAGTGTGTGGATCTACAGCTTGACCAACTGAGGAAGAAGTACCTTCTTCTACTGCTCTTGTTTTGAACATTGTATTATGGGATACTTGGGTGCCACCTTTTATTTTGTTTTTATTTTTGTTCATACCTAAGAATTAACCCTCTTAAAAATTCACAAGAGTGGATTCACCTTGTATTTGAGTTGGTGCATGCCCTCCTTCAACTTGTCGAACTAATTCACTAGATTACCCTTGAAAAGTTGATACACTTTACAACATCAAGGCCTAACTGAGTACTTAATTTAATTTTTTTTTTCTTATTTTGAGGTTATTTTCTAGGAAAAAACCATTCATAATCTTTCACAAAGCTATTTTTCTTGGTAACAATTGCCTTTGAGTTACTACTAGCATTAGGGTTGCAGTTGTTGTAAGGTTGAACATGAGAAATTTGGCCCTATTTATGAGAATTGTTCTGATAGGGTTGTCTATTATATTGGAAGGGATGATTATATGAATGATAAGGTTTTAAATTATTCATTTTATGCTTCTTTAAAGAAATCAATTCACTACCAAAGTTATATAATAGTGATTTCACCTCATGTAGTTCACTAGGATGAATTATCCCTTAGCTAGCTATATAGTTGTCTGATTATAGAATGGGTAACAAAATGGGTTGAGTGGGTGGTGTAGAGGAGTGAAATTAGGGAAAAATTAGGAAGGGAGGCCTTGGGATTTTTAAAAAAAAAGTCAATGCTCAACCTTAATGGAAATATCATAGGCATTCGAAAGAGTTACACCCCCCATAGATTGAATAATCACTATTATATCACTATTTATGGATCTCAAATAATAAAAAAATTAGTGTTATGGGAAGGCTTAACCATATGTATCATATTATCCCATGTCTTTTTGAATCTAAAATTTAAGTCCACCATATACTCATGTAGATCTCTCTTGGTGGTGGCTAGTTGCTCCATGAGTTAAAGGCAGTCACTCTTATCCTCAAATTGCTAGGATAATATTTATCCTAATTCATCCCAATTATAGATATAACTAGGATATGTGCCATTTCATAGCTCTCCCCTTCAAGGATTTAACTATAAGCCTCACAACTACATTTCCCTAGGTGACATGGTGAACCAAACATATGTTTGCAACATCTAAGATATGCTCAATAGGTGCTTTGGAGTTATCACCAGTGAAGGATGGGATGATATTTAAGGCTATAATATGTGTTTCATTATATTTATATATTTTTAATGGGATACCAGCATTGAATGGTACAAATATTTAGCTCATTTGGGTTCCCGTGTGAAAGATTTGTTGTGTTATGGGAATGTGTTAGGGAGAATTCACAAAATAAGTGGGTATAGAATATGGATCAGACCTATGAAATATATTCATTCTAGTTTAATCTAATGACAACTCAAAAAACCTCTTTACCTCTATAAGATTCCCTTATTTTTGCTTTTGGCATGAATACTAGATACTAATCTTAAACCAAATCATTTGAATGCCTTTTAGAGTCACCAAGTTCTCAAAATATGTATTCAATAGTTTTATTTATGAATAAAAACACCAAATCCTCAACTAAATTCTCCAATCTATCCCACTAGGCATACTAGAAACTATTGTCACATTTAAATGCACCATGTCAAGTCTTGAGACCTTTTAACTAAAATAACAGAAACATTCCTAGGTTATGGGTGTCTTATGATATGATTGAATCTTTGGATAAGACCATCTCATTCTCAAACCATAATACACCTAATTTAATATCAATTTATAGCCTAAAAACTTACACTAACAAAACCTACCTAAGTTATTATTATCACACTAAAATTCAGCCTTGAGAAGGTTGTTCAAGCCTTCTCACTTAGGTGATAACATGGAGACACCTCTAGGATGTGGGTGGAATAATCAATTAGGTGAATCCATAGATAGGGATAGCTTATCACCTATAATCACTATTAAACCTAGTACTTTCAAGGGAAAGGGATAAAGAAATAAATTAAATAAAACAAAGAGGTGACACACCAAAATGAATACCCTCTAATTGCATATATTTCACTGATAACATGAAATAGGGATAAAAACTATTGAACTAACTCAACATGTGTCTATAAGCATCATTATTTCAATATGAAGATCAAGATCAAGGTATTAACCAAGAAGGGATGATTAATATGTTTCATAAAAGATACTAATGAATTAATATCGACACTTAATCAATGTTAAACCATGTAACATACTCCATATAACCTGCCAATATGACTAACAACCTATAAGAAGGTAATGATATAGGAAAAAATATATGACACTATTATTATCATTCATCAACTAACCATGAAGCATACACTAGTTATAACATTAGGAAGGCTAGAAATCAAAATCTATTCACTTTAAAAGGAAAAGTACAAGTGTTTGTATAAACAAGGCTTCACCATAATTATCTTGATGATTCCTTTAATTCTAAAACAAGGTAGTACATAGAGAGAGAGAGAGAGAGAGAGAGAGAGAGAGAGAGAGAGAGTGAGAGAGAGAGAGAGAGAGAGAGAGAGAGAGAGAGAGAGAGAGAGAGAGAGAGAGAGAGAGAGAGAGAGAGAGAGAGAGAGAGAGAACCCATGATGTTTTCCAAGCACTCATTTAAAAGTTACAAGAAAGATATAGAGTGAGGAATGTTAGGATGTGAATTCACTATTCATAGTTACTATTCACATTCACTATCCATGGTCACTATTCATGATTATGTGGCTTGGTGGTGATGTGGATGGTTAGTGACATGGCTTGTGAGTTACATGACTAATTGGTGATATGATAGGGGCCCATGGAGGTTATCCCATGAGTAATCAGGTTGATGTGATGGGAGTGGGGTGTATCACTCCAAAAAATCACATGGGTTTGTCCTTGGTAGTCATATGGGTGGTGTCACATGGTGAAAAAGACAAAAGAGCTGGTGTGGGTCAAATTTATAAGGAATCCCATGATTCCCATGTGTGGAGACAGTCTAAAGATGATTTTAAGAACCTTTTTGACTCATGTGGTCACATGGAGAATGAAGACAAGAAAGATATTATAGTAGATTGACCTCACATGTGCATGGGAGACAATGGTTTTAGAGCCACATAGAGGTGATACACATTACTGTCTAAAGTAAATATGCCTTGAATACTTTTACACATGAAGACAACAACAACACTATGGATCACATGGCATCCCACTAAGTGTGGTACATTTTTTCCAATATTTCATTCTATCTTGTATCACTCATATTCTTATTATAAATTCTATTAATAATCATGAAACTCTTTATTTTAACTCATTTATTTAGTGAATCCATGCAAACCTTGGGCTTGCATGCATGGAGGTTGGATCCTCTAAAATAGTTTATCTTGGTTCACAACATGAATGATTCAAGTGTAAGAATTGAGTGCTTATATGTTAGCATTAAAGAATTTTTTTGAGAATTTTTTATATAAGAGAGTTGATGTTATTATTAATGAATTTTGGAAGCTGCCATTTTGCCTATGGTTTTTCCTTGCACATTATAAGGTTTCCATGTAATATTTGTGTAATGTTTCATCTTGCTTGTATTTATTTGTATATATATTTTTTTCATTAATTTACTTGCATATTAGGTTATAGTTCATTAATCTAACACCTGATATCAAGACTTTATTCCTAGAAAGGTATAGTCCAACAATGTCTTCATCAACATGTGTTAGCATAGTTTGATGATGATAACCTTCAAGGTGGTGTAGAATCTCTTATCTTGTTTGATAACTCATAAAGCCTTATTGAAACTACCACATACTTATTGATTAAAAAGTTACAAGTAACATTCTTGGTTTATAACCAATTTTTATCTCCTTGACACATTTCACATGCTTGAGATATTTTTAGACTAATGTTGCAAAGGTATCTCAAGTTTTCTTAAGTTTTTTTAAACCCTTCATGTTCACTATACTTCTCCTTCCAAGGTCTTGATTGGCATAATAAAGGATCATGCTCAATTATACATGTAATAATTTGATTTAACTTTTTAATTACTTGAGGATTCTTCAAAGAGTGTCAAAAAGTGTTCTTGATAGTGTTCTAAAGACTTTCAAACCTTTCATGATCTTTAATAGATCTACAACTTGCCATCTCTCATGCAAACAAGAAAATAGTCTTGATTTAGGTTTGGTTATTTACTAAAAAAATTATTACACCATAATTTATATCCCTAAAATATATTTTATATGAACCTTAGACCTCTTCCTAGGATTAAAAATCCTTTTCAATTGGCCTATAGACTTGCATAGTCAAAATATTATAAATAGTCCTAAAATAGGTTTTTCTAAACCATTTTCTATACTTTTTTTATCCCACACATGCAAATAAATGGATAAAAAATGTGACATTGGATCCTTTTATGTTATCCAAGTGATTGAAATGTCATTCATGTTCATTATAATTTGTCTGACCAACTTTCTCTCTCACCAAGCTCTTTGAAGGCTTTACAAGGTAAATTTAGGTCTTCAACTTCTTAATGATGATTCATAAAGTTGAGGAAATTTATTGAATAAAAATGCCACTAATTTGGATTAAATATATCTATTAAACATCCCATAACACAATTCTACCCCATGAATCTCTTCCTTGTACTTCACACATGAATAAAGTTGACTTTCTTTATTATTTAGTCATGTTAATAAGGTGAGTTAAAGTTTTGAGCAAAAGTGGGCATAAAATTTTTTAGTTTTTATTGTATATGAATACATGAGGTCTGATAAACTTTCAAAAAAAATTCCAATTGGTTTAATTTTTTTTAAAACTTTAAATAACCTTAACACTTGATCTGACCCATGCTTAGGGTTTTAGAGCAATTTTACACTTATAACCCTATAGGCTTATTTTGATGGTGTTCCTTTATTTAAAATGTTTTCAATAATTATTAACATAATATATGGTCTACCATAATCATAAAAATACTTAAAACTCCAATTTAAATTTAAAAAAAAAAACATATTCTCTTTTTATTCTACAAGTAGGCTTGTAGTTTCCTTTAGGCATGTCACCATGCCAACACTTGGGAATGTCCCATTTTTATTTATTTCACCTCTTTCATACCTACACAAGTATTTCACCATATATATTAACTACTATAAAAAATAAAATTACCCTTATGCCTCATATATAACACATAAATTAAATCATGTGGACATTCATATAGGCATGCCTATATGTGCCTATTGGAGTTCAAAACCCACTACAACCTTGCTCTAACATTGATCCTTATACTTTAAGATATTATAAATGATGTTGACTAAAAATTTAGATTTTATTTTAAATGTTTAATAATATTCTCAAGTATGATAAAATACAATATATTTCTAATACCCCTTTATCTCAAGCTTGTATACTTAACATAGTTTGCCTGTAGATGTTATTCTAGTCTTAAAACCCTACTAGGTCTTGAGAATGGATTTTTTTTTCAATGTTTATCTTCTTTAAAAAATTTAGAAAACCATTAAATATTATATAATGAAATAACTAACACAAATATTCAAACCTCAATCTTAACTTACGAATGAATATTATCTTAACATTTGTACTTGAAAATGTGTTTATCTTCCTTTAGGCTTAATACCCTATCAAGGCATGAGAATGGTCTTTCTCTTTTTATTTTTTTCCTCAAAATGAATATAATAAAGTTTTACATTATTATCCTAGTTTTTAAAAACTTATAATACCCTCAAACCTAATTATTAAAACAAAATTTCACCCTTTCCTCATATTACTCATATAGACCTCTAGGTCTTCCTTTAGGCTTGTTTTTTAGATTAACATAAGAGGATCACTTTGAAGTGGAAATTATATTTAAAGGGTGTTAAATTTATTATGAGGTGTACTTTAATACTTTAGGTTTTATAAATAGGATTAACATAGTTCTTTTGACCTCAAACAACTCAAAAAGATTTGTTTACTCCATTATTTCTCTCAGCCATAACTAGATCACTAGATTGCTACCTTCTTATCACTCAACTTCTTGGATTACATTTAATTTTATAAAAACAAATATTTAGGCTCATCATCACTATATACATACATACATACATACATATATATATATCTATATATATCTATATATATATATATATATATATATATATATATATATATATATATATATATATATATATATATATATATATATATATATATATAATCTTTTTGGCTTTTATTAAGTCATGAAAATACAAGGAAACCTATGTGTTTTGCCTTACACTATCACCTCAGTCCAAATGTACAAATTTATGGTCTTGATTCACCATGAAGGCCTAGTTGGAATTTTAAGAAGCGTTTAAGAGGATATAAAGATTAATTGAATTAAAATTAATTAAAACACATGACCCATTTTAGGTGTGTAATCATTTTTTAACATTTAAAACCTAATTATAATAGAAGTTGTATTGGCATAGTCAACTATTTTGAATGAATATATAGATTTATTCATAAATTGGTTATAATAAAGCTATAAGGAGAGTTGGAATTTCACTTGAGGTGGTGTGTGTATGTATATATATATATATATATATATATATATCCTTCAAGACCTTTAATAACCTTGTGTGAAGAAAATAACTATTGGAATGCTTTAAAAACTACTTCAATTATGATCAATCAAAGGAGTCTTCCTCAAATTCTATAACTTTTGAAGTTTCCTCAACTAGCCTTTTCAATATTGACTACCATGGAGTCTATCAAGAAGCCTATAGACCTATATATGTTTTTATCTTGAGATATTATAAGCTTGTTACTTGCTCTACATACTTCATGTTTTGGCTTTTGGAAATAGTTTTAGGCCTAAAACTCATTTAAAAGGTCTTGATAACATAATCCTATCTTACATAATTTTACAAAATCATTAGGAAACCCTACAACTCTTGATTACGATCATGAAAACCATAATATTATCTTAAGGTCTTAAATACCTTTATGAACTAAAAAATACTTTAAATATTAAACTATATTCCTTTTAAACCTTGATTTGAATCTAGACTTGAGGATCCACCTACAACTTCATTGGAGTAGGATTTTGCACACTTTATACTTTCCTAACCTTGCTTCAATATGAATAAATACATACCAAGACATGATTGTAAATGATTATGAAGGGAATATGGGGGAATTTTTTATTGATCACTTCAATAATGTTTTATGAATCTACAATTCCTACATCCTATTTTAACTATCATGTAGGCTCCCAAGAAGCATGTAGACTTGTGGTCTGATGTTACAACATTAAACCTTGCATTAGTAGTCCTATAATATTATTTGATGATCCTATAATATAAATAACCTCAAATTTCAACCTACATATCATTTTGGATATTTTTGGAAACCTTAAAGCACTCATGAGTTCTCTTAGACATGTAATATACTAGTGACCCCTCAAAACTATCCATGTAAGTCTTAATGCTTAACTCCTACAAGTCACTTTTGTATCTTAGGCTCTTAATGTTTATGTGTTTCATTGATTAAAAACATTATGAACCTTGTAATATGTGACTTGAGACACATATTTTAGTTATTAAGACTCTCTTAGATCTAGTGGAGGTGTTTTAGGTTGACTTACTTGAGTTTTATAACATCAAAATCCTTCATGGAAAATTTAGATCTGTATAGTCCCTTGGATGATAGATTTAATATTATGTGAACTTTTTATAACATCATAAAAAGTATTCTAATGGTATTTAAATGGTTTTGATGATATATGCATGTCTATCCTTATGGCTTTCTTAGAACATGCTTGTAACTTTTGATCTTGAAAACCATAATTTTTGCATATAAGCTTGAAACATTGCTATTATCCTAAATTTATCTCTGAATTTCTTGGTAGATTATTTATTTTTAAGGGTACTAAGATTATTTTTGGTTCCCCTATTGATAGGTAAACATCTTAAAACACATTGAAGACCTTATTTTTGTCTACATACATGTACATGTCTATTCAATTTTAATACCTCACTAAAACCCTAACCCATATTTTTATAAGACTACAACCTTTATGTTCTATGAGAATCTTGGAATAATTATAGACCTATAAACACCATATATTTCAATTGATAAATATTCAAAACACCAAGGAGTTGTAGCATGGGTTGTAGGGTTTAACAGGGTTTGAGAGTAGTTTGTCTTCTCTTTGACCAACTGATGGGATTTAAGGCTTCTTAATCAGGTTTAATGACTTTATATGGTAGCTAATATACCTCTTAATTTTTTCCATTACCCATTATTTTCCATGCATCTATATAAATGCATTCAAACCTTATATCATTCCTTCTTCAAGTTGTCTATATGTTATTTAAGGTCTTCTTAGTGATTTTTCATATCCCTTTTTCCTTATTACTACCTCCAAAAACTTGGATATGACCCTTATATACATCTTACATGTTCTCCAATCAATTTATAGACCCACGTAACTTCTAAGCAAAGATGGCATGTCTTTTAAGACTACTTATAGGTGATTGTAAATGAGGCTTTGGGTTGATTTTACTCTATTAGGAGGTCTATGAGCATGTTTTTCTTCTTGGAAGACATTTGAGTGTCTAATAATGATTAGGGGACCTTGTATGACCCTATTTTTTACTTGAACACTATTAAAAATTTCAATAATACCCTTAAAAAACATGTAAACTCTAGAAAAATTTATATTTGAGGGATTTTATGCCTTAATATACATGAAAATCCATCAAATAGGTATGTTAAACTTTTTATATGTTTTAATAATTCTATTAGATCCTATTTCCATTCATAAATATTCACATAACCTTGTAACTTGTGCCTTTAATGCCAAAACTTATAATTCACTAGGTTTGTAACTCATGTTCATGTATTATCTTCATGCGACCCTTATTTAGACCTAATATTCCATCCATGAATGAATATTCCCCTTATTTAGAAACTTTTACAAGGTTTTAAGACCATAAACACTTTAGAATCAAAGTGTTTCCTCTATTATAACTCTAGAAAACCTAAAAAAGATGATTGTAACTCCATAGTTTAAAGTTTTAGGCCTTGAGGAGACTTTAAATCATGAGAAAAAATTAACCTTCGTTACTTGACCATTGGAATCTCCTCATCCAACTTGTAAAAACATCTATGGATAAATACAAATTACATTATCATTCTTAGAGATAGATAACAATTTGGTTGTTTTTTGATGCACTCTCCTCATGTTGAGAGAGTTGAATGCCACTAAGGAGAAAAGTGGAAGGAAATAACTAATTTAAACTCCATTTTAAAAAAATTTATATATGGGATAGTTCAAAAAGAGTCTTCACATATCAATATAATTTTATGATACTTTAAATGGGACCATTTAACCCTCTTATTCACTCAATGAGTGTACAAGACCTCTTTTAACCAATTAGAAACTCATAAATGATTTGGTACGAATTTTTATTTACTCATGACCTTGGAAATAATGAATAAGTGAAGAAATAGGTCTATACAAGATTACCATGATGCTATAAAATGACTATACTCTTTTTGGAGTAATTGACCCTTGCAAAATAATTAATATCTCCCATTGTCAAAAAGACCTTACTGGGACATCATGACTTTAAGATGACACATTTGACCTTCTAAGAAGATATCATATTTAAATAAATTTGAATGCTTTTAAGAATTAAATGAGATCTTACAAGGTTAATCAAGACCTAAAAATACCTTAAAACACATTTTTTGCATTGAGGGGTCCTCTAATAGGCCTAATACAAAACATGACTCTAACAATGATTGTAAGACTCATTCAATGGATCAAAAGTACAAGTAACCTTAATTTATTTTGCATACCTATTTTTGAACCAAAATAATCATCATGAAGGTTCTTAGAAGGGTTTTACTTAGCTAATATTTTCAAAAAAATGACCCTCTCCAATCATGTCAAGTGTCAGAGTTCAAGGGTGGCTAGAATATCCAACAATTACCATTTCCACTATATGGTTAAATGGCCTCAACCTATGCATAAATATTAGAATAGTATGGAAATTATTTATTCAAATCTACCTAGTCAAAAAATTTATCCTTGAATTATATTTTATTACTAAAGAAAAACATTAAAGGAGCTAGTTTGAAATTTTATGCCTCTGTTATTGTGTTAAACAAGCTCTATAATTAACTAAGAATTAGAAATTTTTGGTTAATGTTTCACTCTAGGTAGTAGTATTTAGTTCATGAATTTGGAAAATTTAGTTTTAATTGACTAGGAAGATATCATATATCACTATATTTCAAATTCATTGCTCGAATTATCCATGCATGAGAATTAATGTTTTGAATTCTCCATATGTTATAATTAATCTCAATGTAATGGTCTATGTCACCCATCCATTCCTTTTTGAATTTGATGTTTATGAAATCATCTTAATTAGGATTAATTGACACATGGAATTTTTTTCTTTTATTTATGGGGATTAGTAATGCCTCTAAGATTTAATATGGTATTCTACCTATACAGGTGTTAGAATATAATTAAGTCTATGTTTTTTACACCTTTTGTTTACACATAGTAATGAGGTAAGACACCTATCTTGATCCATGGCATAGTATTACTTCATCACTTGGTCAAGGCTTTTAATTATATCATATTTTTATATTTACCTCTACTTAGAGAGATATTGAAATATGGAATGGTCTCATTAAGTCACTTAATCAATATATTTATGAATTGGCTTTTCATATAACACATGTAATTGGTTGAGATGTTGACACTTGGAGTAATATCACTTGGTTAACTAGTCACCAACCTTAGTGAATTGTAATAACGTCAAAAAATTAAAGATGATATGATATGATGACACATACATTGATCTCATTGAGTCAGTTGGTTGTTGGATTTCCATGACTTAGTGTTTCACCAAATACTTGTGATGGACCAAGATGAAGACACATGGAGTAATCTCACTAAATCAGTTGGTCTCTTATTATTTGTAACTTGAAAAAAATTCTGAATTCTTGTAATGAGACAAGATGAAAACATGTGGAGTCATCTCATTGAGTTTATTGATCTCCTAATTGTAAATTTTATATACCAAATAAAATTTTATATTTTATGAGAGTTAGATGAGAAAGTGACACTGTCCACTTGAGGATGACCTAGAAAAAGTGATAAAATTTTGAAAAAGTTTCACAAAAGATAATTAACTTAGTTAGTCCATATAAGTAAACCTAGCCTTTTAATTAATTAATGGTTCTATTTTTTAAACAAATAATTTGTCCCTATTTGAAATTTGGAAAATAGGGTGTGTTGGTCATAACATGGATCTCCAAATAAATCATTCATGTAACAAAAGAAAAGGAGGTGTAGAATACTTAAGGCTCTATCAAGGATATAACTTATGTTCCACACAATGGATGTCTAAGATGGAAACACTCTTATGATAACCATGGAGTCACATTAAATTATAAAATTCTCTCTTCCTATCTTAGAAAAAAATTTACCCTAGACTTATATAAATATTATCCTAATAAATAAACATCTAAATCATTTACCGTAACTTCAAAACCCTTTGAATATATTAGATTATTTGTAAGATGAAAATATTCTTATATTGAAGTCATGTAGAATGGACAACTAGCCAATCTACATCTCAAATATCTATGTCTTGTGTAGAATGGGATTAATTGATAGTATTCTTGATATCTTGTGTATGATGGGCACATTATAATTATTAAAAATATATTAATATTATTATCAATTAATCCCATTTCACACAATATAAGAATGTTCATGTACCCATTATACACAAGATAATAATATTGGATTATTTGAAAGAGGCTAATATTAAAAATATTTTGATGTCACGTAGAATGGGCAGTACCCAATATCTTTGTCTTATGTTAAATGGGTACATGCCCAATATTAACAAGATATTAGGAATATTATCAATAAGCATATTTCACATAATATAATAATGGGAATTTCCCATTTTACAAAATATCAAAATATTAGCTTAATATTTGTAAGAGTCTAATATTATTATCTTATTGTTGATATGAAAATAACATCAAACCATGAATTCATAATTTAATGTTTTAGACATGATAAGGTTTAAATAAAATATCTAGTTATATTGGTTATTATATCCTCTTAATCATTTATAATGTTATCTACATAACACATATAAGGATTCAAGATTGTAGATATATTCTTCATGAATATATCCAAATGGTTGCATAAGATAAATTAGTACATATTGCTCAAATGTATATATTTTACAATAAGTTGATAGATTTGATTATATTCTATATTTATATTATGTTAAGACTAAATACAATGATATACTCCAATTGTCACAACATTCATATCTATCCCTTTGTTTTTTATGGTTATGTAGGTTGCCATGAGGTGTAATTTATGCTATGGTAAATGCATTTGATCTGATCTATCTCCAAAATTAAAATTTTATCTCTTCCTCAAGAAAATCCAAAATTTAAGAATAAAAAATAAATTAAGGAATTGGGCCTTGTGTAAATTTTTTTTGATGTTTATTAATAATATTAGTCTCAAATGCTTTACATTATGTGAGATAAATAGTGGTTCATTGGGATTTTTTTTTCTAACTATATATTTTCTTGGGTTAGTTCAATGATATCATTAGGGACAGAATTTGTAAAAATGGTATTGAATAAGTTTTAAATTTAATTTGTGACCTTATCTAGTATTCCCATGAAATGATTTATCATGTCTCTTGATTCTTTGATCTAGATGATTAATTTTTATCTTTGTTGTTGTTGCTCCCATAATTTTTCGCCTAGTGGTAAAATTTGTGCCCTCTATATGCATGTCATTCATGGAAATATCATAATGGATAGTATCCTAATTAAATTATTCATTGAGGATGTTTAAATATTTATTTCCTTCTAGAGTTATCATTGGCCACCCAAGGGTAAAATAAAAATATTTACCAATATTTAAGATTCTTTATATAGGGAAGCAATATATTATTGTGTTATTTTTTATCCTCCATTGGTTTATTATTTTGTTTATGTTTGAACTATTATATTTTAGTAGCCTTGACATTTTATCTTTATTACAAAGAGATAGCTTGATGTTTGATCAAAATTTGCAAGGTTTATATGAATCATTAAATTATTGGAATCTTTGTATCTATTTCAAACTGTGGATTGAGTTTAGTAATTACTTGGATGGTGTTTTATAGTGTTTATTCTAATGTTTTAGATCTCTACATCCAATCATATTAATCACTCTCCACAAATATGTTTCCCAAGTTTTGATTTTGATTAGGGGTTAATTAGTGTAACTTGATATTTGTTCCCTACGAAGTTATTTTGGTAAGAGTGAAAGATATATGGATGGTGTTGATTTTCTGACATTGAGCCAAAATTACTTTAATTTAGGTAAGGGAATATTTTGGTGTAAAAATGAAGGTGGATGGAGTAGTGGTGATTTTTTTAGTGTAAGTGTAAATTGGTTGTTTGGTAAGAAGTGGTGGTAGTGGTTGCACAAGTATGTTTATCCTAGCTTCGACTATGGGTTTTCATCTATTTATTTAATGGCATCCTCAGACACCTTATTATTTTCATGTTTTTATTTTTAGGTAGCTTATTCTACCATTTTTTTAATTTTTTACTTCACCTACTTGGATGGTAGCATCTTCTACCACTTTTTTATTTTTATGTTATTCCTCTCCTTTCTATTTGTTTTATCTTTCTTCTTTTTCATTTCTCTCCTTCTCTCCTTTCTCATATTCATTTTTTTTTTTTTTTACTTTTCCTCTTTTTCGTTTTGGGATTTTTTATCTCATTATTTTTCATTTTGTTCCCTTCTTTCTTTTTGGTATCACTAATTCTTTGGTTACTTTCTATTTGGCCATGATGTCTTTTTATTACTTTTTAGTTTAGGTTTTTTTTTTTTTTTTTTTTTTTTTTTTTTTTTAATTTTTTATTTTTTATTTTTTATTTTTTAATACTATAGACTCTTATTTGTATTTATTTTCTTTTTCTCTTTGTCCAAACTTTGTCTTTACTTCCTCTTTTTGCATTTTTTAATTGTTTATCTTCATCCTATTGTTTCACTTATGTTTTCAGCCATTAGGCCTTATCTAACTTGACATCCATGTCTTGATCTGTATTTGTTATTTATTCACTCTCTATGTTTGAGGATGTAGCTTTTTTGACCTATGTATTGAAGACATTAATGGGGGAATATTTGAAACTTGGCTCTCAATGTGTGGGAAGGTATTTATCCCTTGTGCTCTTTTGTTTTTATTTCTTTGTGGGTGGAATATAATTTTTTTTACTTGCAGATGTGTTCTCTATTTTGATGTGTGTAAAAATATTCCACCCATGAATCCTCTATTTATTCCAATGGAATCAACTATCTTTCCATTTTTAGTTATCTGAACATCCTCCAATACTATTGTTTGTTCCATATCTTGGAACCAAACCTCTTTTCCATTTTTTCCTTATTTATTCAGGTACTACTATTTATTCTATATATTTCTCTATGTCTTCATCCTCTTCTATTATTTTACCACTAGATGATGCTCCTTTTATTTTAGCCACCACTTATTCTATAGTGTTTGCATATGAGTTGAACCAAACATACCCAAGGCTTTTAGAAAGGACTAGATAATGGGAATATTTTTTTATATTTGGTTATTTGAAACTTAATACTAAAATAATGGAATAATTTTAGTACATATTTCATATGGTACAATATATAGGTAGTCAATGGTGTAAAAAAGGATAACCTCTTTATGATATTTATCCACTATTTTTTGGAAATACAATACCAAGAACTAACGGTATTTTGTGAGTCAGTCCCCCACATAACCATGATGGAAACTTGTTTTTGTATGGTCACTATATTAAAATGTTTTTTTCTTATTCTCCTACTATCGTTATTTTATCCCATTCTACTTGTTTGATTTTGCATGGGAGGGTGTTTGTGTAATATATATATAGGAAAAGTAATAAAGATCCATATCAAACATTGTGCTTACCTATATCTATATTTTTATTTCTTGCATTAAAATTATCCAAGATGAATTGATAGAGGTAGTATTTTATATTCATGGAAATCTATCAAATTCCATCATTTCACTCTTAGTGTTGGAAATATTGTCATTGATGTCAAAGGTCTAGCATTATTGGTGATAAAGGCCCCATTGCATTTAATGATGTTTGTAATAGTTATATCTTGGATAATGTGTGTTAATATTTATTTAATATTAATGAATATATTTTTGGTTACATATAAGATAAAATAAGGGCCCATGGAATAGTCAAAGTGTCATGGGGTAAAGACAAAAGAAGAATGGGATGCATTTTCCAATGGAGAGTCATCTTAGGGAATTCCAAGAGTCACAAAGTGAAGACAAAAGAGGAAGGGCACAATTTCTCATGAAGGGACACTTTGAGGAATAAAAAAAGTCACCAAGATAAAGACAAAGGAGGAAAGGATGATTTTGCTTATGAAGGGTCACCACATGACTTTTCAAATGTAAGGATATGAAGGTTCATGTAAGTTTGGCACCATTTTCCATGAGGATTGAAGGGTCACAAAGGGGGAAGGCCAAAGGTCATTTGGAAAGCTATAAATAAAGGCTTGATAAGCCATTTGTAATGTGTGAGATGGAGTATGATTTGTAATTGTTATATCTATCTTAGAAGAGCAAAGGAAAGAGAGGAAAGATATATTGTAATGAACTATCATTTGTTGAGATAGTAACATTGAGAGATAGTTGTGTGGTATACACAAAATGGGTTGGTGCTCATGAATTGTTGCTATGTTAGTGCTCAACAAAGGGGTTGGTGCTCCTACAAGTTGGTGCTTGTGAATATTGTAGTTTGAGTTGGTGCTCATTAATATACTTGAGATTGTTCTCTATGGTTTTTCCCACATTGGGTTTCCACGTTAAATCTAGTGTCTGTCTCTCTATCTTGTGTGGTGTTTATTATTTAAATTTTATTACATATCTTGAATGTATGGTTAAGTGTAATTTGATTAAGGGAAATTTTATAAGATTTATGATATACTAATTCATGCCTACCTCTCATTATATCTTGTGCTTAACACTTAGTGCTTGAGACATCATCTTGTTTTGTAAAGTATAGTTTTCAAGCTATCAATTTCAACACATATCTATAGGTGGAATTATGAATAGTTTATATGTGAATATAATGTTTTACTTTAGTTTATTTCAATAAAATAGAAATTAATTCTTATTTTGATAAACCTTTCTTTTCATACTTTAGAATATTTTCCCCTTTATTCATCAACCTAATTAACCTTTCAATATCTTGGGTGGTAATTATAGACTAGGATTATGAGACAAGGTTAGATCATGCATTAGTCAATAAATCTCTAAAATAAGCATAAATACCTAAATTATTAATCCTATTACATTAAGGGGGAATTACTGATGTCTTGAAATATCTAATTAAGAAAGGAATACAATCAAACCTTCCAAGTAGTTATTCTTTCTCACAAGCCATCAAGAAGCATGATTTTCCCCAAATTTGGTGCTACAAGTCTTTGTAAATGAAGAGTATCATGAGCCTCCATCATCTCCTAGTTCATCAATGTCTTAGGTTCACAAGATTTGTCAAGTGTTTAAATCATTTTGAAGATAATTTTGCATAATAATTTTACACAAAAAGAGCTTAAAGGAATGAATGAGGACTCTTGTATTATAGATTTTTAGAAATGAGGGAATAAAGTTGTGACTATCCATATTGAGATCAAGATGTGTGGCCAAAAATCCATTAAATTTTAGAGGTTCAAGGAATTAAATGATAAAATTATTAAGCATGGCTTGTAAATCCATATATTTGTTTGATATTTGTAATTTCAATGCTTGACAACTTTCAAGGGGATGTCATGCATGATGTCACCATTTTAGAGATTTGTTGTGATGTCATGATGATTTTATCAATCTAAATTTTATGAATTTATAAAAATATAAATTAATTAGTTATCCATAAACATTTTAACTATGCATTTAAATGGGTTTATCCAATTAAGCACCTCTGATCAGTTTAATTTCCATTTTTAAATTTTGGCAAGGTTGTCTTATATAAGTGGTCATAAAATGTTAGTAGCTAGGTCTCAACTTGGCTAGAGAAGAATTATAAGAAGGTGATGACTACATATAGGATAATGCCCTATTTAGGAACATATTAACATGAATTAGGAATTACACATGATGTGTGCATATAAATCAGTGTTTCAATGGTTTTTAGGCTTAATTTGCATTGTTTACAAGAAGTCATTATGACAACCATTTATACATGAAAGTGGTAAAAATGGGGTGTCTACATTTTCCCCTATTTGAGAAGGTGTTGTGAGACACTAGATGAAGTAACAAATTTTCAAATAATGGAAAAGTTGTTAAAAATAATATAGAAGGTAATGATTGAATAAATAATCAGTGACCCATGATGCCCCCTCAAGAGGGCATAAAAGGATGAAAGAGAGGGATGGATGATAAAAAATATATAAAGAGTGAAATTAACTGATGGATGAGATTAAATCCATATGAGTTAATGCTTGCATGCATTGATTCCCAATGATCAAAATAGAATAGACTATAATGGTCCCCAAGGTAGGGGGAAGTGGGAAAAATGCATCCCAAAATAGAAGAAACACACTTTGACATACCTATTGATGTTTTGGAATCATAGACAAAATGTCAACCCCTACCATATAAAACATTCATGGGACTCTTTCTAAGCTTACCTATAATGCCACAACTAACCATATGGTCCTATAAATGTCTCTTGAAGTCTTTTAATCTTGTTGAGAGGTTTATTGTTGTCATAGAGTCTCTTTATACTCAACACATATTATAATTGTTTTGAGGCATATTGGTGATGTATTATGTGTCATAGTGATCATGGATTATGTAGGAATTTTACACTATCCTTCTCAGGTCTAGAAGTATGGTATAAATAGTGTTTGAAAAGATTAAGGTCTCCTTACAAAAATTAAGATTGTTTGGCAAGATTAAGGTTTTTAATCCTTGTAGTTCTATACATATTTAAGTGTTTTCATGAATAGATGACTTTACCAGTGGGATGTAAGAGTGGTTTAAATTTAATTCATAACATGCGGTACATAACATGTTCAACATCATCATTCATGATGCACTCATCTAAGCCTAATTTACACCTCAATTCAACATTAAAAACCATCATATACCCTAAAAATTCCTTAATATGAGTCTATATACCTTATAAAATATTTTTAAAATATAATATTTCAATTATTTCATTGTAAAGAGGTATTAAAAGGTTTCCAAAGTCATTACTAGGCATTTCATGTTATTAAAAGTAGATTTTAAAGATCATTTCCACCTCCCACTAGGAAAATGGGCCCCACATGTGCAAATATGCATCCTTTCAGCTTCCCTATACCATATAATTCAATTTTAAATGTCAATTCATGTAGTTTTCCCCTCCCTCTACCCTAAAATGTTAATTCAAGGTCAAAAACATGGATAAAACAATGGGAAAATAACATTTTAAGGTGTTTCTTATATATTTATATGGATAGGTCCATATATAAGGGAGTTAATTATTGTATGAGAGTTAATGATAGATGTATAGGATAATTTTTAGGTTAAAAGGATGTAATAACATGCCAAAACCATTCCTCTCTCTTCACTGGGTTCCTTGCCAACCCAAGTAGTCTTATCAAGTTTTGCTTCAATTTATACATGAGAGAGAAGATCAAGATCTGGTATCTTGGGTAGAGGAAAGGGGTCTATTAACCTTAAAATCATGATAATTTTTTTTAGCTTTTATCACCTAAGATCTATTAACAAATTTTAAGAATTTGAGTGATTTAGTCACCATCCTCATCTATACAAGGCATAAAGAGGAGGATGATTTTATTAAATTATCTACTTGATCAAACTAATAACTATTTTTATTTATTTAAGTATTTAATATAATATTTATGGCCTCCTTATCATTTTTTTCACACATGTGGGCATACATAAGTGAAAAAATTCTAAACTGCCAATGTCTACAGACTGTAAGCAAGATTTATATGGTGAGAATTAATACTTAAACATGAATAGTATTTAAGGTTTATTAGAGTATCCTAAGGTGATTCACCCCTATTTGGTTCAAAATTTAGATATTAATATATATTTATAACTCTATCACTGTGCCTTCAAGACTGACTATGTGTCTGAGTTTACTACAAAAGAAAGGCAATAAACTATGTAATGGTGAATGTAAGGTTGTCAAAACATAGTAAAAAATAGCATGTAATGTTGCATCCACACCAAAATATCCTTATCTAAAGGTTCAAAAGATTCATCATACCCACATATCCCAAGGAATCACCATCTATCTTCCCTTAATAACCTTCACAGTCATTTTACCAATTATTAAGGTCATTTAGCAAATGTTAGGGTTTTTTGGAGAGTCTTAGGTTTCCACTTTTCACCATATATGTTTCATTGATTCTCTAAAAATGTTATATTATATTAGATATGAATGTGTAAATGTCTAGGGCCTTTAAAACCATCTTGGGTGTGAGCTCATAGTCCATTTAAAGCCCTCAAAGAGCCTCTCCATTTTGACAACCTCATCATTGCCATTTCAACCTAGTTTAAGCCATGTCTCTAAGACTTAAGCCACATCTAACCATATCAGTCATCATTCATAGGTATATTTAATTTATTTAAACCCACTACATAGATACAAGGTCTAACTATTACTTGAGGTTGTCAAGTTTCATCAAGGCCAAGAGAGAAGAACCCATTCATCTAGATACCTAGTTGAAGAAGCATGATCACCATTTGTAGGCCTATTTTAGGGGATAAGAGATGAGATGCCAATGTCAAATTGGAGTTTTTGAGATAATTAGCAACTTTGAGGAGACATATGGTCCTATGAAGGATAATGGAAATGAAGAATATAGGGTAGATAGTGATCAACACTCCTAATCACCAAGATGCCAACTCAACTATCTCTCTCAAGAGGAGAACATATAGTATAAGCATAGAGATGTAACTTAAAAACCTCACTATCCTCCACAAGATGGGTTATTGACAAGAAGAATGGGAACAAACAATCAGCTTGATAAATATAATCATGAAACATTAGGACATACCTCAAAATGGTCACACTTATAATCAAGTAGACCTCATTCATGTATATAGTCAACTAGGGGCATATAAGTAAGATACCATTTGGTAGGATCTTGAAAAATGTTCTTGAAAATAATGAAAACATGTATATAGGCCTTGAGACTTTTAGATCCACTCAAAGGGAAAGGAAATGTTGAACAAGAATTGGTAGATTATAGGGGATCTTGGCATGAAGAAGGTCGTATATAAGCCTATATATAGGCAAACCTAACTATTTTTTATAGACAAACTTATATATGAAGAAGATATCCTAAGAGACTATACTAAGAAATGAAATTCAGAATTGAGGATAGAGTTTTAATATTTTCTTAAGTATCCTTGTGCTTCTACCTAGTGATCTAACCCTTTGAAATGAGATTAGGCCTAGTTCAGTCCAAGAACATAGTTACAATTGAGTCATGAGGGGATATCAAAGTATGTATGATCTTGCATGATAGTGAGGTGAGACTTGTCTTCAGAAGTAAGTTTCATTTATTTAAGGTTATTAATCCTCAAGGGTTTTTGTGTTTCATGGAAGATAAAAATTAGGTCCTTAGTGACCTACTTGGTAAATAGTCCCAAACAGATAGGTACAAGCATGAGTATAAAATTTGATGATATCTAAAAATGCTAAGTGAATTTATAAGACCTAAAATTATTTTATAAAGATGTAAAAAAGATGAAATAGGGGTTTTATGGTGATGAAGTCTCAAATTGGTAAAGAAAGAGATCATTCCAACCATAATATAGTCAAGAAAACCTAGGTGCCATCACCTATAGGCCTGACTATAGGTGAAGAGTAATTGAGAATCAACGTATTCTAAGAAATATTTAGGACTAGAGGAATGTTTTAAATATGAAAAACTCATGAAAGGAGTTCACAAGTTGGTAAGTGAGGAAAAAGTCACACACAAACCTATATATATGCAGTCATAAGGAAAAAAGATGATTGAGTAATGAGTCTAGTCTAGTAAGTGATTTCAAAAAGAATTCACCTATAAAGGAACCCACTACATAGTGTTACATCAAATCAATGATAAAAAGTATATTGATATGAAGGGGTGATTTAGACATTTAATAGACAAAACCCTAGCTACTAGTTACAAGCAGTCTCATGGGAAAAGGGAGAATAGGATTGAAGTTTGAGCATCCAAAAGTAGTTAATAAGGGTGTGAATACATCCAAAGATATTTAAGAAAGTATAATATTCATAATTATAAGGAGAGACTCATTTTATGTGTAAAAAATCATTCAACTTATCTAATTAGACCTGACTATATAAGAAACCCTAAACTTGACTATGTGAGGGCATGCAAGTAATAGATTTATGAGAATATCTTAGGTAAAAGAGTGTTTATAACCTTAAAGTCAAATAATTAGACTTCAAAAACTCCATCACTCATAAACTAAAGAGAGAAAGACATATTCAAACTCCCATACTACTATCAAAACACCTAGTCTTGATAGTGAACTATCACCTATAGATAGTCATAGGATATTGAAGTCAAAATAGAAATTTGGTTATTGAAGGCAAGTGCAGAGAATGGAAAAAGGTGAAGAAGAGTTGATAAGATGTTTTTAAACCCTCAATACACATATAAGAGACCTATACCTTTGATTCTCAATTTAGGCCTATTAGGCCTAAAAGCCTTGACTAGGCCTCAAACCTCTCACCACATTGAAGTATTCTAAGACCTTATCCAAGTAGAAATAGGGCCATGATGGGGTATGATAAGATGGAATAGTCCATGAAATAATTGTTAACACAAAATAAAGTAACAATATGACAATTTGGGTCTAAAGAGCCACCTCGATCTATTATAGCCCTATAGAGTCAATTTAAGTTATACTTATAGTTGTTCATATCTCTCAACACAAAAGAACTCAGGGAAAATTCTCCTAGGGGAGGTTGTGCACTCTTATAGACTCAATATCCATGGTAGAGGGAGTTGGTTTGAATTTCCCACCTTTATGAATGAAGGCTAAGAATATATGGATGTCTAGATAGCTTACATAAGACTAAAATTTCATCATCTTACATTCATATCTCTCTACACCAACTAATTGGGAACCTAAATTGTTAGAAATTTTAGGGGGGCATATATGGAATAAACATCCATGACCATAAGTTTGGGATTGGAGGTCTCATCTTTATGAACCATTGTTATGATGGTAAACCTCCAAATTTATCCTTAAACCCCACTATAGACCAAAATTTGGAAATGTGAATATTTTGGAAACCAAACACTCCAAAATGTCCTAATAAACTCCTAAACCACAAATTACACTCAGAGGAGAACCTATTCATAGTACTATGTTGTACAAAATTTGTATGGTAGTGTCAAAAAAATGTACTTTTCCAAGAAAATGAATATAAAACAAGGTGAAGATATATTTGAGAAGATTCTAACCATTAGAGGGGGAGGATTTACACTTTTTACACCTTTTCAAGTCATAATATGTCCAAAAATCCATCTGTAAATGCCTTTGTAGCTTAATTCCAAATAGTTATTTTGTAGACATGAGAGAGAAAATGGCCTAGTTACCTAAGTGAAGTAGGGTTTTAAGTGCACAATGATTTGAAGGGTTTGATCATGATTTAAAACATTTATTTGAGATTATTACATGCCTATCCATAGGTTCCTAAGGTCTTTGTTAGGTTTCATTACAACCAAACACTAGAAGTCAAGTAAATAGGCTTAATAGGCCTAATTATCTTACTTGGTCAATAATAAAATTTGAAAAATGTCTCAGAGATGATATTGGGGGAGTTAATATAGAGATATTACATCATGAAACTAATTTTAAGGGTGAGCTAAGCTCTCCTCACAGCCATGATGACACTTGAAGGTAATTTTCTAGTTTGGTCAATATGCTTGAGAGAACTAATGGGTTGCTCAACACCTCATGGAGGCTAATTACACCTTGTAAATTCTATATGGGGGAGTGATTGACTATTTTTGGCATGTAATTTCCTTGAATAGGTCTAACTCAGCATTCACTACCTCACCCCAACACTAAAAAGGGCCATTAAAGGAGCATCAATTCATAGAGGGGGTTATAAAGGTTATTTGTAATTGATGTCACTATATGTTGAGTTGATTATGATCATTGATGAACTCTCACCTATATCTACATAAAAACATTATCCTTATATCTCTTTTTATATGTTTTATATTTAGGCCTTAAGGCCTTATTTTGTATCCCTCTCTTGGGCATGAGGAAACCCTACGTTATTTTTACTCCATGGACTTCTTGGATTATTAATGAATTGCTACAGCTTCTCTATGATAATTTTATAGTGTGTGTATGATTTTTTGATATTCATAAGTGTTTTAATTTAACTTTGATAGATCCAATGGCTTCACCTAGATGTTAAAAAGTCTTATGTAGTTATGTGGTGTGTATAATTTTAACTCGTGATGAGGTTTGATGTGTGATATGACTATTAATATTTTTATAATAAACCTTATTTTCATAACCGTTTTACTCTAGTGACCTAATAAAAACTCCACATGAATCACTCTTGCATAATAACTTTGGAAGATGGTTGTTTAGTTGTTTGTTTAGTCCATTAGTGTTGTTATAAGTTCAATTTGAGTGGATAAACTATCATGTTGGTGCATCACCACTATTAGTGTAGGTTCCTTTCTAAGTTATCATATTTACTCTTTTCATCCCAATAGAATTAGGTATTATAAAGATAATACAAGTTGATAAATTATGGAATCTATCCCATTAAGCTAGAGGTTTGACCTAGATTATAGGTATCCCATAACCTATAGGTCAATCCTATGTTAGTCCAAGTTTGAGCAGGGTTTCAAAAATCCTCTTCAATATGGTGAAACTTGGGTTGCTAACAATTTTGGCACACCTAATGGGACTAGATTTAGGTATTAGAGCCTTCATAGTAGCATCTTAGTTTTCATAGTTAGCTTAAATCACTCACATGCTAGTTGCAATTATAAGCTCATCATAAAGTCATCACTTCAAGGGTAAAAAAGTCTCTTGTTCATAGTTTCATTGTTATACATATTATTAATGATTAATTATGGGTGCATATGGGGTAGAATTATATCATACACTCCATTATGATCAGCCCCATAATCGATTCTAATTCCATCATGATCCCCATTAACCCTATTCTAACCCCTATCATCCCTACATTCACCCTTATCAACCCTATAATGACTCTCCTTATTGCCAAGACTACTAACCCCATCATGAACCTTATCTACCCCTTTGGTAGTCTAATTATTAATTTGATTTGTCATATAAGCATCATGATGTTCTTTACCATCCCACTCAAGCCCCAATTCAATTTATATCAAGCCTTAAATAGACCCTATTATACTATAAAAGACATATGATGAGCATTGACATGTTGAAGGGGTATAGACAATAAATCCTTAAGAATGTGATTGAGAGTATTATAACTTCATTGTAGAAGTCCAAAGGAGAGTGGAAATCTTTTATAAGATAGGGTCATTCAAGAGTCAAAAGTGACATTTTGAATATATAGGGTCTAATTTGAAAAATTGAGGAGAAGTTAGCAGTATATGAGGAGAAAAAGGTTCACCAACATCAACATTGTGCTCCCTCATTCATCCAATACTAGTATTATGTTGAGATGCCCATCACCCCTCAAAATTTTCAATCAAATGAATGTCAAGGCCGTCAAAGTTCCTTAAAAACCTTCTCAACCTTTCCATCATGGAAATATATCCAAGATAAAGTAAAAGAAGAGGAAAATATGTGCATTGATAGGATTAGTCATCATGAGCATATCCCTGATCAGTTAAGGCTTGATTTTGAAGCCTACCTTGATAAAAAAATTGAGGTTGTAGATAGAAACCTATATCGATCAGTGTCAACTTTAAAAGCAACACCATCTCATCAAATAAACTTCCATTTATTCCCTAAGATACAGTACACATAATGTAAGAGATTCCTAAACCCAAGTTTCCAACTTGGAAATAAATGCAATAGTCAAGGGAGAAAGAATATAAATCAAGAAAAAGCTAAAGTGTCAAAGTTAAAAATAATCATGAGACAAATCAACCCCATCCCTCCCTCCTCAAGTATCTAAGGCATTTCCCTGATGGAAATATATTCAAAGTAATGTGTAGAAGGAGGAGATGATGGTTATTAGGAATAGGTAGCTGAATGAAGGAAATAAGGCATACATGTCATCTCTATTAAAGTCACTTCAAGACTCTCCTATGACACTTCTTGATAAATAACCTATTATTGAAGAGGTGAAAAAATAAAATTAGATTGAATTGGTAGTTGATGATGATGACTTGAGTGAGATTGAAGAGGATATTATTATTAAGACACCTCTTGGAAAGGGGGAACATAACTTGGCATTAAAATATGTATAAGAGGATGAATTTTAGGATCTCCTTGATGACATGGAAGTTGCCCTTCATTATGAGAGTCCTCAAGAACTTGCAACAATTATAGGATAAGGGTGTCGACCAACCAGTGAGATTGATCAACAAGCCATTGCCCAGCTTGAAGATAACCTATGAAAATATGAACCATGTGAAGATAAGGCAAGTTATTTTTTTGAAATCATAGAGGTAGGATACTCTGTCCTTTAAACATGCTATGATCTAGTCTAGGTTGAAAAAGTCAATGCCATCAAGCAAGAAAGGGAAATCCTTCATGCATGCCACTCCAAGAAGTTTCCATATGTGGTTATTACTTGTTTGATGTTTTCAAACAAGGTTAATATCTCATTATTTAACCTAAATATACCCTTTCACTTGTGGAGAGTGGAACTAAACTCAAGTGACCTCAAACAATAATTAAACAAAATACAACTCCCTTTGAATCTAACCTTATAGCCATAACATAAGGGCCATATTAAATTACCCAACATGATCAAGAGAATCTCATGGATGAGGAATAATTAGCATTATTTGGGAAAGGAAGATAGGTATAGGATGATGATGAATGGGTTTTGGACTCACATATTCAACCTATGTAGATAAGGATTGATAAAGAAGATCCAAATACTCTCCTAAGAAGCCATGAACATGATAGTGTCTTCAAATCCAAATGGGAGTCTTCATGTAATAGACAGTACTTGATTGCACTTCAATCATCATGTAGTAATCTAACCTCATGGATCAAAATTGATCAAAGGTATTTCCCTTTTGATCCTAGAAGAGAAAATGAGTTGTGTTTTAGTTACTTGGTTTTAGTAGTTTGTTTTCATGGTTTAATAAGTGTGTTATACAAAAGTTATAGATAATTATCTTGTTGCTTTAGTGTATTTATTTGTTTGTTCTTAGGTTTTTAAGTGTTATGGATTTTATTGTCCTTGTGTGTATTTTTTATGTAGTCCTAAGAGGTGCCTTTGAGTGCTAAATTAGTTTGATAGTCCAATAGGGTGTTCTTTCAAGCCTTGAGTTATGTTGAGTCATCTTTGTCATGAAAGTGGATGGGTTATCTTGACTATCATGTTGGTTACCCTTCAAAGTCACTAATATTTTTTGACATTTTAGTCTCATAGGCAAA
The DNA here is from genome assembly GCA_037957365.1 of Torreya grandis. Taxonomy (NCBI): domain Eukaryota; kingdom Viridiplantae; phylum Streptophyta; class Pinopsida; order Cupressales; family Taxaceae; genus Torreya; species Torreya grandis. The sequence goes on from JARHVA010001187.1 coordinate 937,897, forward strand.
ATGTCAACCCATAAAATAAAAAACTTACATGAGACCCTTTTTGAGCTTACCTATAGTGCCTCAACTAGCCATGTGGTCTTATAAATGTCTCTTGAAGTCATTTAATCTTGTTGAGAGGTCTTATGTTGTCACAAAGTCTCTTTTTTTAAATCACATATCACATCTATTTTGAGGCTTATTGGTAATTTATTAGGTCTCATAGTGATCATGGATTATGTAGGAAGTTGCCATTGTCCTTCTCAGGGCTAGAAGTATGGTATCAAAAGTGTTTGGAAAGATTATGGTCTCCTTGAAAAAATTAAGGTATTTTGGCAGGAATAAGGTTTCTAATCCTTGTAGTTTTATAAAATTTAAGTGTTTTCATGAAGGGATGAATTTACCAATGGGATGTAAGAGTTATTTGACCTTGTTTGAAGTCATAACATGATGTACATAGCATGTTTAAGGTCATCATTGATAATGCACTCATATATGCCTAGATATACCTAAATTCACCCTTAGAAGACATCATATACATTATAAATTACTTAATATGAGTATATACACATTATAAAACATTTGTAAATTATCATATTTCATTGTTTGGAGGTCTTAAAATGGTCCCTAAGACATTACTAGGGGTTTCATGTTCTTAAAAGTCCACTTTAAAGCTCATTTCCACATCCTACTAGCCAAATGGGCTTCACATGTGAAAATATGCATCCTTTAAGTTTAAATATACTATAACATTCAATTTTAAATGTTATTTTATGCATTTTCCCTCCCTCTACCCTCAAATGTTAGTTCAAGGTAGAAAACATGGAGAAGATAGTGGAAAAATAGGGTTTTAGGTGCTTCTTGTAGATTATAGAGGTTTTTACAGATAGGTCCATATATAGGGGAGACAAGTGTTTTAGGAGAGTTCATGATATATGTCTAGGAGAAATTTTAGGTAAAAATGATGTAATAACATGAAAAAATCATTCCCCTTTATTCACTGGATTCCTTGATAGCCCAAATAGTCTTGTCAGGTTTTCCTTCAATCCATACATGAGAGAGAAGATCAAGATATGGTATCTTGTGTAGAGGAAATGGGTCCCTTGACCTTATAATCATGGTAATTGGTTGCAAGTTTTGTCCCGTAATATCTATAAACAAATGCTAAGAAGTTGAGTGATCTTATCGCTATCCTCATCTACATAGGGCAAAAGGAGGATGATGGTTTCATTGAATTCCTTGTCTATTTGATGAAATTAATCATTGTTTCTAGTTATTCAAGTCTTTATAAAGTCTTTATGTCATCCTCATAATTTGGTTCACATGTGTGGGCATATGAAAGTGAAAAATGTCTAAACTAATAATGTCAATAGAAAAAAATCAAGATATCTATGGTGAGAATGAATACTCATTGTATATACCTGAAGGTGAATAGTATTTAAGGTTCAATAGAGTGTTATAAATTGATTCAACCCTCTTTGGTTAAAAATTAAGGTATTAATATATACCTTTAACTCTCTCATGGTACCTCTAAGATTGCCTATGTGTCTGAATTTACTACCAAAAAAAGGTAGTGTATTGTGTGATGGTGAATGTAATGTTGTCAAAACATAGTAAAAAATATAATGTAATGTTGAATCCACACCAAAATAACCTCCTCCCAAGGTTCAAAATCTTCATCATACCACCATATCCCAAATAATCACCATCTATCTTCCACTATGCACCTTCACTATCTTTTTAGTAGTTATTGAGGTGATTTAGCAAATGTAAGGTTTTTAAGAGAGTCTTAAGTTTCCACTTTTCACCATATATGTTTTTTTGATGTTATCAAAATGTTATATTCTATTAGATATTAATTTCAAAATGTCTAGGGTCCTTGAAAACCATCTTGGGTGTGAGCTCATAGTCCTTTTTAATCCCTAAAAGAGCCTCTCCATTTTGACAACCTCATCACTACCATTTTAATCTATTTTAAGCCCTATATATAAGTATTAATCCATATATAACATCATAAATCATCATTCATAGGTATATATCCTTTACTAAAACCTAATACATAGAGACAAGGTCTAACTATTCCTAGAGGTTATCAAGTGTCATCAATATTAAGAGAGAATAACCCATGTAGCTAGACACCCTATTAAATAAGCATGATCACCATCTATAAGACTACTATGGGGGATAATAAATGAGGTTCCAATGATTAATTAGAGTCTTAGAGATAATTATTACATCTAAGGATCCATATGGTTCTATGAAGGAGAATGGAAATGAAGAAAATGGGATAGATAGTGATCAACACTCCTAGTCTCCAAGATGCTAACTTAGCCATCTCTATCAAGAGGAGAGCATATAGTATAAGCATAGAGATGCAAATTATATACCTCACTATCTTCTGCAAGTAGGGTTATTGAAAAGAAGAATGAGAAGAGAGCACCAAATTTCTAAAGATAAACATGGAACATCAAGATATCCCACAAAATGGTCACACTTATAGTCAAGTAGACCTCATTCATGCATATAGTCAACTAAGGGCATATAAGCAAGATGACATTTGGTAGGATGTTGACAAATTTTATTAAATATCATGAAAAATTTTATATAGTCCTTGATACTTTAGAGCCGCTCAAAGGGAAAGGAATTATTGAAGAAGAGTTGTAATGTTGTAGGGGATATTGGCATAAAGAAGGTCATATACAGGCCTATATATAGGCATACCTAGCTATTATGTATAGAAATGAATCTATATGAATAATAAAATATGAGATACTATATGAAGGAATAAAATGTAGAATTGAGGATAGATTTTTAGTCTTTTCCTAAGGATACTTGTGCTTTTACCTAGTGATCTAACCTTTTGGGATGAGATGAGGCCTAGTTAGGTTTAAGCACACAGTTATGACAGAGTCATGATAGGATACCAACATATGTAGGATCTTACATGATAGTGAGGTGAGACTTTTATTTAAGAGTATTTTTTGTCTCTTCAAGGTTATTAATCTTGAGGCGTTGATGTACTTAATTGAAGATAAGAAGGTTCCCAGTGACCTACTTGGTAGATGGTCCTAAGCAAATAGGTAGAGACCTAAGTACAAGGATTCATGATATTTACATATGATAAGTGGTTGTCTAATACATAAAATTATATGATAAATATTTAAAATAGATGAAATAGGGGTTTTATGGTGATTAAGATCTCAAATTGGTAAAGAAGGAGGTCATTCCAACCATAGTACAATCAAGAAACCTAAGAGCTATCATCTATATGTAAGATTGTAGGTGAAGATTAATTGAGTATCAAACTACTGTAAGGAATATTTAGGATTATAGGAATGTTTTAAATATTATAAAATCATGAAAGTAGTTACCAAGCTGGTAAGTGAGGAAAATTTCACACACAAACCTATAAGCAGGCAACCATAAGGAAAAGAGATGACTGAGTAAGGAGTGTAGTCGAGTAAGTGATTTAAAAATGTGTGAACCTATAAAATAATCCCCACTACATGGTGTTCCAAAAAATAAATTATCCAAATTATAGTGCTATGAATGGGTGATTTGTACCTTCAGCAGATAAAACCCTAGCTATTAATAGAGTTAGGAGAAGATATCAGGTAAAAGAGTTAAGAGAAGATATCAGGTAAAAAAATGTTCATAACCTTAAAGGAAAATAATTATATGTACAAAAATCCATCACCCATACACTATGGATAGAAATACATATTAATACCCCCATACTATTATCAAGATTCCTTGTCTTGATAGTGAACTATCACATATATGCAGTCATAGGATATTGAAGGAAAAACAAAATTTTGGTGATTAGAGGCAAGTGAAAAGAATGTAAAAAGGTGAGGAAGAGTTTATAATATTATTTTTAACCCAAAATCCACCTATAGGATACGTATACCTCTAATTCTCATTTTAGGCCTATTAGGCCTAAAAGCCTTGACTAGGCCTCAAACCTTTCACTACATTGAAGTATGTTCAGACCTTTCCCAAGAAAAACAAGGTCCATGATGAGGTATGAGAAGATGGTATAGGAAGTTAAATAAGTTTTTAACATAAGATAAATTAATTAAAGGTAAATTTATGTCTAAATATCCATCTTGAGCTATTACAGTCCTACTCAGTCAATTCAAGTTATACCTTTAGTTTCTCGTATCTCTCACCGCAGAGGAACTCTAGGAAAATGCTCCTAGGATAAGTTGGGAACCCTTATGGAATAAATATACATATTATATGGAATTTGTTTTAAGTGCCCATATTTATGAATAAAGTCTAATAATATAGGCATGTCTAGATAGCTTGTAGAGGATGACGAGTTCATCATCTTAGGTTCATATCTATCCACACCAACTACATGGGCACCTAATATTTATAAAGATTTTAGGGGGGTCTATGTAGTAAACATAAATGACCATAAGTTTAGGATTGGAAGTCACATATTTTTGAACCATCATTAAGATGATAGACATCCAAAACCCTCTTTAAACCCTACTATAGACCAGTCTTGGGAAACATGAATATTTTGGAAAACAAATACTCTATAATGTCCTAATAAACTCCTAAAACACAAATTACACTTAGAGGAGAACTTAATCATGGTATTTTTTTATATGAAAATTATAAATAAGTGTAAAAAAACTATACTTTTCCAAGAAATTAAGTAGAAAAAAGGTGCATAATTGTTTTAGAAGATTCCAACCATTGGAGTGGGAGGTTTGAAACTTGTTACACCTTATTAAGTCATAATATGTCTAGGAATCCATCTTTAAATTCCTCTACAACTCACTTCCAAACAATGAGTCTACAAACATGAGAGAGAAAGTGGCCTAATTACCTGAGTGAAGTAAGGTTATAAGTTTTTAATGCTTTGGAGGGCTTTATCATGGTGAAAAACTTATTTGAGATTATGACATGCCTATTCATAGGTTCCTAAGGTATTTTCTAGGTTTCATGATAACCAAGAACTAGTAGTCAAGTAATTAGGCCTAATTAGCTTACTTGGTCAATAAAAAAAGTTAAAAAATGGCATAGATATTCTATTGGGGGAGTTAATATAGAGTTATCTCACCATGAAAATAATTCTAAGGGTGATCTAGGCACTCTTCACATCCATGATGACAATTGAAGGTAGTTTTCTAATTTGGTGAATATGCATTTGAGAACTAATGGGCTACTCAACACTTCATGGAGGTTAATTACACCTAAATTACACCTTGTAACTACCATATGGGGGATTTATTAACTATTTTTAGCATATAATTTATTTGAAAAGTTATGATTCAACATCCACTACCTCACCCCAATGCCAAAAAGGGCCATTAAATTAACATTAATGAATGAAGGGGATTAGAAAGGTTGTTTGTAACTGAAGTAACTATAGGTTTAGTTGATTATGATCATTGATGACCTCTCACCTATATCTCAATTCCACCTTTATCCTTATCTCTCTTTTTACCTATTATATATTCAAGCCTTAAGGCCTTATTTTGAATCCCTCTCTTGGGCATGAGAAAAATCTACCTAATTTGTACTCCATAGACCTCTTAGACTATTAATGAATTACTATAGTTTCTCTATAATCATTTTCTCGTGTGTGTGTATGATTTTTTTATACATATAAGTAGTGTAATTTCCATTTTATAGGTCCAATGCCTTCACCTAGATGCTAACAAGTCTTATGCAGTTATGTGGTGTGTAGAAGTGTTGGTGATGAGAGTTGGCAATTTCACCTTCCAAGGCCAAATTCCAACCCCTAAAACTAAAAACATTTCATGGAATCCACTTAAACCTATACATGGTGCTATCCTAAGTCATGATGTCTCCTATCTACTTTTTGAAGTCATTTAAAACATCCTTAGAGATGTTATTGAGTCTGTTTATAATCACCATATCTCCTAGATGTCTTAGGTCCTTCGGTGATGTACTTGACTATCATAATGTTCATTAATTATCAATTTAATGGATTATGTCTCAGTTTCATGTCATTTTCAACTATCATCATGATTTTTGAGAATGTTTGAAGGTGTTTGTCAAAGAATTCAAGAGGCTTTGTAATCTAAAGTGACTTGATAGAGATGTATGAGAGGTGGTAGTTGATGATTCACTATGAGTTTCTCTGATATATTTATTATTTTCAAGCATAGTGGGCTATAATATTTGAAATGGGTTATGAACATACATAAAATCCTCATGAAGAACTTTTGAGAAGGTTATAAAGTACTTTTCCATGATATTCATTAGTAATCTTCTTGTGAAAATATGTGTGTGGTCTAAAAGTGAAGGTTTTGATCTTTAAATATAAAATTTTCACCTCATAAGGATTTAAAACACCACTAATATCTTGTGAACACCCATCATGACCATAACATTACTTAACTTAATCATTGAAAGATTTGAAATATATTTTTAATGAGTTATAAGGTTCTTTGGCCATAAAAAGAGTTGCCACATGTCGAGAAGAGCTATATTTTTCTTCTCCTTAGCATATTATTTACTTTGAAGATGATTTTGACATGTATATTTCTTCATCTTTACCTAAAATGATGATTTGAAGCTGAAATAAGAGGAAAGGAAGGAGAATTTGTAGGTTTAGACAATGTTTTTAGATGCTACAAATCCATACTATATGGATATACTTAGAAGGAAGCTATGGGATGTAATAATAACTTATTTTAGACACATGGTGAAGATATTATATCATTTTAAGGCTTTAGGAGGGAAAAATTGATGTGTTTTCCATAGCTATTTCATTAGTAGATAATAAGATCATCATAGGTTCATACTCAGTCTGGAGGGTAGAGAGAGAAAGTGGATATGAGCTTTTGACTAGAGAAACCATACCTCATTACCTTCCAATTGTGGGTATTGGTTGTTTGTTATATCTTACTATATTTATGAACAAATTCTAAGAACTTAAGGGTTTTATTCACTAGTTTCATCTACAAAAGGCAAGAAAAGTGGCATAATTTTTTAGAGGTTCCTAACTATTTGATAAAACTAGTGTTTGTTCTTGTTTCTTAAGATCTTAAAAAGACCATCCATGGCTTCTCTAATATGTTTATCCACATGTTTGAGTATATGGACTTCAATAAGAAATCAAATAATAATTTATAGTTTGTAAGCAAATAGAGGAAGGTTGTATGGTTCATGACGGATCCAAAGATATCAAGAATCCTTAAAACTTAGTTTTCAATGTTTATTTAATGAAAAAGGTCCTTCATTCAAGTTTCTCAATAGATCCTCAACGTCTCATGACTAAATCAACCTCCATCATCCTTAAAAATCCTCATAGTCCTAGTTTATCAAAGGTTAAGGAAACTTAACATTTGTTAAGGTCTTTTGATGATTCTTAGGTTTTAATTTTAGTAGTGTATGCTAGTATAGAGACCTATAAAATGTTATATCCTATTGATAAATATGCTCATGTTGATTTTGGACCTTTCACTATGGTCTTATAATTGTATTCAAGAGTATTTTCACTCCCTAGGTTTGACTTCACTTTCTCTATCCTTATCACTGCCATTTCACCATAACTATAAGCTTATCATCCTACTCCTTTCTTAGTTTCACGTATCCGATCATCCATACACATATCACTATCTACTTATTCATTTTCACCTCATGTATTAATTTTTAAATAATATTCAATAGTTTTGGGACCATCATGGTTATGAAAAATAAGTATAAAAACCTTAAAACCCTGTGTAAGACTTCAAAATTCACCTACAACCAAGGTCATAGTACATTTACAATATTTTGTTAAGGTTAATATTTTTTTGAGTTCTATAGAGTTGAGGTATATAAATTTAAGGTTAAACTTTAATTAAATTTTAATAACATCATATTCATATTGGTGACCATCCTCAAGGTCTTCTAGTGTCTAAGCTTGTCTTAATCCATACAGGACATAGTGATGATCACCTATAGCCATGCTATAGGAGATGAACCAAGTGTAATATAAAAATAACCTTGAGATATTAATAGATATATTGAAGTGAATGGATCATTTAAAACCCATAATTGGCACTAGGATTCATCCAATATCTTCTCAATAAAACCATTAGGTTAATCTAGAGTCAAAATCCTAAGAGAGAGAATCTTATAGTGATATCTATAAGGACACTCAGTCATAAGCCAATAAGTGGAAAGAGTAGTGATTGAAGAGTTTCAAGGTAAGTGTAGCTTAGAATGAGGTTTTGTATCATATGGATACCTTTTAAATGAAATAATGAGATGTTCATGATGTACTTGACCTTCTCAAGGTAAAAATATGTCTTAGTCCACCTACCATCACACTAAAACACATTGAAGCCATCAATTTCCAAGAAGGATATGTGTTTTTGGGCTTGTAGAAATATATAAAAAATGGTTTTGGGGTTGTGATAAACTTAAAATACAAAATTTCCACATGATAAACAATATAAAAATTATCTATAGTTATAAATATATAAAAAATGGTTTTGGGGTTGTGATAAACTTAAAATAAAAAATTTCCACATGATAAACAATATAAAAATTATCTATAGTTAGTCATGGCAAAAGACACATAGTCAATACCCCCATTTCCACCTACATGCCTTGTGGAGAGTTCAACAAGTTTGTTCAAAATGAAAGATAGAGGTTATATGAAAAATTAAAGGATTAAGCTAGTTCATTATTGATACAAACCCATTGGATGTGGTGGTAGGTTCTTATACTTAATGATACAATCAAATATGAACCTACAACAAGCATAATGATGCAGGAAAACTCAATTTTGACCAAAGATAGAAGTTAGAATTTTGGTGTTTAGCAAACATAGTTTTCATGTTTAGACCTAAATAAGGTTTAGAAGAATGTGACACCATTGAAAGACCTCAAAAATGTGTTATTAACCAAACACAATAATCATCATTACCTAAATATAACCTATAGGTTTTGAGTATTGTACTATGCATAATGGGTAAAAGGAAGACTAACAGTGTTGGTAAGGACATTTGAGTAATATTTGAACCTTCTTAAGATCTCAATAATATTCATAGGACTATTTAGATCCTAATAATCATGTTAATAACCCTAAAAATCATGAAAATGTAGTCAAAATAAGCTATTATGTGCACTTATCCTTGAGAGCTCTCATTTGCAAAGAAAGAGAAAGAGGACTATTAATATGTTAAGGGAAAGGAGTTTAATGAAGATGATGCCTATATGGTATTAAAATCACTAAAACACTCATATAATTTTTTAAAAACTATGAAATTATTAAAAAATAGATTATATCTATTGAAATATACGAGGGTTTACAAATAGTCAACATATAAAGATAGTTTAAAAGAATTTAAGGATTTAAAGCCTCTAAATGTGGATTTAATCTCCCAAAATTGGTACAAATGGTATTTATAACTTATTTAAACTTTATATTCTATCTTATAACTCACATAAATAGTGAAAACATCCACTATTTTGTCACAAACATACCTCAATCTATTGACAATCATTCAAGAAGCTAGGACTTTTTGAATGGCTATAGGTATGATAGGGTTTTAACTTCATGTAAAGTCTTTTGAGGTAGGGAAACATGATGATAAGTCCTTGTCACCAAATATCACGCCCTATAAGAGGGTGTTCAATCCTCTTCCATTATTTGGCAACATGGGAACATTTATAGGTATGTGGGTGTACCTATATTGGAAATAAGCCTCTATATTTAAGGGATAACTCCCTGAATGTATCTTGAAATGATCACACCTACTTAACTAATCGATTATGGGGGAAAAGAGTTATAAGATGCATGAAATTAACCTAATATAATAGGGTGATGCACCAAGATGTGTTGCATATGACCATCATTTTTCTACCATGATGAAATAAGGCATATAAAATAGTATCCAAGTCTTAATGGGTTATAACATGAGTATTTCAATATAGAGGTGAGATGTGAGAAACAACACAAGGAAAATGAACTAGACGGAATATTGTACACTCCAAGGATGATTTTACACTTGAAAAATATTTACACACTAGACTAAACTCTATATGGCTTGTTAGACTAGGAAATATTGCTCAAACATGAAAGGATAAGGGAAGGAAGGATAGAGAACTATCACTTCTCATCACCATAAATCACTTTGAGACTTAGATAATTGTTCAAAACTTAGAAATAGACTTGCATTACTATTCAAAGGCAAAATATGACATCAGTCTAGCAGGGATTTTCCATACATGGTGTAGTACTATTTAAAAAGGCCAAAATGGTAGCTAATTTTAGCATTTAAGAGAGAAGAATGAAAAGGGAAGTACCCAAGAGGAATCAAATGAGTTTAACCTCATTTGAACCATATTTACAACTACCTCTACCAATATGCTTATTTTGAACTTCTTGATTGATCCATGCCATCTCAATAGTTACAATAGTTCATTATTCCTATAATGATGGGACCAAGTGGTTTCGAGCCAAGTTATAGCATGAATGTAGTTAGAATAAATGGATCCATTTATTAGAGATTTATCCCAATGCTGACTAATCCAAACAGGTTTATCATGGCATGCATAGCAGATGAAAGGGTCCCTTTCCTATAGTTGGTTTGTCAAATGAAACCATTGGAATCTATGTGTATGCCTTCATGGCATCCTTTGAAATTTTTGCACTTTTTCAAATTGGATCTTCCCTTTTGTTCATTTTCCTTATGTTACTACTCACATCTCACCTCTATATTGAAATACTTCTGTTAAAACCCATTAAGACTTTGAGACTATTTTGTATGCCTTATTTCATCATGGTATAAATATGGTGGTCATATGGAATACATCTTGGTGCATCACCCACTTATATTAGGTTCAGCTCATGTAAATTATAACTCTTTTCCCCCATAAGTGATTAATTAAGTAGGTGTAAGCATTTCAAGATACATTCAAGGAGCTAGCCCTTAAATCTAGAGGCTCATTTCCAATATAGGTAAACCCACATAACTAGAAATGTTACCATGTTTCCCAAAAATGGAATAATATTGAATACCCTTTTCTAGGGTATGAGATTTGGTGATAATAGTTTTGGTATGCCTAGTAGGACCCATTATCTTCAAGACAACTTGTCAAGGTGAATGTTGGTCTTGACAAACACCAACTACAATTTAGTGTGCTACTCAGCATTTAGTAACTCCTTAATGGTAGATATGGTTCAAGTAATTTTTTTAATATAAATTTACCCTAATAACTCATTGTTATCACTAGGTCATCCTATGATATAACATCCAATCCTATTAACCTACCCATTCAATGTGAAATTCCTCTTGTAATTTTGTATCAAGCCTAATCTACCTTTTCAAGAATGAGTAGATTTTGATAGAGAGGAAGAGGTTGAAGAGGCTAAAAAAGTTGAATATTTTAAAGAATAAGACATGGCTAGGCCTCATGATTTCCCTACCTTCAATACTGATAGTCTAATTCAACTTCATGCATATTATTCCATCCCTCTTAATGCTAATAAAGTTGTGGCCACATTTAATGGTGAGAGCCATATCACACCTAGTGAGAACATTAAAGATGTTTCTAATTTTTTTAGTTTCCACAATATTTTTTGGGAGAACATTTACATTATACTCATTTCCATGTCCCTTAAAATAAAGGATCTTGATTGGTATAGGAACCTAGAAGGTGGATACATCACAACATGGGATGATTTTGGGGTGTTGTTAACTTCCATATTTGGGAATGGATGTGACCATACTTTTCTCATACATCATCTCAACATGATAAAAATGGGATCTAGGAAAATAACTCATGACTTCAATGAAAGGTTTTATAAGATTTTTCATAGGTTTCCTCCTCCCATGGGACAACATGTTAGCTTTGCGTTCCCTACTTACTTAAAATCCATTAGGACTAAAATTGCTAATATACTTCAATCTATGGGGGGTTCCACCCTCCCTAAAGCATATGAGCTTGGTATCAAATCGAAAATAATCCCATCATAGATAGAATATTTCCACCTAAAGTTTCTATGCATCCATCATCTCATGCTTCTACTAATGCTCTAGATGTGGCTCAAACTCCTAATGCTAATACCAAGCCTAAAGTTGATCCTAAAAAGGAAGATCATGTGAGGGACAAAGATGTATATAATCAATGGTTGGAAGCTAGGTTTGGAAGATGTAATATGAAGCAAGGTGCCTATAAGAATCCTTACCCCTATTAGTAATAATATGGTGATAAATTAGTAAGAGGAAGAGGTCAATGGTAGCCTAACTCCAATAGGCTTACAAATGTGCAAATCCTAACTCCATGACCAATGCAAAAGATATGATACCTATGCATAATAACTTAGTGCATGGATAAAATTGGTATAAAATCCAATTTATGGATGTTAATGAAGGTAGAGAGAAAGTTATTATTTATCAAGGAGGAGTTACTCCTCTCTTATCAACTGAAGATGAAGTCATGATGTAAATAAGTTAAGGTGGACATCCTCAAGGAGGGATCTTCACCAACTTCCTAGTTAAGGACACTTTTATGATTAATAAATGAACCTCTATTTTATATAAAAATAGATCCAATATAAAGGCTTTAGGTGGTAAAGTGATGTGCCTACAAGATCATTCAATCCTCTTGCAAGTCATCAAGGCATAGTTACAAGTGTGATAGTTCCAAAAGCTTCTATACCTCCAATATGTCAAAATGTGTAAAGGGTTATTCAAGATGCTTTTATTCCTAAAGTTTCAAGAAATTATTTACCTCCAAGGACAAAATAAAAGGTGAGTAATAATTCTCTAAACATAGTGGATTCCTTAAAAAGTGCAAAATCATATATCTCCTAATGGGATATCCTTCATATGCCTAGCCAAAAAGAATTGTTATAAAAGCAATTATCCACTAGTCCATCATCTTCAAATAAAAGTAGTATTCACATTGTCTTCGAAAATTACCCTAAAACTATTGTTGAACAACATATTAAGATAGATAAAACTCTACCATTTTACCTCACTCTCATAGTGGGTGATAAATTAGTTCACAATTATAGTAGATAGTGGAGCCTCTACCTCAATCATGCCCAGAGTTGTAGTTGATCAGTTGGGCTTGAAATATGAACCTCATAGAAAAAGTGTGATCCATATAGATGGTACACCTAATAATACCATAGGAATGATAAAAAATTTCAAGGCTTTATTTCATGATTGTCCTAACTTTTATATCCTTTAAGATATAGTTATTGTTGACCTCCTAGCTCACTTTGAAATCTTTCGATCAAGAGACTTTATAGCTAAGATTAGTGGTTATCTCTCAACTGATTAGTACTTATTACCCTTTAGGATAAGGAATGGGACCAAAATTACCATTATAACATAGTCTCTTACAGTGTTTCACATTGAACCTTACATTTAAACTAGCTCTAGCTTAAATTTCGTTGTTCATGAGAAGGAAGAATCTAATTTGGATGATGCTGCTTTTAAAATTAAGGGAATTTTTGATATGTTTTTGGATGGGTATGGTGTAAACACATATAGGTATGATAATTATTCATAATTTGAGAAAACTAATCTTGGTACTTACATATTACATGAGGATCTATTTGAAGGAGCTGAGGTAAGTGTCAAACATTCTCATGTTGTTGAGTACAACTATATGATTCATGAGTGTGATGATCATAGGTTGATGAATATAATTAAGAAAAATAGTAGGAATAATTATGTTTTCATTCTTGATATTAATGAAGATGATTTGGATGATGACACTCATGAAGAAGAGGAAGATGACTTATGGATAATATTTGAGGCCATATGTCAAGAATTTGATAGGATTGGTAATATTCCTTCTTCTCCCAAGAAACGCATGTCTAATGTGTTTGTTGATGAAACCAATGATTAGGTTTATAGGTTCTATATAAAGTATGAAATTAAATGGCATGTTGTCAAGGAATATGGAGATCAATCTACTATTCAAAAGCCTATAGTTTAGAGGGACCTAGTGAGGCCAAGGAAGAAGTTGTTATACCTAAAGGACAATTAGGAGATCCATCTAGTATTGATCCATGTTCAAAGGGGTTGGATCATAAAGAAGAAGAAATTGATACTCCCAAGAATCAAGTAGATCCTGTGAAAAAAGATAGAAAGGTTGAGGCAACTTTCATCTTTCCTATTTTGTAGTATGAGGAATGTATATCAGATAAAGAAATAATCAAGAGGATTGTATCTCTAACCAAGGCTCTTAGAGAAAAAAAATATAATTCATGAGGGTCCCAAATAGTTCACTTGTAGACCTAAGAATATTTAAAGGTGATAGGCTTCTTGATCACCCACATATGTAAGTGATTAGTGATGAGCATGCTCCTCATGTGAGGTTGACTTCATGGAGTGATCAAGATGTTAGGGGAACCATTTTTGACATTGGTTGAGGTATGATCAGACATTTCACCTCAAGATGAGGTTTTGTAAATATTAGATTAGGTGTGTGTTTCCTTTCTTGTTGTGTTGAGTTCTAATAAGTGCTCTTAAAGCACATATGTGTTTTTGATTGGTTCTTTGCTTTGATTTTTGTTCCTATTGTTTTATTGTGTTTTGTGTACTATTCAAGGCATTTTATATGTATAGCCTATATAATTATGACTCTATATCTAAAAGGATAGGATTAGGCAATTGGTCATGGCATAAAAAGAGTATAACTCCTGGGAAATCACCAAAAATGTTGACCATTTTTACCTCAGGCCAAAATGGGTCAATATCCTTTAGGAAAAATATTGTATAGGGGCTTTTTATAATGTCATGGTACATGATTGTAGTCTAATTAAGGTCATTTCATATGCCATTCTAGTCTTTTTCATGGTCTAATTCAATGCTTATGCCATTTTATAACCTAGAGGTCATTTTAGGGTCATATATGCAAGTGGCAGGTCTTCATGGTGATCAACGCAAGCCAAGATCATGGGAAGGGTATGCATAGGCCTTAAAGAGTCTATTAAAAGTTGATAAAGTTCATGAATAAAATCTATGAATCCAGACCATCATCAAGATGTCACATGAAAACTATAATGGAGCATCTTTCTTGTGCATTTTTTAATTGTCCTCAAAAAGCCTCACATGACCATTAGATCATGCATGATCAATGTACTTAGTGCTAAGATCATGATATATAAGTTTCATATCTTGATGAGCCTTCTTTCTTGATATATAATCCTCTAAATTTAAACTTGTTGAGTTTAAGGAGTTAGACCATCTAACACATCATCCAATAACAAATAAACCATTTATTTTGTACATTTTTTATCTTCACTCAGTAAGTCCCTATGAGCCAAAGGATTATAGTACCAGATAGTTCTTCATGCCAAAAACATGTCTTGAAATTTTAAAGTCCACATGAGATTTTTGGATCAAGTTATAAACTTCTAGAAATGGACCTATAACATAATATGTTCATGTTAACATCAAATTTAAGCTTGAGTAAAATAAATCCTTTTTAGATTAAATTTGATGATCACATGAACATTAATGATGATCATGTGAATTTAATTTTATGGGAGCATGAACATCAATTTTAAGATCATGAAATAACCATTTATTTTCAAATAGTGGGTCCCAGTAGATATAATTGTCCATATTGCATCATACATCTTGATCCAATAGTGCAAGATGAGTCAAATAGTTAAGGAACTTGACATATTGACATGTGGTATAAGCACATGATCTAATAGACTGATAACAAGATCTTAAAATGAAATGTGGGGATTCCACATGGTGTAAGCCTAGACAAAGTTGACAAGTCAAGGACAAGATCAATGACTCATGATCATTCGTACTGAGTAGGATCAATGGTGTGGCCAAAGGTATATATGTCAATGAGTTAAGTAAGATATTGATAGCTAATTAAAACAAAGGTGAGCCCAAAAATATTGATGGAAGTTGAGAAACCATTTTTGACCAAGGCAAATTGGTATTTTAGGGTCATCATTCCACCATTAAAGCTCAATCCAACACCATGAAAAGAACATAATGATGTAGTTAGGTGATCAATAACATATAGAGATGTCATTGAAGATCAATATAGACCTCTAGTTCATAGATTTGTTACATACAAGATCCATCTTTTAAAGGTTTTAGCATTGTCTAGTGACTATGTTTTCAATTATTAAATGAAGGGTCCATGTATACATAAATTCTTAGTTCTAGAGATGACATAATAGAACTATGTAGACTTAATAAGAACCAGGCATCGAGTAGAGTGTCATAATATAATGACTAGGAAAATCAATATTTTGAGATTGGTTTTCCATCTATAATGGACCCATGAACATAAAAACAAGTTTTAGCATGATCTAGTTTGAATAAGTGCTAGCATTTTAAAGTATGCCACAAATTCATACATGTAGGCTCCAATGGTTTCATCTCTAGGACCAACTACATGATAGGGAACCTTCCTTCCATTGTGCATGCCATGACAAACCTATTTGGATAAGTTAACACTAGGACAAATTTATAATAGATGGATCCATTTTTTATAATTGTATTGATGCCATAAATTGGCTTGAAACCACTTAGTCCTATCATTGTAACCATATAGAGCATCAGTGGAGGAATAATGAACTATTACAACTACTTGAGATGACCTAAATCAATTAGGAAGTTCCAAATAAACATACTAGTAGAGGTAGTTATAAATACAGTTCAAATGAGGTTGAACTCATTTGATTCCTCTTCAGGACTTCCCTTTTCTTGCTTTTCTCTCTCAAATGCGATAATTAGCTACCATTTTGGCCTTTGTAAATATTACCACACCATGTATGGTAAATCCCTACTGGACTAATGTCATATTTTTCCTTTGAAGATTAATGCAAGTCTACTATTGAGTTTTGAAAAATTATCTAAGTCTACAAGTGATGTATGGTGATGAGAAGTGATAATTATTTATCCTTATTTCCTTTATCCTTTCATGTTTGAGAAAGATTTCTAGGTCTAATAGGTCATATAGAGTGTAGTCTAGTGTTTAAATCTTTTTGAAGTGTAAAATCATCCTTGGAGTGTGAAATCTACCCTCTGGTTCATTTGCCTTGTATTTATACTAACATCTCACCTCTATATTGAAATACTCATGTTAGAACCATTAAGACTTTGAGACTATTTTGTATGCCTTGTTTCATTATGGTATAAATATGATGGCAATTTGGAACACATCTTGGTACATCACCCCATTATATTGTGTTTATTTCATGCAAATTTTAACTCTTTTTCTCCATAATGGATTAGTTAATCAAGTGTGAGTATTTCAAGATACATTCAGGGAGGTAGCCATTAAATCTAGAGACTTATTTCCAATATAGGTACACCCACATACCTATAAATGTTTCCATGTAACAAAAATATAGAAGAGGCTTGAACACCCTCTTATATGATGAAATATTTGGTGACAATAATCCTCACACACTCTATCAAAGTGATCATACTTAGGATTTCATGCCAATATGTCCTTGAGGGCTAACATAGGTAGACATGCTTTAAACCCTTAAGAAGCCCTGCCACCATGTTGAACTAATCCATGTGTTTTATTTCACATTAATGATAATTAGAATGATGTGGATATTCATTTAAAACCTTGAAGGAAGTGTAGGAGTGGAGAGAATGTAACAAAATTTTTTTTGGGCTCTTAAACCTTGTTTCTGCTTGCACAATGTAAGACAACCAATCAAAACACCACTTCACTACATACCTATCCTGATGGATATTTTGCATGGTAAATTGACTTAATCAAGGTTGATGAAGGGGTTAGTATAATTTAATTATATGGAAAGATTTTTTTCGTTAGGGTGTTGTATACTATGAATCATTTCTAAGAAGTGTAGAACCCTAAAATCCTTGTAAAACCCTAAGAGACACTTGATGGAATAAATATGCCTCAAAATCCATTCTAATGAAATGTTTAAGCCATGAAATTATGTTGGTAGTCTTCCTAACTCTCTTAAGCATCACTAAAACCTATTTATTGTAATGTACATGAAGCATGCTATCCAGACTATGTATGAGTATTGAGTATTGTCATTGATGTCAATGGTACATCTTGCATGAGGTTGATGTTATTGAGAGAGTGTGCCTATTTAGTAGTGTGTTGATGTTATAAAGGGCATTGATGGAGTGTTGTCATGGTACATATTACATGAGGTTGATGTTATTAAGAGAGTGTGCCTAGTTGGTAGTGTGTTTATGTGACAAAGGGCATTGATGGAGTGTTGTCACTGAAGGATGTTGTCATGAAATAGAATTTGAAGGAAACTAATGCCTTATGGTTGCATGAAGGTATATGTCTTTGAGTATCCTAAATATAGTCATGGAATGAAAAGACCTTATAAGAAGGTATGAGAATGGTGGCTCATGAGTGGTTGTATGAGGTTGTTTGAGAATTTGTGAGAGGCATTGGATCACTCATGAGAAGCTTAGGGTGAGCGTATAGGGGTATGACCTTCAAACCAAGTCTACACTTAGACCACTTCTAGATATTACCTAGCCTAATGAGGTATCTTGATCTATTGTCAAATCATGTGAATGATGTATGGATTTTTTTAATCATGAGATAGGTTAATTGAGTATGTGAGTAAGGTGGAGAGTGTATGGAAAGAGGCATGAAGGTTAGTTTTAAGGCCTAACATGATTTATAGGTCAAGGTCTAGAGAGAAAATAAAGAGAGAGTGTGGCCTAATGAAGGGTTGTGATAAGATTTAAATATATAAGCATTGTCATATGTGATTTATGTTGTTTAAAGTTTTTTCATGTAGTTTGAGGTCAGAGCTTGAAGGACAAGGCATAAAAAGTTATTTTAAGTTCTCTCAAGTGCTTAGAATGAAGCATTCTCAACTTGAGAAGGATTTTATTATGTTCATTATCTATTGAAAGCTTTTCTTGGGAGTATAATATATTCATGGTAGATGGTTAAGGGTCCTATCTCAAAATTTTAGGCATTTTTTTGGATTTAGGGGCTATGATTTATGCATGATTGTTAGCAATGAAAATATGTTTAAACCCTCTTATAAATTTAATAAGGACTTGATGTTGAAGATGCTGATCAAAAGTGCCTAGAATTGATTGGTATGATTAGGTAATATTTTTTATGGTGTATTCAAATATCCCAAACACCTCTAGTTGTGATTGAGTTGTTAGGTGTGTGAGTAGACCCTACAAGAAAGTACTAATTTCTTAGAGATTTGTTGTAGTAGTCAAATTTGTCTAAGTCAAAGTATGAAAATGGATGGATGATTAATATTTAGACTCATTTTTAATGTCCATTAATGTTTTTGGACAATTTATATCCCTCAATTTTTCTAAAATGGTCATCCAAGTTAGCCGGTCACTAACACACCTAATGGTGGAAATAGTGAAAAACCTAGACAATAGTGTGAAGATGATTAAGAATGTGTTCTCATGAAGAGTGATGAAATAAAGTGTATATAATTTTTTTTCTAGATTTCTATAAATATTATAAGTTAGATACAGTGGTGAAAATGATGAATCTAAAATGGCTTGCCTTACTCAGTGAGGTCTATATGTAGTAAGGTCAACAAATTCATTTGTAACACTAATAGTTGCCACTAGACAATATGATTATTATAATTTAAGATGTTATATAGATGTCATAGGCTCATATAAATTAATTAGAATTCATTAAAAATATCTATAAATGTTTTGGATGTCTAAGTCACCATGACTAGTCTTTGAGGAAAACTAGCAGTTCTAAGTGAGCAAGTTGCAGGAGTGTTTTTGAGTGTTTTTACCCTATGTGATGAAGTATAATGAACTTAGTGAAGATTTTGATGTATTTTAGGCTATTTTTATGTGATTTATTATCATTATTATGTGTTTAAATATTATTTTATCTTTATTTGTTTAAGATAGACCTTTCTATGTGTGTGAAGGTCTAATGTGAATAGTACTAATGGTGTGCTCCAAATGGTGGTTGGAGATAGAATGTGTCATGGAAATAAGATGAGATTAGTAGTGGCCTATTTGAGTGGTATATTAGTTTTTCCTTATGTGTGTTTATTTTGAAAATTTTCCAAGGAGATCAAAGGGTAATGTGTACTAATGAAGGTCCAACTGAATTAGGTCTCCTTAAGGCCAAAAAGAGATTTTGGTATTTTAAGTTCAGAATAACCTATTTTAATGAATTATTAATGTATTAAATGTGTTATAAGACATATTTTAATATAAATAAAAGTGTTAAAGTGTGTATTTCTAACCAAGAAATAGGCCTAATTGACTAGTTAGAGGATGAGTGAGTGGAAGTGAAGGAAATAACAATTTGAATATATGAAGGAGCTCTTTCAGAACATTATAGGGGTCTATAGAAACTATCATGAACATATAAAATGGGTAATATTGATGAATATCAATATCATATGACCTAATTTGTGCTAAAGATACCTAGTTAAGTGAAGAAGCCTAGAGGTTAATTTGAGAAAGATAGAAGAGTGAGAAGAGATAAAGAAGGTGATCATCATATCTTGTGTGAGAAATTATATTTTATGAATTTTATCAAAAAATTTAGGTGTCTAAGTTAGTTTTGATTAATATAATGGGTTTATTCTTCCTTATAAGTTTGTGTTTACTAAAGCTTAGTTGAGTGGGTGCTTGACTAGTTGGGGTTGGTACTCCATGTGGAGTTGGTGATTCACTTAAGATTAGTTTTTTATTTTATAGGACTATATTCAATTTGAAAATATCAGTTAATTTTATTCCCCTTGAGGTTTTTCAGCATATGTAATGTGTCTCACAATCTTTTATGTTTGTATATGCTTTTCTAGATGTTTATGTTCATATGAATGGTTCATGTATGCTTAAGTGGAATTGAATTATTATTTTTAAGACAATAATTCAACCCCACCTCTCATTTATTATGATTTAAATAATTGGTATTATAGTATGGTCCTTTGAATCAAGACTAACATCTTTAAAGTGATCTAAAGAAGCACAACATGTCTAGTGACTAAAAAGAAGAAGACAACATTATGATGAAGAAGTCTATTATTACAGTATAGAAGGAATTTTTTAAAAATACCTTGAAAGTAAGCTCATGAGTGCCCTTGATTATTTGAAGCATAAAAAGAAGATTATCAAGGATGATAGTAATTAGTTAGAAGGTGTCGACACAAGGTTTAGATCAAAAGAAGATAAGTGTGACCAATTGAAGACAAAGTTAAATTCCTTGAATGTTGAGCATGAGAAGCTCATGGAAAAAATGAGAAAGTTGAGAAAGAGTGTGAGAAGTCAGAAAAAGTCAAGAGTACCAACATGAAAAGACCAATCAAGAAGCCCAATGCAATTCTAGTAGAATGTGACAAAGGGTAAAGATGGATATAATGATAGTAAAATGTTATTCCTTATCATGAAAAAGAGGGAAATGGAGGAAAACATGCTAACATAAATTATTGTGTAGATTCTATCTAGCACAAGAAACAAAAACTAAACTTGAGAACAAGGATCAAGAATAAGAAAAGGTGATAATTTTATGAGGGTTCGGTCCTATACATGGTCTTATATTGCAATTACATAAAATAAGGAAAATATAAAGGAAAAGAGATGTTATTTTTTTGAGGGACATTGGGTCCTATCCATGGTATTATAAAGAAACTCATAAAAGAAAAATGCAAGGGATGCCAAAACAAAATTGGCAAGCAAAAAGTATGTGAAAAATAGATAAATGATAGTGGTTTTGTGATGAATGTTGGCTCCTATCTATGGTATTAAAAATCAACTCACAAAAGAGAAACCCAATGGGTATGCAAAATAAGAGAAAATTAAAGAAGCTAAAGAAGACTATGGTACATCAAGAAACCAAAAGACCAAAAAGGAGGATTAAAGGTGGGTGAAAAATAGGGAACTACTGCAGAGGAAGGGATCCATGCTTAATTAACCTAAAAAAATGTTAGATAGATATAGATATAAATCATGATAGGAATGAAATGTTTAGGATCCTAAATTATCATATATATCTAGGATGAGCACATGAGAAACAAGCCTATGTGTCTCAGAAGGTTTCTTAGAGTTAAATTAGTTTGGTAGCATGTAATGGAGAATAAGAGTGGGCATTGTAAGATGACCCAAAGGGTAAGTATATGTAGGGATGGGCATCACAAAATTCCTCAAATTATATAATTACATGTGGGTGTCCATCACAAGATGCCCCAAAGGCTATAAAAATGTGTGGATGGGCATCACAAGAGGCCCCACAAGCTGAAAAGAATAAGAAAAGATAAGAAAAGACAAGAAGGAAAAATAAACCCATATAGTTTCTAAATGGATTTAGGTTGTCCAAGAAGATTATAATAGGGGATATGATGCTTTAAGAAAGAAAAAAGATGCTAATAAATAAAAATAATAGATAGAGATAATGCATGAAGTTAGGTAGATAGAGAACTAAGTTAGACATATAAGGAAAGTAGAAAATTATACAAGGTCAATTGGGTTGACCTAACATAGAAAACATGACCTAGAAATTATATAGGGTTGATTGGGTCGATCCAATATAGTAAATAGAGGAAATAAAAAGAGGTAAAAGGGTCTATAAACTATACAGGGTCAACTAGGTTGATCTAGTACAATGGATAGGGCTAAAAAAGTATAGGATCAACTAGGTTGACCTAGTACAATAGATAAATAAAAATAAAAAGTTGGTAATAAGTTATACATTGAAAAAAGATAATTTTTGTAGTTGATCTAGGAAAGTAAGAGCTGAAGGAAAACAAATAGTCAATTAGATTAATGTTAGCCAATCCAATTGAGGCACACAAATACAAAACCTTGCACTAATACTACTTAATGAAAATGTTTACACACATAATTAAGAAAAGAGTAAGTAATTAACTTTAAATTTAAAGAGACAACTAATTGGTCAACCTAAAATGTTTTATTAGATTATTAAGAAATGTTTTTAAATGTGATTAAAAGTTGGATATAATCAAGGTACTAGATAGTAATCTAAAGATGGTTTCAGGTAGTTTGGGCTGAAAGGGTCTATAGTGGAAATAATACATGCTTGGTATTAGGGCCTACCCATTTACTTCATACAATATAGTGATAAATGTTTCAGGTGTTTATCTAGAATATACCATTAACCATGCTTTATACTTGACTAGAGAATTAAGTCAACATCCCTCTTGGTGATGAAATCCAAGTAGGTTGGCCTTGGTTAGACAGAATGTTAAATTTATTATTTATTTTTTTATGATTTGTTTATGTTTTCATAAAATATAAATAATGAAACTAAGTGATTAATTAAAAATCCCCCAATTAAGCTATGTGAGCTATTATAAGCATTCAAGCAACATGAAAAGAAAAGTGTAAAGTAATTACTAGTAGATATGAGGTTAATTATAATTTGAAAAAATGTATAGTGTTAACATTATATGCACAACATATATAATAACATTGATAGGTTCAAACCTATACTATGGAAGCAAGGTCTAAAAATGTACATGGTTGGTTAGGCTTGACCTAGTTACTTAAAATAACACATATAACATAGAATTAGGTTGGTAATGTTGATCTAGTTGAATGTGTAATGGTAGTTTTAAAGACTAAAAATAGTGAAAAAAATACATAAAATAAATAGATAGAGAGATAAAAAGTAAACTTGGTATATCAGAGATGCAATGAAGGAAGATTGTTGATGAAGAACCTTAAAGTATGTTGGTAAAACCTATAATTGGGTTGACAAAACTAATCATGTTGTGCAAGAACCTATTTTAAAGTGTTGAGAATGTACAAGGTCAATTAGGTCAACCTAGTAGGATGAAATAGATGTCTAAAAGGTTGGAAAACTATACTGGGTTGACTGGGTCGATCCATTTGCTTGTTCCTAGAAACCTACACACAGAAGTCAGAAACTGGGTCAACAAAATTGATCTAGTATGATAAAAATAATGACTAAAAGAATGAAAATAAGTGAAATAAATATTTAAAGGGTTAGTTTCAGATCAAGTTCACCAGAATGTATGCAATCATAAATTCATCATGTCTATAAAATAATCTTGAATCGAAGAAGATAGAGCATACCTATACTTCAAATTAGGATACACTTGTTAAATGGGAACATGACCAATATGGGGATCTACTAGACCTGATTAGGGGATCATTTATCAAAAAATATCATGCTAGGAAGGG
The DNA here is from genome assembly GCA_037957365.1 of Torreya grandis. Taxonomy (NCBI): domain Eukaryota; kingdom Viridiplantae; phylum Streptophyta; class Pinopsida; order Cupressales; family Taxaceae; genus Torreya; species Torreya grandis. The sequence goes on from JARHVA010001187.1 coordinate 961,989, forward strand.
TTCTAAAGACTACAGTCTAACATAATCACATAATAACCCTAATGCAGTCCTAAGGTTTAAAGCATTCACTTATTCTAATAATAAAAACTAAATCTAATCTAGTGCACATAAAACCTTATGGTACAAAGTGGGAATTAGAAATAATATAAAAAATATGTATATGGAACCTCAATTAAAGTAAGTATGAGTAACACCATAATACATTAAATATGAAAGATAATATTATTCAATCCAACACTTATGCTACTTCTATCTACTAAAAAAGAGGAGAACAAAGTTAAAATATACTTACCTTAATATTGAAGGGAGGATAAATAGCTTAAGGAATGGTTTTAAGAGTTGGTTGGATTGCTAATAATGTGGAAATAAGGGAAAATAATCTTGTGAATCACCAAAAGTCATCCCACCACTTTCTCGATGCACCTCTTAGGGTGTGCACTCAGAGATATTGAGCCTCGATGAGTTCTTGTAAGATGTAAAACATCAATATTTGATAAAAAGTTGAAAATATTACATGTATATAGAAAATAGCTATATTTTTCTTCTCCTTATTGTGTTATTTGATTTGAAGATGATTTTGACCCATATATTTCTTCATCTTGCCCTAAAATAATGATTTGAATCTAGAATAAGAGGAAAGTAAGGAGAATTTATAGGTTTAGACAATGTTTTTAGATGGTATGGATCTATAATATATAGATTTACTCAAGAGGAGGCTATGGAATACAAGAATAACTTGTTTTAGACACATGGTGAATATATTTTAAAGGCTTTAGGAGACAAAAACCAATGTGTTTTCCATATTTGGTTCATTGGCAGATAACAAGATCATCACAGGTTTATGCTCAGTCCATATGGTAGAGAGATAAAGTGGATTTTAGATCTTGACCAGATAAAATATACCTCATGACCATTAAATCATGGGTATTTTTTGATTAGTTTGTCTTCTTATATTTATGAACAAAGGTTAAGAATTTAAGGGTTTTATTCACTAGTTACCTTTCATGGATTCTAAAATAGTTTTATCCACATTTTTGAGTATATGGACTTAAATAATACATCAACTTCTGATCTACAGTTTGCAAGTAAATAAAGGAAGGTTATACAGTTCATGAGGGGTCTAAAGATATCAACAATCCTTAAAACATGGTTTTCAATCTTTCCTTAATTAAAAAGGTCCTTCATTAAAGTGTCTAAAATTATCCTCAATGTCTCATGCATAAATCAACATATATCATCCTAAAACATCTTCATAGTCCTAATTTATCAAAGGTTAGGGAAACTTAGCATTTATTAAAGTATTTTGATGATTCTTAGGTTTCAATTTTAGCTGTGTATGCTAGTCTAAAGATATCCAAACTATTATACCCTATTGAGACATATTATTATATTCATTGTTTACCTTTTAATATGGTATTATAATTAGATTCAAGATTATTTTCACTTCTTAAGTTTCACTTCACTTTCTCAATCCTTATCACTACCATTTCACCATAGCTATAAGGTTATCATTCCACTCCATTATTATTTTTATGTATTCCATCATCTATACATATATCACTACCTACTTGTTTAATTTCACCACATGTATTCATTAACAAATAATATTCAAGAGTGTTGGGACTATCATGGCTATTAAATTAAGTATAAGAACCTTAAAACCCTCATTAAGAGCTCAACCTTCACCTAAATCCATGGTCATAATACATCTACAATCTTTTATTAAGGTCAATATTTTTGAGGTCTATGGATTTGAGGTCTATAAATTTATGTTTGTACTCTCATTAAGTTTTAAGAACATCATAGTCATATTGGTGACCACCCTTAGGATCTTCTAGCATCCAAGCTTGTTTCAATCCATACAAGGCATGGTAATGATCACCTACAACCATTCTAAAGGAGATGAACCAAGTGCAATAAAATAGGAACCTTGAGACCTTAATGGAGATATTGAAGTGAATGTATAATTTAAAACCCATAATTTTCACTAAGATTTGTCTAAGATCTTCTCAATAAGATCATTCAATTGATCTAGAGTCAAAATTCTAAGAGAGAGAGGTCTATAACCATATCTATAAGGGCACTCAATCATAAGCCAATAAGTGGATAAAGTAATGATTGAAGACTTTAAAGGTAAGTGTAGATTCAAATAAGGTTATGGATAATATAGATACCTTTCTAGTGAAATAATGAGAAGTTCATAACATATATCCTTGACCTTATCAAGGTAAAAATATGTCTTAATCCACCTACAGTCACACTAAAACATAGCCAAACCATCAATTTCCAAGAAGGTTATATGTTTTTGGATTTGTATAAATATATAAAACATGGTTTTGGGGTTGTGATAAAATTATAAAAAAAAAGGTCCACATGTTGAACCACAAAAAAAATATCTACAGGTTTTCATGGCAAAATGACACATAGTTAGTACCTCCATTTCCATGTACAAGCCTTTTAGAGAGTTGAACAAGTTTGTTCCAAATGAAAGATAGAGGTTATATGAGATATTAAATGATTGAGATAGTTCAATATTGAGACAAACTCAAAGGATGTGGTGGTAAGGTCTTAGACTTAATGAGATAATCAACTATGCACATATAGTTATCCTAATGATGGAACAAAACTCAATTTTGACCAAAGATGGAAGGTGAACTTGTGGTGTTTATCAAGCATTATTTTGATGTTTGGAATTGGTCAAGGTTCATAATTAAGTTCAACTATTTAAAGACATTTAAAATTTGTTATGAAACAATCACAACAATCACCATTACCTAAAGACAACCTATAGGTTTTGAGTATTATATTTTGCATAATGGGTAAGTGATTTAAACTTTTTAGGAATATTGGTGTATTATTCCTAATTTAGTTAAAGGTTTTGAGTAGTAAAATTATTAAATACATATGTGATAATTAAGATACTAATTTTTATAATTTGATTATAATTTGAACTTTTCTAAAAATATTGATAAGGGTAAGAAAAAATACTTAGTTAGAAACTAACTAATACAACTGAGATAAAGGATAGAATTTACTATATAAGATTGAGACACTATCATAATTCAATATCTATCCTTCATTTATTGAAAGGATAGGAGAGACAAAAATATGACACCTTGGTGTCTTGAACTATAGTCTAACTTTGCCACTATTGTCTTAAAGATCTAAGATTTTTGGGTTTTGTTCACCAGGTTTGTGTAACCCTACTTATGAAGTTTTGATAGCTAAAAGTATGTAGAGCTCCCTATAGATCTTATTTTCACTTTAAACCCTAGAATCCATTATGCTTTGACCAACTTTTAAAAAGAAGGGGTGTTAGTGTGTATAATATTCACTAAACATGTTTACACACCCCTTGTGTGGGCACACTACCTACATACCAATATTGTGAAGAGGGATCAAGACATATGTAGTTCTCCTACTTAATGTGCTTTGTGCAGTAGTGTGTATGCCGATGAAAAATGCTAAACTAGGTGTGCTCGAGATGACTAGGGACTAGTATAAGGATTTGAATAAGCTAGAAATAGTATTGGATGGTTGTATGCATAAAATAGGGAAATATGCTTGAGTAATCTTGCTTATATTCTTGATTACTTTGTGATATTTTAAAACCCATTCTAAATGAACTTTGAATGGTATTTTATAGGGATTTGTTGGTCTTGTGTTAAATGCAATCACACTAGGCTGACATAATGAAAAAGAGGAATTAGGGAAAATGGTAATCTGGGTTTAAAATGTGATGGGATATGAGCATTGGAAAAGGGACACCCTAGGGTCTAGTCGTATAGTCCAAGTTTGGTGATATTATATAGAGAGTAAGGGACCTATGGGGATGGAATAATAATGGAAAAAGGGTCTTGAATAAGCTAGAATGAGGTCTTGAGATCCTATGGATGATTTAGAATCAATGAAAAAGTGCCTAGAAGGGTCATGAAAGCAAGCAGGAGGGACCTATGAGATAGGTGTCACAAGTCACACACAAGTTACTACTTTTCACATTTTATATGACTACATTTGCCTCCCCTTTATTATCATAATACAACAAAGTGAAATACTAGGGTAAAGGAAAAATATAAAGCGTACCTAAACTTACCTAAAAGGGTGAAGCTCATAAAGATGTGTGATGTTGGGTGTGAATAGAGAGCACACTTTAAAGTATGAATCTACAAGATAAAAAAAGATTAGATTAGTTGTTACTAGATACAGTATATATAAAATAATAATGTCCAAAGTTGGGTAAGAGAGAGAGGAAGAAAAGGGAATGAATACACCTCATTAGGCACACAAACCAATACAAAACCTATTGTGATGTTGATAGATGTTGGATGATGATGAGTAATGTTAAATGATGTTGTACCAAGATTAATATCATGAATGGAACTAGGTAATCAATTCCCTAATAGTAGTTTAAGAATGTAAAGGCTGGCTCTTTGGCTCCATCATCACCTACTAAGTGGAGCTATATAATCATGTGTGCACTAATCAATATTTATACTGTGTATCCAATCCCTCTAAATAGGTGGCTCAATAATAAAAAGTCTATCTAGTCCTTTGGCTCCATCATAGCCCACTAAGTGAAGCTATATGATCATGCATGTGCTAATATATGTTTGGGCTATGTGTCCAATCCCTTTGAATAGGTGGCTCAAGAATACAAAGGCTAGTTAGTCCTTTGGCTCCATCATTGCCCCATGAAGTGAAGCTATAAAATGATATTGGTACAAATGTGTGTCAAATTAGATGGATCCTAAATCCCATGAATGCTTTGAATTTGACAATTTTGGCATGGATATCCAAATGTGTGTCAAAAACTAGGCCACTCTTGGCCACTCTGAAAGATGGAGATTAGGCTTGTATAAAAGCCTCTCTAAAACTAGGCACTAGGCTTATATGAGAACAATTTTCAAATGTGGAGATTAGGATTGTATGAAATCCACTCTTAAGTTATTCCAACCATCTAAATATGGATTAAGGCATGCAAATACTTATAATACCTATGTAATATGCTAAACTTAGAAACAAAAGAAAATAAATGTGTCACGTACATTGCCCTCAGTCATTGGTGTCTAGAACATGCATTCTAATATAAAAGTTATACCAACTACTGTATCTAAAACTAGAATTGAGAGCCATCATGTCATGCATGATTCCACCTATATCTACATTCTTTGATGAAAAGTGTACTAAAACTTACTAACTCTAAACTGGTTTAAAAGTACAAAACTATAGCTAAACCTACTTTTTTGTCTACTTTTAGAAAATTAGGTTTTTATACTATTTGGATAGGAGTGTCAAAAATAATATAACCTAATGGTTATTAATGTTATCCATGTTTGGTTCTATTATATTTTTCTAAAACTAAAAATATTCAAGAATCATCACTATTTTTTTGGTCTATTCTACCTAGTTTAACCTCTGATTGTTGTTCAAAGTGTCCTGAAACTAGTTTTTCAACTAGTAGGAGCTCTGATCTTTGTGACAAAACCCCTATTTATTTTCCCCTCTTTTGAGGGTAGGAATTAAGACTTTATAATGATTACCCTTACAATAAAGAGCCTTGTAAGTGTGTTATGCTATGTAATACATGATATATCAATGATAATCAGTAATATATCTCAAGATATAACATAGTTTGTAAAGGAGATTATTATATCAATAGGGGTATACCTACATAGATATAATAATGTAATAGTATTTTTAATGTACTAAATTAGAACTAGAATTGAAATTTTAGTTAGTTGTTATTGATTACTTAGCAAGGAGGGATGGAACATGATGTTTATCATGGCATCCAAGATAACAAGATAATTCATGATGTGGATCATGGCATTGTGGATAATCAAAAAGTAATCAAGCAATAAGAACACAAAGCAAGAATCATAAAAGAGTGACCAAGGGCCCAATAAAACAAAGGACATGGGCACATGTCACTCAAACTAGAAATCAAGCATATAAGGCATGTTCAAATGCCATATACACATATAATTAGAAAACAAGCAAGGTTGGCACAAGGGCCACAATCATAGAGAAGATTATAGGAAAAAGACATTGGAAAATATCCTAAGGTACATATAGGAGATAAAATATGAATTGATAAATGTAATCATATCTAGCTATGCATATAAAGAAAGGAAAGCATGTAAAAACTAGAAATACAATCCCATCTAACTAATCCAATAAAGAATGTGAAAGTATGTAAGACATGGTAATTAAAGGCTAGGTAGACCTAAGAAATACATAAGTGCTATATACTAATGAAATGTTGATAGAGTAATCTATGTAAGATAGTAAATAAATTATATCAACATGATAACTAGAGTGTGTTGTGTAGAAATTACATAACTTGGATGGTGTAGTCATATAGAAGATGCCCCTAGTGGGTAAATATATCAATGTATGTCTTCATTATATAAGTAGGATGCCCCCTTAATGGGTAGAGTAAAGCAATCAAAGATCTGGATGTCACTACACACACTAAAATAAGATCAAGTGAAGCATGGTAATATAGATAAATGGACAAATAAAAGTATAGAATAATAAATGTAAGTGTAGCATAGTAGTAGAAATGTAAATCATGGATAATGCATACAATAAAAATGTTTTTATGTTTTTAATTTATTTGAATGCTCTTATATTTTTGATATAGGCTATGTACAATGAATTTTAAGAAACTATGTACAAGTAAAATTTAAAAGAGATGATACTAATCGACGAGTCTCATGGGAGACTCCCTATCATAGTGTCCTATATTAAGGAAAGGAATCATGTGTGATAATGAAGCACAATGAAAGGGTTGAGATGGTGGCTCTAAAAGTTGTGTATGCTATAAATTATCTAAAATATCTAAATTAGAAACCAATTTTGGGGTCCCCCTATAACTTTGTGAAGTGGATGCAATTGTAGGGCTCTTAAGGACCTATCTTGTAGTTTGAGAAGCTCTATAAATATGTGCTCTAAGAGTAGAGGTATGAGACCTCAATGATACTAACTTGGGAGTGAATACTATAGATAGAAGCTATCTAAAATCCTAAAACTATGGATACTCTAATAGAGACCTCTATGGAAGTATATGAAATCTCTATGCTAGTGATGGAGTCCTCAACTATGTCTAAATCTAAACTAGAAGATGAAAAAAAACTAGTGGAAAAACTAAAACTGGTGGTTGAACTAAAAATAGTGACTGTAAAGTAGATGATGGATTTAACGTGGGGAGTGGTAACTCATATGGAACTCCACCAACTATAACAAATTTATTATCATGAATAAACTTCATACATTTATTAACTATCTAAGGTATTGCTCAAAGTTTTTGAATCCATGGTATCATATCAAAAACTCCTACACTATGAACTATAGTAAAAAGTGTGGCACATGTGTTGGACTAATCTATATAGGAATTACAATCTCACATAACTAACTCTGTATGTGCCCACTAAATCTAGTGAAAACTATGTCTGTCGGGGTAATATCCTACTCTGAATGTCCCAAATGCTATACTAATGTCATAGTGCACATGTTCACATTGGATTCATTGTCTATGACAACACTATGAATAAGATGATTATAAATGTATGATATGATAAAGAGTGTATGACAATCCTAATCATCCTTAATGATTTTCTGCTCTGAGAAGTAGATGTAAGGTCTAAATAGAACTCTAGAATTGTATACACTAATCATGTTTCTCAAATGATGTATCTCAACTAAAGGTGCCATGAATGTATCTAATGGTGGATGTGCATGATATGCATGGTGAACCATGTATGTGTCTCATATATATTATTTAGAATGATATATAAAGGGATCTAAGGATATTTTCAAAGCTTTATCTTGTGTTTGCTTTGCCTAAGGAGGCTCAAATGAAGTGCTAAAATCAATATGATTTCCATCTATCAAATCTTGTATCTTATGTCTCAAACTAATGCATCTATTTGTTGTATGGCCTGGTGCCTTATGAAACTCAAAAAATTCATGTTGATCATATCCCCATGGAAGAGGCTTTATTGGGTTAACATACCAAATAGGAGGGAGAGATATGATGTTACATTCTAATAGCTACTATAAAACTCTAGCTGGAAAAATTAATAGATTGGAAAAGGTTCACCGAAGAGGTACTAATAAAACCACACACTAAGGGGCTTTAAATCCATATTTATTGTAGGCTGATTCTAACTCTTTTTATCATTTACCTTGACTTTCTATGGGACATTATTGTTACTCTTTTTTTCTGATGTGCTCATGTACTCGAGTTTTCCCATTGAAATTACCTTAACTTATCTTTCCTTTAGTGTGTAACTCAATTCAGTGAAGGAATATAATATTTTGAACATAATTGATTCATGTAAATCTGCTAAGAGACTCTATTTTAAGAGATAATTTAACTCTTTATTGGCCATGGGGCTAGTCATCTTAGCCAAGATAGTCTTATATAGAACATAATCTATGAGATGCTCATTTGACCTTTGTTTATGTTGTGCAACTTGGGAATATGAAACCTTATCACCAATGTTGATGCTAAAATGAGCTAGGATCATGTCAGCTAAAGGATTGAATGCATTGAATGACTGATTTGGTATATTTTAGAACCATTTTGAAACATAATCATTTAGGCTCTTTGGAAATAGCTTGGTAAGTAGCCAATCATTTAGTACATAGTCTAAGCATGTTGCATGAAAAGATCTTAAATGTGTCTCTGGATCACCCTTGGCATCATATAGAGTAATATTTTTTGGTATATTGATTATATGTGTTTTCATTGATGTCTGAGAGGCATTATCATATACAAATTGGTCTGTGATGTTAGTAAAATGGAGCATGGTGGCATAGTGTGCTTAGTACAATGTGATACTTGCAAGGATGTGCATAGGTGTCCTAGGTGGATGTTTTATGGATTAATGGAACTTGTTATGATGATTTTTGACTTGTTCCTGATGTTTTTTATTCTCAAAGGTTGCTTGCATATGGCCTTCATGTGGTATGTAGGTCAGTTTATGTCTTGTAGGCTTGATCATGCATGATTACCTATAAGGTTTTGACCACTATGGCTTGTGTGACATGATGATGAGCTTAGTATGATTGGAATATTAATTTTAGATATGTATAAGGTGATAATATGTTATTTTTATGGTTTTGAAGAGATGACTAGTGGTCTATAAGGTTATTTAGCCATTGGCCTAGTTGGCTTATGTGAGGTTATGAGGCGTTGCGAAGGGTTAAAGGGTGTTTGCAAGTTAGTGAAGCTTGTTTTTTCATTATATATGATCAATAAAGTTTTTTCAAGAATTTTTATGAGTTTTAGGTCAGATTTTTAGCTACAAAGTCAAAAATTTGGTTTAAAAGCTTCAAGAGGTGATAAAAAGGTGTCTAGTGAGCTCAAGAAGGAATTTCTTATGTTCGTTAGCACATGTAAGATATGCATGGGGATATAAGCTTTTTGGAGATATTGGGGAGGGTCCTTAATAATATTCTCCAAGAATTATTTCATATATTAAGGTCCTATCCTTTATTAATGATCATTAAGAAACTAAGTTTTTATGTGTAAAAACCCTAGTCTTAGACTCGATAGAGAAGATCTTGATAGTTTGGGATCAAAATGGACCGGGTGATCAAATATGATGATTATAGGTTTCATAAGACTCCATGTTTTTGAGAAATTATTTTTGGTCTCTTGACAGTGTGTGGCTCCTATAGAAAATGGGTTGTTAACATTATTCTTGTTTTTTAAGAAGATTTTTGTGAATGACTAGATAATCTAATGGTTGATTATTGAAGCTCAAGACATATCCAAAATATCCATTAAATTTTTTAGTGAGATTAATATTTCAATGTCAAAGTTATATAAGGTTAAGATTGACTAGTCGATATGAAGGAAATGGTGTCTTAAGTGAGAAAAAGTGATTAGAGTGAAAAGAGGAATTAGAAGGCCTAATTAGTGAATAGGAATAGGTATGAGCTTTTTAAGGGTGATTTAGAGGATGTATTCCATTTTTCCATGAGAGTATTATTTTTCCTAGTGACTTGGAGTTTATTGAATGGTTGAATCATAGTTGACCATGATGGTTTTGCTAGCAAAAGGAACTTATTTTGAATGATTGAGTTTGTTTCCAATGTAGATGGTCAGATCAAGTGTTCCTGATGATTGGAGAGTATTGAGTATCTATTTAATATATATTGTAGTGATTTTGAAGATTTTACTAATCTTTATTTAGTCAAATATAGTCACACAAGTGGGGCTATGCTTCATTTTTGAGGTGTTTGTGAGATGAGTTCATGGTATGGTATAGAAAGCTTGTGTAGAGAATGATGGCCAAACTTGGGGGACATGAATAATTCTTTATAAGATATTCTAAAGTGAGATGATTGAACATAATAGTGAATGTTATATATGAAAGATGATTTATGCCTTTTGGGTGGGTGAATGAAGTTAGATTAGTAAGTGTATATTGATTTTTGAAGACCTTATGCAAAGGTTGTTGGAGGTCCTGATGAATAATGCTTGTATGAGATTGAGAAGAGAAAAATGTCATTAGAATCAACATAATTTTATAATTCTATTGATTATGTTTATCATATTTATAAGGGCATATTTGAATATAAGTGAAAGATTTGAGGAGTTATTTTCTTGTGTTGAAGAGATAGCTTGGTGATTGGTGACTTTTGTGGAGTTACAAACTTGGAGAAGGGTGTTATTGTAGGGTTTCTCTATCAGATTGAGAAAAAATTAGAGTTCAAGAGTTGTTCATTTGATAGGTGTTGTGTTGGTGCTCAACATATTAGGCAAGTGGGTGCTTGTCATGTTTAAGGGTTGATACTCCTTTTGAAGTGGGTCTTCACTAAAGTCTCTTATTTTTAATCATCACATAGGACTATAGTTCATTATTTTATAGACTTGACAATGTTTTTTCTTCCCCATCAGGGTTTCCCACATAAATCTTTGTGTTATGGTTTCATTCATTCTTGTTATTTGATTCATCTATCTTTCATATTGATATGATTGGTTGAGTAGCTTGAATAGTTGGGAATTAGATTTTAATATTGTTAAACCACTTATTCACCCCCTCCTCTTAGTGGTCTCTACCTCCATCAATTGGTATCAAAGTAGGTTCTTTTGAGGCTTAACATCTTGAAAGGTGTTTCTAAGGTATAACATGATCTATAATAAAGAGTACATGTTTGTTCATGTTGATTTACATTCATAAGAAAATGGGGACAACAAATAGTATATAGATAATGGTTGTTCTATTCATATGATAGGAGATAAGAGTAAATTAATCACTCTTATTAAATCAAACTTTGGTACTATTAGGTTTGGTGACAATAACTCTATTACTATAAGAGCTAAGGGAGCTTTGAGTTTAGATAATATAATTTCAAAGATTGAAAATGTTTTATATGTTGAAGAGTTAAAGAATAATATTCTCAGTGTTAGTCAGATATGTGAACAAGGTAATGTTATGATCTTCTATGATGATGTTTTTGAAATTATAAAAGGAAAAGATGGCATAGTCCTTGCCAAGATTCACAGGTCAAAAAAAAATATGTATGTATATCATGAATCCAAAAGAGAAAAGTGTTTGATGAGTCAAGTAGAAGAAAGTTGGCTATGGCATAGAAGACTTAGTCACATAAAATTTAAGAATATGATAAGGATTAGTTTAGAGGGGTTTTTAAGACATATGCCCAAGATTTATAAGATTCCTCAATATTTGTGTGACTATTGTCACCATGTTAAACAAGTAAAGAGAAGATACAAGACAAAGGAGTTTTCTACCACTAAAAACATTGGAACTAATTCACAATGACTTATGTGGTCCTATGAGGACTCAAAGAGGTAATTAATATTTCATGTTACTAATTGATGAATTCACAAGAATGACATGGATCTATTTCTTAAAAGAAAAATTAGAAACCTTTACCAAGTTCAAAGCTTTTAAAGCCCTTGTTGAGAATGGAAAAGGGTTAAAGATCAAGTGTATCAGATCAGATAGAGGTAGAGAATTTTGGTCTAATGAGTTTGATTAGTTTTTTTATATTCATGGAATAAAAAGATAATACTCATCTACTATAACTCCACAATAAAATGGAGTAGTTGAAATAAAGAATATAATAGTTTAGGAGATGTCTATAACTCTACTTCAAGATGCCAAATTTTTTAATTGTTTTTGGGAAGAAGCTATAAGTACTTCAGTCTATGTTCTTAATAGATGTCAATTCAGAGTGAATAAGGACAAAACCCCTTATGAACTATGGAAAAATAGAGATGAAAATGTCAAATATTATAGAGTGTTTGGAAGTAAGTGTTACATCAAAAGGGATGAATAAAATCTAGGCAAGTTTTATTCTAGATCTGATGAAGGTATCTTTCTTAGGTATTTTTATATTAGTTCTACTTATAGATGCTTCAACAAAATACTTCATAAAATTGTTGAAAGTTCTAATGTGAGAGTTGATGAAAGTGGTCCTACTAAAAATCATAGTTTGAAGTCATGTGATATAACTATTAGTCTTACTACAAACAAATATCAATCTATCTATATATCAGATGAAGATGATGAAGAAGATACTAGACTTGATACTAAAGCTCCTTCAAGAAGAACTCAAGTTTATCATCTAGCTTCTCAAGTCATTTGTGATATAAATGCTAGTATACAGAATAGGAGAAGACTCTTGTCTAATAAAGATCAACATGATTTAGCTTTTCTATCTATTCATGAACCTTGTTATGGATGAAGAACTTGATCAGATTAAAATAAATGACACTTGGGATATAGTTCCTAGGCCTAAGGGAAAGAATGTGATTGGAAAAAAGTGGGTATATAAGACTAAGTTTAATGAAAAAGGTAAAGCAGTAAGAAATAAGGCCAGGTTGGTATGTAAAGGCTATGCTCAAGTAGAAGGTATTGACTTTGATGAAACTTTTAGTCCTGTAGCTAGAATAGAAGCTATAAGATTGTTTTTAGCTTATGCTAATTCTAAAAAATTTAAGGTATACCAAATGGATGTTAAATATAAATTTTTCAATGGAAAATTAGAAGAGTTTTTAATGGAGTTTCCTGAGGGTTATTCTATAAAGGATAATCAAAAATTTGTTTGTATATTAAAAAAATATCTTTATGGCCTCAAACAAGCTCCTAAAGCTTAGTATGATAGATTAGATAAGTATCTCCTAGGTCAAGGTTTCAGAAGAGGAGTGTCAGATAGAAATATTTACATTAATTTAGAAGGAGTACATCAATTGCATGATGTGTTCTATGTGGATGACATAATCTTTGGTTTATTAAATGATAAGAAGAGTAAGAACTTTGCAGATGTAATGAGAACTAAATTTGAGATGTCTATATTGGGAGAACTTTCTTCCTTCCTAAGATTATAGATAAATCAACTAGACAAAGGGATATTTATCTCTCAATCTAAATAAATTAAGGATATGATTGAGAAATTCAATATGTTGGATATCAAACCCATGAGTACTCCTATGGAAACATGATGCAAATTGAGTAAGAATGATGAGTCTCCTAAAGTTTATCAATCCTTGTATAGATCTATGGTAGGGAGTCAATTATATTCTAATACTTCTAGACCTTATATTATGAAAGTAGTAAGTGTGGTTGGAAGATATCAATTAGATCCTAAAGAATCTCATTTGAAGGTAGTAATCCTAAGGTATCTCAAAGGTACCATAAACTATGGTTTGTGGTATCCTGGGAGTAAGGAATTCAAGCTAAAATCCTATACAGATGCTGATTAGGAAGGATGTATTGATGATAAGAAGAGTACTAGTGGAGGAGTGTTCTACATAGGTGAATCCTTAGTATCCTAGTTAATCAAGAAGTAATATTTAGTATCTTTGTCTACTACAGAGGTTGAATACATTGTTTTAACTTCTTGTTGTACTCAAATTCTTTGGATGAAGCAGACCTTAAAAGATTATAAAGTAAGTTAATATGGTCTTTGTCCTATTCTATGTGACAATAACAGTGCCATAAAAATTTCAAATAATTTATTGATTCATTCTAAGACTAAGCATATCCCTATCAATTATCATTTTATAAAGGAGCAGGTTAGTGATAAAGTTGTCAAATTGGAATATGTACCTTCTAAGGAACAACTGGTAGACATAATGACTAAACCATTGCCTAAAGATAAATTTGAATATCTAATATATTTTATAGGGGTAATTCCTTATTATTTTAATAAATAATGAGTCATTGGGAGAGGTGAAGTAATCAATCATAAGAATTCCTTTAGTTGTTATGGTTGGTTGTTTGTTTAAGAGGTATGTTCAGGTCTTCTAGTCCTAAAGTGTCTTTTTGATCAAATTTTGATTCTTTGATTAAGTGTTGTTTTAAAGGAAAAGGAAGAAGTGGTTTATATGAGGTCTTCATAAATATTTCCATGAGTCATTCCTAGGTGGTTTGAGGTCTTGATGAGCTTAGATATGTGTTTTATGGTCAAAAGTCTGAGTTGACCATTTTTGGTAGTGGCAACTACCTAGAAAGTGCCAAGATAGTTCATATAGAGTTTTAAGGTGGATATAAAGTAGATAATGAGTGATTCATATTGGTTTTTTCATGTAAAATAATATTACATAGATTAGAGATGCTTGTAAGATGCCCATGTGTGATTTTGATCATTTGGTTAAGGTGCATGCTGTAGTTGATGACTTTATTTGCCCAAAATTCTTGGTTTTAAGGGTCACTTGAAGAATGAAGATGTGTCATGAAGTAAGTTTTGATCAAGAATGTTTGAACATGTGTTTAATACATTTTATAGGTAGTTTCATGGGTAGATGAACGATTTTGTGCCAAGTAGAGTATTTTGAGTGGTCACTGGCTTCTCTTCTCAAGAACATCTGTTTGGTGGCATAAAGGAATTAATGGTTCCCAAAGGTGTGGAGGACTAAAATTTGGCAGGGAAGTGATTTTTTATGGTCTCTACATGTGGTATCCAAATTAGGTGTCTATATTGATCAGTGGTTGACTTTTGAACAACTATTACTTTAAAGGCCTAGTGATTTGGGCATGTTTGAAAAAGTGGACAAACTTTGGAGTTGGAGGATATAAGATTAAAAATTATTTTAATGGGTCTAATAGGTATCTAAATAAAATTTTAAATTGGTATGAAAGTGAGCATATTTCATTTTATTCAAGTTTTAGCTCACTAGGAGGCCTAATTGGATAGTAGGCTAAAGAAAGAAGTATACTAAGAAGGATGAGGTGGAGACTCATTATTGGCATGCCTAAGGGGAAATGGTATTTGTATTAAAATATGAATTTTCATGATTTTAAGTTAATAGGGCAAAGAGATATGAGGTCTTCAAGGGCCAAATAGGGCTACAAGGGGTCTAAGTAAGCTTAGTAGAGAAATTGAGAAATTTTGTGATATATTTTCAAGGAAGGTTAGATTTTTTTGGTTATAGTTGATAATTTTCTTCTATTATAAGTGTTCTATAGGTATGGTGTTATGCTTTGAGTAATTTTTCTATTTTATATGGTGCCTTGTGAAAGATGGTAAGTGAGCTTACATGGTACTTTGTTACTCATGTTATAGTTTGAGATGATGGTAGAAATTATTATAAATTATATAGGTGTGAATTGGTTATGTAGATAAATGGGGAGCCTTAAAAGTGGATTAGGGTCCTAAGGGGAGCTATGCTGCCTTGCAAATTGATGACAAGTCCAAATATCTTGATAACTTGTAAACCAATATGAGGATTTTTCATGATTAGCAAGTTATTTGATGGTATTCAAGGAGTAATTCAGTTAAAATATCATATAGGTAGATTTCCTTAGTATATTCAAAAGGTGAGTCTTGAATGATGTTGGATTTGAAAACATTTTTGATTCTTTGCTTCATCATTGTGAGCCCACTTTGTCATTTTGGCAAAGGGGGAGAAGGATTTGGTATGTTTCCATAAATGAAAAAGGGGGAGATTGTTGGGATATTGATGATAGGTGTTTTAATTGATGTCTGAGAGGCATTAGAAATGACAAAGTGATATGTGATGTTAGTAAAATGAAGCATGGTGGCATAATATGCTTAATATAATGTGATAAATGAAATGATGTGTATAGGTGTCCTAAGTGGATGTTGTATGCCTTAATGGAGCTTGGTATGATGATTTTTGACTTTTTATTGATTTTTATATGCTCAAGGGTTTATTTTATATGCCCTTCATGTGGTATGCAGGTTAATTTATGTCTTGTAGGGTTGATCATGCATGATTACCTATAATGTTTTAAGTACTATGGCTTATATGACATGATGAGGAGATAATTATTATCGTAATATGAATTTTAGACATTTATAAGGTGCTTAGAGGTTATGTTTATGGTTTTTAAGACATGTATAGTGGTTTACAAGGCAATTTATCCATTGGCCTAGTTGGCCTGGGTGGGCTTTTGAGGCCTTATGAAGGGTGAAAGGGTGTTTATAGGTAGATGAAACTTTTTTTTGAATTTTACATGGTTAAGAAAGTTTTTTTAAGCATTTTTATGAGGTTTTAGGTTAGATTTTGAGATAAATATTCATAAATTTGGTTTAAAATCTTCAAGATGTGTTAGAAAGGTGTCTAGTGAGCTCGAGAAGGACTTTCTTATGTTCATTAGCACATTCAAGGTCTACATGGGGAGATAATAATTTTTAATATGTTGGGGAGGGTACTTAATAATATTCTATAATCATTAGTTCATATATTAAGGTCCTATCCTTTATGAATGATTGTTAAGAAACTAAGCATGTTTTTGTGTGCAAAAACCCTAGTCTTAGACTCGATAGAGAAGATATTGATGTTTTGGGCTCATAATGGATTAGGTGATAAAATATGATGATTATAGATTGTATATGAATTCTTCTATTTTTTAAGAAATTATTTTTGGTCTCTTGATAGTTTTTGGGTCCCATAGAAAATGGGTTGTTAACAATATTCTTATTTCTAAGAAAGATTTATGTAAATGACCAGATAATCTAATGGTTGATTGTTAAATCTCAAGACTTATCCCAAATAGCCATAAAAATTTTAAGTGAGATTCATATTTTTATGTCAAATTTATATAAGGTTAATATTAACTAGTCGATATGAAGGAAATGGTGTCTAAGGTGAGAAAGAGTGATCAAAGTGAAAAGAAGACTTGGAAGGCCTACTCAATGAATAAGAATAGGTCTAAGATATTTAAGGTGATGTAGGGGATGTATACACTTTTTAAATGATATTATTATTGTTCCTATTCACTTGTACTTGATTGAATGGTTGACTCATAGTTGACCATGATGGTTTTGCTAGCAAAAGGAACTTATTTTGAATGATTGAGTTTGTTTATAGGGAAAATGGTTAGATCAAGTGTTCCTAATGATTGGAGAGTATTGAAGATCTCTTTAATATATTATTTATTTATTTTTAAGATTTTAATAATCTTTATTTAGTCAAATATAGTCACATAAGTGGGATTATGCTTCGTTTGTGAGGTGTTTGTGAGATGAGTTCATGGCATGGTATAGAAAGATTGTACAAAGAATCATAGAAAACCTTAGGGGACATGAATAATTATTTATAATATATTCCAAAGTGAGATGACTAACCATAATAGTTAATGTTATAGATACAAGATGATTTATGCCTTTTGGGTGGGTGAATGAAGTTAGGCAATCAAGTGTACAGTGATTTTTGAAGACCTTATGCGAAGGTTGTTGGGGGTCTTGATGACTAATGTTTGTATGAGATTGAGTAGATAAAAATGTCATTAGAATCAGCATAATTTCATGATTATATTGATTATTTTATCAGATTTATAAGGGCATATTTAAATATAAGCCAAAGATTTAAGGAGTTATTTGCTTGTGTTGAAGAGATAACTTGGTGATTGGTGACTTGTGTGGAGTTATAGAATTGGAGAAGGGTATTCTTGTAGGATTTATCTATCATATTGAAAAGCAATCAAAGTTCAATATTTGTTCATTTTATAGGTGTTGTATTAGTGCTCAACATCTTAGGCAAGTTGGTGATTGTCATCTTTAGGGGTTGGTGCTCCTTGTGAAGTGGGTGTTTCATTAAAGTCCCTTATTTTTAATCATATAGAATTGTAGTCCATTTTCTTGTAGAATTAAGAGTGGGTTTTCTCCCCCATGAGAGTTTCCCACATAACTCTTTGTGTTATGGTTTCATTCATGCTTTTTTTAATTCATCTATCGTGCATATTGATATGATTGGTTAAGTAGCTTGAAGAGTTGGGAATTGGATTGTAATATTGTTAAATCACTGATTCACCCACCCCCCTCTTAGTAGTGTGTACCTCCATCAAGATTAGGTTGAACAAAACCTTGCATAAAAGATGTAGAATCAATGTGATGTGTTAATGGTGTATGCAATAGATCAAAATTATCCAAAGTCTACATAGGTCTAGAGGCACCTTGCTCAAGATGTAGCACCTTGGATTGAAGATATTTTATGCCTTACACAAGGTCTACCACATTAGGAGATAAAGATGTACTAGTTGTAGCTAGTGGCATAGAGGAAGGTTGGGCTACTATAGGAGGTTGTTGAGACATAGTTGCCCCCATAGTGTCATTTGTAGCTAGTTACTCTGTGGTTTGATAAGATTGGCCATTTTTCACTCTTTGTTGTTCTTCTTGTAGTATTTTAAGCATATTATATTTCATGTTAGGGTGTTTAGTTAAGAGTTTTTGAATTTCCCTTTAATCAATTTCATCAAAACCAATGCATTAAGCCATTATTAAGGTAGGAAAAATAATTTGAAATTTGTTTTTATTTTTTAAATAATTTGTAATAAGAAAAGTGCTATAAAATGAAGGTACTGAATATAGGAAATGTAAATTCTTAAAAATAATGAACTAGAAATTACATAAAAAGGATATGAAGCTCACAAACATATAAGGTGATATCCTCAAGAAGCAGTGGTACCTAGTATATGTAACTAGGGTTTGAAAGATGATTATTTCTAAAAACTACTATTTTATTTTGAAATTCAAAGTGAATTTTTGAGTTAGATATGCAAGTAAAAAATTTGAAAATTTATTGGAAAATTTGTGATTTAAAGAGACCTATTAGATATAACTAGGGTTTTGAAAAATAATTATTTTTGAAAATTACTATTTAATTTTAGAATATTGAAGTGTATTTCTAATTTAAATAAGCTAGTGAAAAATTAGAAAATTATTGGAAAATTACTAGGAAAATATGAGGACCTAGTATTGGTAACTAGGGTTTGAAAGAAAATTATTTTAAAATTAATAAAAAAATTAAAATTTAATGCTAATTTATAATTTTATTATGCATTTAAAAAATAAAAAATAAAGGAAAAATCAATAGGAAATTTACCCTAGGGTTTTTAGGGTTTTTACGTGCAAATGAAGTAAATTAGGTTCACAAAATGATTTAACCTTTTTGGGAATATTGGTGTATTATTCCTAATTTAGTTAAAGGGTCTAAATACTAAAATTAGTAAATAAATATGAAATAATTAAGCTACTAATTTATATAATTTTATTTCAATTTGAACTTTTCTAAAAATAGTAATAAGGGTAAGAAAATAAGACTTAGCTAGAAACTGACTAATACAATTGAGATAGAGGCTAGAATTCACTATGCAAGACTAAGGCACTATCCCAAATCAAGATCTAGCCTTCATTTCTTGAAATGACATGAGCACCAAAAATATGAAACCCTAGTGTTTAGCACTATAGTTCACCTCTACCACTATTGTCTTAAAGATCTAAGAATTTTGGGTTTTGTTCACCAGGTCTGTGTGACCCTACCTATGATGTTTTGATAGCTGAAAGTCTGTATAGCTCCCTATAAAACTAATTTTATCTTCAAACCCTAGATTCCATTATGCTTTGACCAAATTTAAGAAAGAGGGGTGGGTTATTGTGTTTAAGATTCATTGAATATGTTTCCATACTCCTTGTGTGGGCACATTGCCTACATACTAATACTTTGAAGAGGGATCAAGCCATATGAGTTTTCCCACTTAATGTGCTTTGTGAAATAGTATGCACGAAGATAAAAAATGATAAACTAGGTGTGTTTGAGATGACTAAAGACTGGTGTAAGGATTTGAATAAGATATAAATAGTATTGGATGGTTATATGTAGTAAATAGGGAAATATGCTAAAGTAGTCTTGCTTGTATTCTTGCTTGCTTTGTGATATTCACCAACCCCTTCTAAATGAAATTTGAATCAATTTTTATAGGGATTTATTAGTCATGGGTTTAATTCAATCATGATAGTAAAACACAATGAAGAAGAGGAATCGGGGAAAAATGATAATCTAGGATCAAAATGTTATTAGATAAGAGCATTAAAAAGGGGACACCCTAGGGTCTAGTGCTATAGTCCATGTTGGTCGCTATTGTCTAGAGGGTACAGGACCTAAGGGGATGGAATAAACATGTAAAAAGGGTCCCAAATAAGCTATAATGAGGTCTTGAAATCCTATTAATTACTGAAAATTAGTGAAAACATGCCTAGAAGGGTCATGAAATCAAGTAGGAGGGACCTATGGGATGGGTGTCACAAGTCACACTCAAGTTACCAATTTTTGCATTTTATACGACTACAGTAAGAGGTAGAATAATAGTGTTTTCAAGGAAATTTGAGTGATATTTTAACCTTCCTAATATCTCAATAATATTAAAAGGACTATTGAGATCCTAATAATCATGTCAATAACCCTAAAAGGATGAAAACATAGTAAAAATAAGCTATTGTGTGCACTTATCCTTGAAAGCTCTCATTTGCATTGAAAGATAAAGAGAAATATTAATATGTTAAGGGAAGGGAGTTAAGTTAATATTATTATTACATGGTCTTAACATCACTAAAACACTCATACACTTTATTATAAACATGAAATGATCAGATAATGGTTTACACATAGTCAACATATAAAGCTAGTTTAGAGCAATTTGAGGGTTTAAAGCCTCCATAGGTGGAGTTAATCTCCAAAAATGGGTGTAAATGGTCTCCATAACTAGTTTAAAGTTTATATTCTATCCTATATATCACATAAATAGTGGAAAAATCCACTATTTTTTCATATACATACCTTAGTCTGTTGACAGTCATTAAAGAAGCTAGGACTTTTTGAAAGGCTATAGGTATGATAGAGGGTTTTAAATTCATGTAAATGTTTTTAAGGTATGGAAAAATAATTATAATTCATCACACACTCTTTAAAATTTATCATACTTAATATTTAATTCTAATATGCCCTTGAGGGCTAACATAGGCAAACAAGATTTAAACACTTAAGAAACCATGCCAGCATGTTAAACTGATCCATGTGTTTTATTTCATATTGATGATAATTAAAATTATGTGGAGAGTCATTTAAAACCTTGAAGGAAGTTTTAGATTTGAGAGAATGTAACAAAACTATTTTTTATCTCTTAAACCTTGTTTATGATTGCACAGTCTAAGACAACCAATCAAAGCACCACTTCACTACGTACCTATCTTGATGGATATTTTTCATGGGAAATCAAGATGATCATCATATTTAAATTGATCAATATACTTAAATTCTATGTAAATATGTTTTCCATTATGGGTCCATATGCTATGGATCATTTCTAAGAAGTGTAGACCCCTAAAACCCTTAAAATTTTTAAGAGACACCTAATAGAAGAAATATGTCTCAAGATGCATCCTAATGAAATGTTTAAACCATGAAATGATGTTGGTGGTATTCCTAACTCTCTTTGTAATCACCATAACTTGTTGGTTATCATGTGCATGAGCCATTGTGTATGATCTATGTCTGAGAAAGCTATTTTAAGCTTGTAAGCAAGGAAATGAAAAGTGTTTGCATATATAATGAGTTATATAAGGAATAATGGGACCTAAATCCTCTAAATATATTTGTAAGAATCATATAAAGAGGTCTTTATGACCATTTATATAGGGAGATAGGTTTGGATGTCCAAAAAAAGAGTTGTGTTCCTATTGATAGAGAGTGAATGGGCCATTCAATCTAACACCATAAATAAAAAGGCCTTAGTGAGGTTATTCATGTTGTATATAGCTCATAAGAGATTTTAAACTCATAATGAGGTCAAAATTTTAGATAAACCTACATATTCATGTGCTTATCTATTAGCATCATTGAATAGTGCCATCATAAAGGGTAGTATAAGGAAAAATAAGGTCATGAGGGCACTTCAAATATTCATGAGCATCATCATCAGGTTGTGAGAGAGGTTTATGTTAGATTTGATCCCTAGGAGAGGTGATATGACTGGTAGTTTAGGCCTTAAGACACCAAATGCTGCTCAAAAAGCTTGTTTCTTCCCTAAGAGGTAACTTTTCATGCTCACCATGGTACATAAATTTTTCATGGGAGGATGATAAGTTTTGGAAAGGTAGAGGACCTAGTGTATTAATGTTTTGTGGCATTGGTTCATATATTCAATGCCCAAACTTTATGAATTGTCATTAAGATCCCTAAGCACTCTTAAACCCTCCCTAAACCCTACTATAGACCTGATGAAAAATAATTAAAGGAAAGCACATAAAAATATATTGAAATCACTTAACTACCACCTAGATCATATAACACACTTAGTGAGGTTCATTTCCATGTTATTTTGTTTTATGGATGGTGTATGGACTTATCAAAAAATAGAGTTTTAAGAGGAAAAAGTGTAAAAATAGAGGTACAAGTAAATTTAAGGAAGTGCCAATCATTGGAGAATGAATGTTGACACTTTTTTTATCTCCTCAAGTCATTAGATGATCAAAACCATTCCTGTAAATTCCTCTATGATCTCATTCCAATCAATCACTCTTTAGGAGTAAATGACAAGGTGACCTAGTCACGTATTTTAATAACTTTATAGATGTTTATTTCTCAAAATGACCTATATCATGATTTTAGTCATTTTTTCAAGCCTAAAATTCACTTATTCATAGATTTTCAAAGTTTCATGTAGGCTTCCAAAGCCATCAAATTCAAGAAGTTAGGCTACTAGGCCTAATTGGACTAGTAGACCTACTTGTTCAATCAAATGAAGTTGAAAATGACATAAGGAAACTGATATATGAGTTAATGCATAGTAATCATATGTATAACTAACCCTTGAGATATTTATCATGCCACATAACTTATCCTTAAGTGGAAATTCCATGCATAACTTATCTTAAGTGTCAATTCATGTGTAACTAACACTTACGTGGCAAAATCTAGGAGTTATTTTAACATATATAGGTGCATAATGCTTCAATATGAGGTTAAATCATTAAAATACATCTTCAACTACCTCATCACAATGCATAAGGTAATGAAAGAGCATCAATCATGGAGAGACTTCTTGAGGACTATTTGTAACTAAATTGATACTTTAGTGATAGATTGATGGTCTTGTCTTCTCCTTTATTCCATTTATTTTTCGTAGCTCCTCTTTTTCTATATTTTTAGGTATTATGGCTTGTTTTTAGATCCCTAAAGTTGGTATACAAAAACTATGTTGAAATTGTAACTTGCACCTTGAGTTAATGAGAAAAGATTGTTGCAGACTTCTTCATAGTTGTTAATGTATTTCTTGATTATTTATTTATAGATAAGTATGATATTCATCTTATTTTTTAGGTCCTATCCTTCACCTGATTCTATGTTGGCATCCTCTATAGGTCACTAGAGTTTTAAGAGATAGAATTGTGTTAAAAATTGAATTAGTATGCAGTGTCTTTACAGATCGCCATTCCCTTACCTTCAAGTTGTAGATCTTCTATCTAACCTTCATATAATATATTCATGTTTAGGATTATATTAAGAAAGTCTAGTTGATAATATATTCCCTTTTGATTCACAAGTGTTCTTAAGAACAAGGTTAAGAGAGGATCATTAAAGAATTGGTGCATCACCATAATTAGCATAGGTTTTACCTTCAATTTATCTTTCTAACTCTTTTCACCCCCAATGAAAAATAAGTTATAGAAAATTGTTTCAAAATTTATATATTATAGGATTTAGCCTCATAATCTGGAGGATTGGTCTAGTTATAGGTATCCTTCAACCTACAAACCAATCTAATGTTGGTCCAAGTTTGAAGGAGAACTAAAAATTTGCTTCATAGGGTACAACTTGGGTTGCTAACAATGAGGTTTGAAGTATGTTATGACTAGTAGTGTCTCATATCATACCTTCTTGTCATAATTTTTTTAATCTAGTTACCTAATATAACCTCCACATTAATCATTCTTTTATAATAACTTTGGAGGATGGTTGTTTAGTTATTTGTTTAGTCTATTAGTGTTTTTAGGAATTTAATTTGAGTTGATGAACTATTATGTTGGTGCATTACCATTGCTAGTGTAGGTTCCTTTCTATGTTTTCATCTTTGATATTTTCATCCCAATCAAATTAGGTCTTAGAAAGAGAATATAATTTGATAAATCAAGGGAGCTAGCCCCATAAGATAGAGGTTTGGCATAGGCTATAGGTAGCCCAAAACCTATAGGCTAATCCTATTAGAATATTATCAATAATATCAAGGTAATGTCATGGTAGTGTCTTGGTGAGTGGATGTAGAGCCTTGATAGTATATGTGATAATGACAAAGTGTGCAATGTGCTTTTTCTTGTATGCTTAAAGTGTGATTGGTTGATCTTTAGTTTTGACATGGTTAGATATGGTCAGGGATGAGTATGGAGTATTGATCATGTAAAAAATATCCCTAAGATGTTTTATAAGATTTCAGAGCTTGTGTGCATAAGTGGAATTCATCTGGTTTTCCATATTTTTTAGCTAGACACTTTGGGTCAAGTGGCATAAAATTTGACTAGGTAGTTTGATTATGTCACCATTTCCATGTGGGAATAATTCAAGGGGAGTTATTCATATGGTTAAGATCACATGAGTACCTAATTTTTATGTGTCATATCTCAAGTCATGCATAAAATCATGGTCAAATATATGAAGGTACAAAGTTGGATTCGTAGATAGAATTCATTGTTTTCCCATAGCCAAATTTGCATATGGCCAGAAAGACCTGAGTAAGTAGTTTGATGATGGAATATATCTCACATATTGACATTTTTAGAGAAGGTGATCATATGGGTTTATTAATTTTCTAGCCTAGTTTATTTTCACTAAATTTAATATCATGTAATATAGCATGTCAAAATATATGCATATGCAAAATTTGGTTCCTAAATAGTTTGACTATGTTTTCCCATACTTAGCCAATTTTGTAATGTGTCAAGAAGAGTCGAGTGATCATTTTGATGGTGGAATATCTTTCACATGTGAAGGTGTCAAGATAAAATAATTTTATGGCTTTGTCTATTTTTGATCCTAGTTTATTTGTGCTAAATTTTAGATCATCCATTAAATCACATGAAAAGTTATGCATGCTCAAAGTTGGCCTCTCAAGAAGGTTTTGACATAGTTGGCTCTATGATAAAAGATTTTGGTAAGGCATTTTAATGGAATTATATCTCACATGCATGAGGGTTTTATGAGATTTTTTTATATGGTTATATTATCCTATGTGAGGAGATCATCTGGTCCAAATTTTAGATCATGCATTTAAGTGTAGAAAAAGTTATTAAGGTTCAAACATGGCTATTCATGCATATTGAAAGGGTGTCCATACATGGTCATTTTTACACAAGTTAAATTCTGAGAAAGATCACTCATGTGCTTTTTTCTAAGAATTTAGGAATCAATGAGATGAGGATAGGTACATGATTTTTAATGACTAAATAAAGGTATAGGATAAGGATCCAATGATGAATGGGTGTTTCTATAGATTGATCAAATGGTGAGCATTGATAGTTAAAGATATGAGCAATCCATAGAGATCAATATAGCACATTGATTCAACATTTTAAGATTACACAAGATGAGATCAAATTGATTGAGGTTTAACATTTGGCATTAGTAGACTATGTGTTAAAAATTAAATAAGATTAACAGTGCGTATTTGATCTAAGATAATAGGACACAAGATGTGACCATTATATTTGAAGGTCAACTATGACCATTTTTATTTGAATATTTGAATTTAAAATAGGGAAAACTAGAGATATATATTTTATCTATATCTTTTGATAAATGTTGAATTTGATATCATTAAAAAAATTAAAGTTTTAGAGGACTCTAAGATGTATCTATCAATATAGATTTGAATATCTGAATATGAGTACAATCAAAGATATTGAGCCTAAAATTTGACTGTGTTCATGCTTATTATGTAAGTGACTCTATTAGTATGTTTAAGCTTTTATAGATACTTTTTTAATCTATATTGATGAATTAGATATTGGGTAGTTTTATATACTCTGTGCGGATTCTCTATGAGTATTTTGGAGGTGTGATCAATATATCTTGAGTATGAATAATGCTTAAGAAATTGACTATAGTTTTGGTAATGGTGTTCATATGTATAAGGTCTCTATTTGGGTTGTTTGATAATATGTAGAGGTGAGATAAGATGCTTTTAATCATTTTAAGATGTTGGATAGGACATAAAGAGCAGACTCATGTATTTGAAATTGGTCTTATTTTCTTAGTTTGTTTGATGATGTGCTTAATGGGTGAGTAATTCTTCATGAGACATATAAGAGCTATAAGGGCCTTATTAAAATATGTATCTACTTAAGGGTGACCCATGGATGATATGGCCAACCTATAATTATTGTTTTGATCCATGTTTTCATGTGAGATATGCCTTAAGGGATAAGGTATGCCTAATGGCTGACCAAGATGGTGATGATCATGATTGATTTATAAATAGTGAAATCAAAGATGGTGATTTATAGAATTTATGTGAGAGACTTGTGAGAGATTATAAAGAGGCTTTCATGTGTGTTTTATGGAGTGAAGGAAGAGTAGAGATCCCTAAGGATTAGTTAAAGAGAAAAAAATATTAAAGATTATTTGTATGACCTGTATGTCATAATTTTGTTTGAAAAATAGTGCTCTTGAAAATTGAGTGTGAGTAAAGGTGAAAAGTGAAAAGAAGAGGTCCATCAGTAGGTTTTAAATACATCATTTTATAGGTGGTTGTGTTCATAGGTGTTATTGTGAGAGCTCAAAATCTATGGTGGTTACAACCTCCTTATAAGGTGAAACTTGCTAAAAGGTCTAGTTGTTATTACATCTTAGCTAGATAGGTGTGGTAACACCTTATGGGATTGAAGTCTCACTAAATAGGGATTGTAATTCCTTAATCATTTATAGATGGTCTAAATTGGTTCTTATTATTATAGGACAATAGTCTAATTTCAAGTTCTAGTGGGTTTTATTCCCCAAGTGGGTTTCTCAATTATGTCATGTGTTATGTGTTTGATCTTTCATTGTCTCTCTTGCTCATTTCTATGAATGATGTGTATGCTTATTGAATGCTTGTGGTAACTATTTAATTTTTTTAAAGATTGGAATTAAATTTGAAAATTTTGGGCTCGTTGATTCACCCCCCTCTCAATGATTATACCTCTAACAATCGGTATTAGATCAAGTTTTTTGATAAAGGTTTAATAGCTTAAAGGTGATCCAAGGTACAATATGGGTAGTGATCAAGGAGGTTTCTCTACTAAGAAATAAATCATGTTAAATGGATCTAATTATGCTTTTTAGAGTGTAAGGATGAGAACATATATTATGTCCCTAGGGTTTGATGTATGAAAATATATTATGGATGGTTATGTTTCTCCTATTATTCCTCTATCTATAGCTATAAATAAGAAGTTGTTTGAGAAAAATTCCAAGGTAATGAATGCTATCACTTGTGGTATTTTAAAGACTAAATAAACCAAGGTAATCCATTGTATATATTCTAAAGAAATATGGGACAAAATGAAGATCATTTTTGAAGGAGATTCAAAGGTCAAGATTGTTAAATTGCAAACTCATAAAAGGAAATTTTAAAGTCTCAAGATGAAGGAAGAAGATTCTATAACATCCTTTTTGTAGAGAGTTGATGAGACTGTGAACATCATTAGAGGACTTGGAGATAAACTTGAAGACATGAATTTATTCCACAATATATTAAAGTCTCTATCTCTCAAGTTTGATCCAAAAGTATCTGCTATAGAAGAGAGTCATAATCTTACTTAGTTGCCAATGGATAAATTGCATGGCACCCTTATTGCATATGAAATGACAATAAATGATGATATACCACAAAATAAATAAGATAAATTCAAGATAGAGATGAAGCCTAATAAGAAGTTCCAAGGTAATAAATCCAAATAGAATGACATATTGTACATTGATGATGATGAACTACTTACTTTGATTACTAGGAAATTAAACACAGGCTCAGGGAAGTATAAGGGTAAATTACCCTTCAAATGTTTCAATTACAGAGAAATATGACATTTTTATTATAATTACCCTCATAATAATGAGAATAAAGATGATGAAGAGCATGGTGAAGGACAAGACGATGACAATAAGACATATAAGAAAAAAGGATTCAAAAAGTTTAACAAGAAGAAGTTTTTTTAAAATAAGAAGTCTTTACACCAAAGAACATTGTAGATCATCATATGAAAGTGAAGATAGTGACTCAAAATATGATCATGAAGATGATGCTCCTCCTGAAGATGAATTTATTTTCATCGATGAGGAAGGATGTTGTTCACATTAGAAGGTGTCTACTTGGTGTGACTCAGATAATGATGAAGATGAGGTGGACTATGAGACTATATTGATGAATGATCTTAAAGAAATATATATTAAGAATAATATAAATAAGAAGATGAAATATAATCTCAAGGAATATGAGGATCAATTTAGTGTATTTGAGGAAATATTGGTTGAAAACTATAGGGAGCATGAAGGCGTTGTCATATTTCTTAGTTCTAAGTTAGAATCTATGTTTGAAATTCTAAGAACCAAAGAATAAGAATTATCAAGGTATGTTTCTAAAAATGAGTCCTTGAAATCTGAGTTATAAAATACATCTAGTAAGGTAAAGTCATTTGTGATATTTGAAAAGTGCTCACGTGATCTAGACACAATTCTGAGTGATCAAAAGCATGCTAGTGATAGGACTAGTCTTGGATATGAAGAAGAATAAAAGAATGTTACTAAAGATAATATGAAGGCTAATGTAAACTAGGAAAATCATAATTTGAAGATAAATCATTAGAAAAGGACTAAAGGTGCTGGTATAATGAATAAAAATCAGATTAGATAGCCAAATGCCATGAGGTATGCAACATTCAATGGTTAATGTTATACATGTAATCAATTTGGTCATAGGGCTAGAGAACTCAAGAAACCTACTATAAATGAGTTTTCATGGGACTATGATGGGGGAAATAAATCAAAAGGATTGAGTAAAATTAAGTGTTTCAACTATCTTGATGTGGGACACTTTGTAAACCATTGTACACATAAGATTAGACAAGATGAGTCCTCTTCAAAAGGGGAAGGTTTTTTTATTTGTCATGACAAAGGACATATGTCAAGTTTTGTGTTTCCATAAAAGAGTGTGGTGTGATAAAATTATGAATAGAGAGATCACACTACTATATTCTAAAAACAAATGCCATCAAGTCAAAATTAGTTCAATCAAAATCTTAGAGTGCAAGATATAAGGCATGTTAACACATGGAAGCCAAAGATGAAAAGTGTGAGTCATGATGAGACTATAGGTCCAAGTAATTTATTTGATATGGTGGAAAATTATTTAGAAGTTTAAGAGTGCTAAGATGTCTTATTTTTTTCTCATGTTGATAATGAAGAGTTCAATCTCAAGGAGAAGACCAAGATACTAGTTGAAGCTAGTCCTGAGGTATGTATGGATCTAAGTGAACATCTTGTTCATAATGAGCATGTATCATGAAAATAAAATAAATTATTTGTGACTAACTATGAGATTATAATATTCAAGTAATATTATTAAAATGAAAAGGTATGTCATGAATCTGGGTTGTCTCCATGTATTGCCAATCCAATCATATAAGAAAAAGAGGATGTTGTAGTAGTTGAGGAAGTTATTTCCCTAAATCTAAAGAAGAAGAAGAACTATAAGTATCAATTAAGAAAGGAGGATAAGGAATATGAGGATTTGTTTTTGTTTTATAGAATCTAGGTATAAAGGGTGTCTCTATATATGCTTCTTCAGAGACTCCTTTTAGTAGAGAACCAAGTGTTGTTATGGTGATGTCAAAATGATGTCATGATGTTGATAACTATATATAAAGTAGTTTGTAGGGTCAGATTAAAGGTTAACAGATGGAAAATGAGGATTTGTGATTTATCAAGATGATATTTTTGCATATAAAGGTCTTTTGAACTTATTCTATCATGCTCACATAGTTTTATGATCTAAAGGTATGTTGAAGTTAAATTTAAGATTTTTATTCGCTCTCAATTTTTTTAGTTTCTTATTATGAGTATGCAAGTCCTAAAATGGGTTATATGAAGTCAAGTTTCACAATGGATTGGAATCTAAAATTTTGGTGAATAAATGTGTAATGGGTGTATTTAGGTGTGCAATAAGTTTTAGAGGTGTGCATTGCCCAGAAGGAGGTTTGTTGACCTTTTTTTTAAAAGATTCTAGGGTTTTGGGTTGTGATAAGAAAGTGTTTTACCTTTTAAATTATGGTTTTATGATTCTTAATATGTTTAATGGGCCAAATGGGTGGTCAAATCATTCTTCAAAAATATTTAAATGTTTTTAGCTATTAAATTATTCAAGTTTTTACCAATATGGAGGGTTAATTGGCTAGTAGGTTTGTGATGGATGTATGTTGTAGAATATGATATCGGTGATGAAAATTGGTTTTATTAAGGGGAAATATGAGAGTGATCTATATATTAATTTTGAGGTTTTCAATATGTATCTAATAAAAATTATGGGCTCCGCAAGTTCCAAGTAGGGCTACAAGGAGGATAGACAAGCCTAGTTTGAAGAAGAGTATTTTTGCTCAATTTTTCCTAAAGAAAAAAGGTATGTGTTTCAAGGTGAGTTATAAAGTTGGTTTAGTTCATTTTTTATATTTTTATAATGTCATGAATTTTTTTTGGTTGTCTTTATGATAGCTTGAGAGAGAAGGTGATTAAGCATATGTTGTGGTTCTTCATGGTGTGCGGAGATCTGAAGATTCTTAGAAGGTGAAATTTATTAGATTTATTAGGGGGAGTCCCTATCAGATGATTATTTATGTATTACATCATATTTATATTATTTTTGTGTGTTTTTTCTTCATTAGTTCCAGAGTTTGATTGAAGAGAGTGTTGGCATGGAGCAAGTAGATGTTGTCAAGGCAAGCTAAAGTAGGCTCAAGGTAATGGGGAGTTTATATCATATTTATAATATGGTAATTTCATATTTATATAGTTATTTTTATGTCCTTAGAATCAGTTGGTGACCACTTTATTATTATTTCAAAGAGGGATAAAGTTCCTATTATGGGAATGCTTGAAGAGAGAGAAGGCAAATTGTATATTACTATATATAATGGTTGTTGAAATCAATGGCAAAGGGGAAGTGTTTATTATTTTTGAGAAACTAGGGTCTATTTCCTAAATAATAATGGAGATGGAGTAAGGGGAAGAATCTATTTTAATATGGAAAAATATAGATTTTAATTAAATAATTCACATAAGGAAAAGAAATAAACTTAGCAAAAAATGGATTGAAATGAGTGATTCAAGAGTTGTAAATTATGGTGCAAGATTGGGAAAATATCATAAATCAGGGTATAGCTTTCATTTGGTGAAAGGATAGGAGCACCAAAAATAGGACACCCTGGTATCCACTGATATAGTCTAGTTCCTTCCACTATTGTCCAAACTAGTCACAGAGGTCTAAGCTTTCTGCATTTTGTTTGTTATCCCTATATTGGTCAACCTATAAAATTTCAGATCTTGATTGACAATAGAGCTCTGGTAGAGCTGATTCAATATTAAAACCCTAAGTTTATCTACACACATGAAGCAACAAATAAAATAAAAGCAAAAGGTGAAAAAATTGGGTCAAGGGAAGAATCATCACACGATCTAGAATCCCTACTATCCTGATCACTACCTACTTTAACCCTCAAGCTAGGGTCTCAGATAAAATTTAGTTCTCCCTTAGGTAACATGCATAATCAATGTGCATAGAAGATATAAGAGTAAAATTTCACCTAGGCCCTTCCTTTATCAAGAATGCAAGTCTATGTGTGATGTAAAATGTTGAGCTATACTATTGACTAATTTTTATTATGTAATGTGCTAAAGTAGTAAGTGATAGATATACAATTCCTTCTATAGTCCTTTATATAAGATATTTTTTATTTAAAATTTAGGATCTTTTATTCACATTTGGTCGACATTGGAAAAGTTAAGGATGAAGTTAAGAAAGGGGTTAGGACTCATTAAGTGAGGGAAGCTAACTATTAAAGCTCAAAATGACCTTAGACAAGAGAACTATAAATGGGACACCCTAGGGTCCAAAACTATAGTCTAATCCTAGATCTCCTATCCTAAAGGATAAAGACCTAGGGGGATGCAATAAGCATGGAAAATCTGACCTAGCTAAGGTGGAATGACTGTTTAAAAGGCTTAGGATGACTAGGAATAGGCAAAAAGGTGACCCAAGCATGAAACAAGCCCATGATGAGTAAAATGAAAGACATGGATAAATGTGAACAAAACTTATATTCTCTAATTAGAGTCTCCTATGAAAAGACATGATATGTGTGGTTTTTTGACCAATTTAGGGTGTATACATTTTCCCCCCTTTTAATCTAGTGATGAAATAAAATTATGTACTAGAGTAAAAGAAAGAAAATAAATGCATACTTGAACCTACTTGCATGGAGATAAATGTGTTGAAAAAGAGTCTAACTCACTTCCTAGCTAGGGAAGTGGATTAAGAGCTAAATAGTGCCTGGTGAAAGAAGGAATCCCTAAAATAGATGTCCTCTATATCAAATTTGAATGTGGAATTCATATAACATGGAAAATGAGGACAATGCTTGACCCCTATACTAAATCTGATTGGAATGAGAAATGCTCAGAGGCTCAAAAGTAATTTCTTCCCTCTATCCCACATAAACTCATGTAATATATAATGTGTGTATAGAATCTATATGCTATGAAGAATAAAATCTATCATGCCCCCATTCTGAATATCTAAACTAGAACTAATAAATGTTTGGAGGCCCAAAACTAATGTCTACCCTTTATCCCACACAAACTCATGTAGTTTGGGTAATATTATGGACCAACCATTGTAGATGATCATATGGTCCAACCTAGTGATAACCTAGGTATAGCTAGGTGTAATCTAAAACTTTAGTAAATGTGTAAGAAGAGAATGGCCTATCTTTGCATTCTAATCTATATAATCTTGGATGGTGAATAACATGAACATCTATGCCATGCCCCCAAATTTGGTATGTGAGTGATGCATATGTATAATATAGTAATCTATATAACCAAATGTGATATGACCTATTGTGTCATGCCCCATGTGCAAAAATTAGAGATTAAAACACTATTCTCTGCACTATGTCTATAATCTACTATCTAGTCTTGTAACTATGTCATGATGTATGAATCTATATGTGTGAGATGTGTAGTATGTATATGCCCCAAAATCTGGTATCTAAGTTTGTATCAAAGTCATCATGAATCCATATAATCTAAACCACTATATCTGACTAGTTTGTATATCTATAAGATAAAATCACTATGGATCCATATGATCTAAACCACTATATCTGAATAGTCTTTATATCTATAAATTGAATATATATCCCCCTAAATGTCTTAAGTAATGTTGAGTGACCCATGTAATCTAAATCACTATATATTTTGACCAGTTTGAGCTAAATCTGATAGTCTCAATACTAGAGGTATAAGAACCATGGTGTATCCACTTATAAGAGTGAATGGGTATATTGGTCAAGTGTAGGAATAGGAATAGTAAGAATGATGCCCCCCTTTTGGGGAGAGGGATGAGATATATGATAGAGGAGGTTAAGACAAAATTGATGACTAGTGGCATAAGTAGAATAAGGTTTGTATAGTTTGAATTGATTACGAAGTTGTTTGATTGATTAGACTGAGTTGTTGAAATTGGATCGAGTTTTAATTGGTTGGGACCAAGTTATATGTGTGGATATAAAATAGGTATAGATATGTGTGTGCCATAGTAGGTAGATGATGTAGTAAGAGCACAAGGCTTGCATGATGTTAAACATATTATTTTTATGATTTTATAGAATAAAACAATTTGTAAAATGGAGTTATGGGGTTGAAGTTATAGGCAAAATGATATTTTGTTTTGGACATAAAAGTTTTTTGATATAGGAAAATTAGATTGATTCTTGATTCATTTGTGTATTAAATATTTTTTGATATGGAGGTCTAGGGTAAGAGATATGTTATGATGAGTAAATGAGCACCTTTTGTGACCTAATTTGAGTAGTTGGTAGCCCAAGTTGAGGCTAGTGGGGAGATTACCCTGGTAAGTAATTGAAACACATGATTATTGCCTATTTTAAAGCTTGTTTTTTATGTTTTTAGGCCTTTTTAAGTAGTCTTAGGATTTTTTTGACTAGTTCTAGTGCTCCTATCTAGGAGTCAACACTCATATCTATTGTTCAATGCTACTATCTGGGTTCTAATTCTCTTGTATAGTATTAATGTCCTTTTTATAGCACTATTATCTAATATATATAGTTTACTAAGTTTTTTATTGATAACCTATTGGTTATATAGCTTGGCTATTGATTGTCATGCTTGACTAATATATATGTTAGTTTTTGGTGTTTTTATAGGTTGAGGTATGGATGAGGGAGTTTTGTAGAGGCTAGGTAATAGAGACACTAAGATTATTACATTTGTTAGCTGATGAGAGAGCTATGATAGATAGGGTGGGGTTGGGTCATGCATGTGACCTAGGCACTGTGTAGTAGGATAGATATTTTACTACCACCTTATGTGAGAGGTGAAAGTAGACACTTGTTATTTCTATCTTCTTAAAGGGAGATTATTATTATTGTAGATGATGTGTACCATATTTTACATTTGTCAGTTGGTGGATGGTGTGTGACTTTTCAAGATGACATGGGTGCTAATGATATTGATTGTGTGTCCTTGAATTTTTTTGGTGTGGCTTTAGGAATACATTAGAGAGGTAGTGATAGTGATTTATTATTGTCTTTTATTTTTTATTTTAGTGTTCTACATCTATGGAAGTGGTTGGCCATGTTTTTTCTTCATTTGTTGTTGTGGATGGGAGTAGGGTGTCAATTTCATATAAGATGCATAGGATCATGCAAGGTGTATAGCATTATGTTCTCATGGGGTAGGACTATGATTTCCCACCTATATAGGGATATTAATAGGTTTTTTTAGGAGGAATTTAGTGATGGTTTTAGTGTAACTATAACTACCTTTTTGCATTATTGGGATTATGAGTATATATCACTTGTGTAGTCAATAGGACTGCCAAGGGAGAGCTGGGCACTTTCATAACCATATAGGGAGTGGTGGATGAGTTCATTGGCTATCTAGTCTCTTGGGATAGATCATTATAGATGAGTTTTAGATAGATTAGTATCTCAAGATATCATATGGAGACTCTATAAAGGATCTCCTGGGTGGCCCAAAGATGGAGTGTAGTTGTGGTATATGAGGGTCAATTGTTGGTTACATGATCATTGGGATGGAGCGTATGAGTGATTTTAGTATGAAAACATGAATAGATAGTTTGGGGTACCACATGATGTGATCTTGACATCATGAGTGTGGGTGAGGAGTGAACAAGCACCAATAAAGGTAAAAGCTCATGGGAGGCCTACTAAGGTTTAGTTAGCACCATTTCCCTTAGATGCATGGGATGAAGCTATAAATATTCTTGATATAGATGATGGTTGATTCATAGAGGTATATATCACATAGTTGGTGAGGCATCAATGGGATCAATTATATCCTATTGATGGAGTGGGTGTTCTTAAGTATGAGGATCTTGTGCTGATCCAAATGATGGGAGGTAAGTAGAAATTATATTTGAATTATGTACAAGTTTGTGATTATTTTATTTTTAACTTGGAAGTATATATCTAATGTAGTGTTATATGTTGTATGAAAGAGGAGTGAGAGGTGCCTAAGATGAATCACAAGCTAGTGTAGGGAGTGGAGATGATGAGTACTAGGAGACCATCATTGAGTTGATACTCTGAGAGCTCACATGGCATGTTCTTGATGATGTTGTGGAGGAGGGTTTGATGGAGTGAGAGATAATGACATACAATGCTTATGATCATTTGTTCTATAGATATACTATAATGATAGTTGTATATGTTAGGGTAATGTGAGAGAGAGAGAGAAATGAGCTAAGGGTTAAGCTAGATAGGCACAGGATGCCTCCACCTAATTATGGTTCTATTATCATGAGGATCATGGATGATTACATAGTGATTTAGAGGTGATATGTAGACTTACATGAGGATCATGGTTGGCTATTAGAGTGAGAGATTCATTGTAAGTGGCATTCAAGATCTCAAGGAGATGCAGGTCCATTGAGCATTAGAGTGGAATATGTGACTAATACTGGAGGAGAGAGTGAGACTAAGAGTGAGGGCATGATGTCCATTCATGATTGATTGTATTTCATATAGTGTATATATATATGAAAACTGGTTTATATATGTATAGATGTTGGTTTGATTTTGGGTTTATGCATTTTGTGTTTGTGGGATTTGAAGTGTATTGGTATATTTCTTGTAGTTTGTTGGTTAGGAGTAGTTGATCTAGTATTGATGTTGAGGTTTTGAACATATTTGGTAAAATGGTACTTGGGATATTTGTTTTGACTTTTTTTATAAGTTTAGGTGTGATGTTAAGTTTGATTTATAATCATATTTAAGCAAAAAATTTGTTGGTTTTGTAATTGGTAAATTATTTGCATAAACTATGTTGGTTTAATGTTGGTAAAAATATGATTTGGTAAGATCTAGATTTTCATAGGCTATTTTTAGCTATAGATAACTATTGGGAATTAGGAATGTTAGTATATGGGAATGTAAGATAACACACTGTGCATATTACTACCCCAAGAGTGGATCAAGAATACAAAGGCTAACTAGACCTTTGGTTCCATCATTGCCATGCT
Source organism: Torreya grandis (assembly GCA_037957365.1). Lineage (NCBI taxonomy): Eukaryota > Viridiplantae > Streptophyta > Pinopsida > Cupressales > Taxaceae > Torreya > Torreya grandis. Next base: position 999,077 of record JARHVA010001187.1, read on the forward strand.
AAATGAAGCTATGAACTAATGTTGGTATGCATCTGGGTCATATCACTCTATGTTTTATCACTGTCTAAACCTTGATGGTCAATTGAAAAAGTTCCCATACTAATCATGATGTGTAGGAATATGTTTTCTATCTAATACTATTTGTTATGTACTAACTATAGCTGTGCATGGAGACTTTTCAAAATTTAACTTTATTGGTCATGTAATTGAAAATTTGTGTTTTGAAAAAGGCTCATATGTCCATAATTATGTACATTGTGTCCTATCTTGTGATGTGTATGACTGAGAAATAGATCGAGATGGAGCTTAAACTTGTGATGGGGCCTCATTTAGTCTCAATCGTAGTGGTTTTCTACGTGAAATAGGTCCCTAAAAATACAACTGTAATGAATATCTCTCAGGATAAATAATCTATGTTGTAGGTTAATTTAATCTTAACTATAGTGGATTATTATGTGAGATAAGACCTAAAAAATCTAGTCATAATGAATATTTATCTAGAGCAGTACTTTGTTATGGTGCATGTGACTTTGTTGGATATGTATATGGAACCACACTATGTACTCCTTAGACTAGAGTACTATATATAGGTTTTTCTCATTGTATAGGTTTCCAAACCTTTTGAGTAGGTGGAAAAGGAGATCTCATATGAGGCTTTGTCCTACAACCCATATTTATTTCATGATTAATGATCAATGATTCCTATGGAGGAAAGTCCTAAGATGATTCGGTCATGGAGGAATGAGGTCTAAGGTTCCATGATGGAGGAGATATCAATGCCCCCTATGTGAATGCTATGATGACATTATCAATGTTAAGGTGTGGAGCCTAAAAGCTTCACATATGAGTGCATTACCAAAGTTGCAGGTTTACACAGTCACCAGCATCGGTTAGGAGTGATCGACGTCGGTCTGGTGCAGTTGAAGAGACGCCGGCATCGGCAGATTATCGACCGACATTGGTCACAGGCAAGCAGGTAGGAACCATCGTCAGTTACTTGTGCGTCCAGAATGCTATTTCCGAGGACAGAAGCGAGTGTTTGCATGATGAGTTTATGTCTTAGTCTTAAGTTCATGTTTCTATTATTAGTAAGATTGTTTTTAGAGCCCTTGTTCAAGAGGCTTAACTGTTGGTTGTAAGTGCATGCTCAAGTTTCCTAATTCTATATGTAGAATTAGATCTTCTTAGCTTTGTGTGATTATTGTAGTAGTTCATTGTATGTGAATGTTGAAGAATAGTATAGAGTTGTATCAATCCAGGTTGTTGGAGTTGATTGTACTTGAGAGAGAGAGAGAGAGAGCTCTTGAGGAATAGAGATCTAGAGAGAGATCTTGTGCATCTGAGAGAGGTGTGGAAGAAAGAATTTTCTTCAATTGTATTCCTTTTGTAAAGATTTTAATACAAGTTTATAGGGTGGTTTCTTGTATCTCTTATTCTTTGCTATTATCTGATTCTAGTTACTTATCTATCTGATTTAATTTCATAGTTTATTACTTTCATAAGTGTAATCTATTGTTGGTTGATCCCCAACAAGTGGTATCAGAGCCTTGGTTGTAGGTTTAGAGTTTGATAGCCAATAATTGGTATCAAAGCTCAGGTTCACTAATAGGTGGTTCAGATCTGTGTAGTGTGTATTGATTACAGGTTGCTCATAGGAGTTTCTATAGGGATTTCTATTTGAGTGGGAGAAGCAATGGTAAATGAAAGTAAACTGAGAATGGAGAAGTTTAATGGCAAAAACTATCAACATTGGAGAATGTAGATAAAGGACTATCTATATCAGAAGGATCTATACTTACCATTAGGTGGGATTGCAAAGAAGCCCATAGACATGGAGGATGAAGAATGGGAAGTTCTTGATAGAAAGGCTCTGGGGTCTATAAGACTGAGTCTAGCATCTACTGTGATATCTAATTTATCACAGGAAAAAATAATGATAGAGTTGATGACTACTCTAGCAAATTTGTAAGAAAAATCCTCAGCTTCTAATAAGGTATATCTTATGAAGCAGCTATTTAATTTGCATATGCAGGAAGGTGGATATGTATCTAATCACCTGAATGATTTCCATGGTATTGTAAATCAATTATGTTCAGTCAAAATTGTATTTGATGATGAAATAAAAGCTCTTTTAATATTATGTTCTTTGCCTGAAAGCTAGCATAGCTTAGTAATGGCAGTTAGCAATACTGCATCTACATCAAATATTTTGAAAGTAGAGGATGTTGTTAGTGTTATCTTGAATGAGGAAATTCATAGGAAAAGAACAGAAGAGACATCTGGGAACACTTTAAGTTTTGAGAGCAGGGGAAGGCAAAAAGAGAATAGAAAGAAAGGGAGATCAATATCTAAGTCTAAGGGGAGAGGTAGATCCAAATCCAAAAATGGTAGAAGGCCATAATGCTGGAATTGTGGAAAGATGGGGCACATAAGCAGATATTGTTGGTCAAAGCCTAAGGAGGACAATCAGCATGAAGGAAAAGAAGAAGCAAAGGTTGCAGGTATTGCATAAGATGCTTTAATATTCTCTTTACATAATAATATAGAATCTTGGGTGTTAGATTTTGGTGCATCTTTTCATGCTACCCCTAATAGGGAATATTTCTGTGACTATATCCATGGAGATCTTGGAATAATATATCTAGGGGATGATGAACCCTATAAAATTATTGGCAAAGGTAAAGTGCAGCTGAAAATGCAGAATGGAAACACATGGGTGTTGAGAGAAGTTATCCATGTTCCTAGCTTGAAGAAAAATTTGATTTCTGTAGGAAAGTTAGGGGATGAGGGTTATACAGTAACTCTCACAGCAGAATCTTGGAAGGTGACCAAGGGTGCACTTGTTATGGCCAGAGGTAAGAGAGTAGGCACTCTTTATTTGTGTAATTGTGTTACTAACAATTTTCCTTATGTATTATCTACTTCAGATGTGGATGTAAAATTGTGGCACTCAAGGCTTGGCCACATGAGTGAGAAGGGGATGTCAATTCTTAAGTCTAAAGGTAATCTTTCAAATTTGAAAAGCATGGATCTAGAATTTTGTGAGCACTGTGTATTTGGAAAATAGAAAAGGGTTAGTTTTCTCAAGATTGGGTCTACAAAGAAGAAGCATAAGTTGCAGCTTGTTCACACAGATGTGTGGGGACTGGCTCAGGTAGCTTCTATTGGAGGATCACAGTACTATGTTTCGTTCATAGATGATGCTACAAGAAAGGTATGGATCTACTGTATTAAGAAGAAATCTGATGTATTTGAGACCTTTAAGATTTGGAAAGCTATGGTTGAGAATGAAATAGGCAAAAGATTAAAGTGCCTGAGATCTGACAATGGTGGAGAGTTCTGCAGTTATAAGTTCAACTGGTATTGTTACATGCATGGAATCCATAGGCAAAGGATGGTTCCAAGGACACCTCAGTAGAATGGAATTGCTGAAAGGATGAACAAAACAATCATGGAGTGTGCAAGATGTATGAGATTGCATGCTAGTTTGCCCTTAGAGTTTTGGGCAGAAGCTATTGACACTGCAGTATACCTGATTAACAGAGGACCCTCTACAGCTCTAGATGGTGGAATTCCAGAAGAGGCTTGGATAGGTAAAAAGGTAGATCTCTCTTTTCTCAAAGTTTTTGGTTGTGAAGCCTTTGTGCACGTAGATAAGGAAAATAGAAAGAAGCTCGATGCTAAGTCTATGAGGTGCACATTTATTGGCTATGGCTCAGATGATTTTGGTTTCAGATTTTGGAATCTAGGAACTAATAAGATAATTAGGAGTCGTGACATTGTTTTCAATGAAAAAGTGATGTATAGTGATCAGCTGAAGAAGCTGAATCAATCTGGGCAGAGCAATAGTGAATTGGACGAGGTGACGGTCTAAAATGAGCTTGTGGGAAAAAGAAATAATCACTTGCAGGAAAATGTAGAGACTGACGTCGGTAGGATAGGAACCGGCGTCAGCAAAATAGAAACCGATGTCGGTCATACAGAGACCAATGTCGGCAGGATAGGCACCAGCGTCGGTCAAGCAGAACCGGCATTGGCCAGTAACAGGTCTGGAGGTGACCGAGGTTGGTCACTGTCAGAGAATTTGGGTGGACAGCGTGTTGTGAATGAGTCTCAGACACCCATCAGCAGGTTAGAAAGGGTAAGTAAGCCTCCACTTAGATATTCTCCTTCTTTATTCTATTTATTGCTAACTGATGGTGGAGAACCAGAAAGGTTTGAAGAAGCAATACAGGTGGAGTCCAAGAGTCAGTGGGAGCATGGCATGGTTGAGGAGATGGAGTCCTTAAGAGAGAACCAAACATGGGATTTGGTTGAATTGCCAGTTGGTAAGAGGACACTGAAGAATAGATGGACCTACAGGTTTAAAGAAGGTGAGAATGGACAGATGAGATATAAGGCTAGATTAGTAGTGAAAGGATTTGCACAAAAGCCAGGTATTGATTTTGGTGAGATTTTTTCTCCTGTTGTTAAAATGACTTCTATACGGATTGTACTATCTTTGGTTGCTATTGAGGATTTGCATCTTAAGCAGCTAGATGTTAAGACAGTGTTTCTTCATGGAGATTTGGATGAGGAAATTTATATGGAATAGCCAGAAGGATTTGAGGTCAAAGGTAAGGAGAAGTTAGTGTGCAGATTGAAGAAAAACTTGTATGGCCTCAAGCAAGCTCTTAGACAGTGGTATTTGAAATTTGACAGGTTTATGACTAAGCATGGCTACAGTAGGTGTCAATCTGACCATTGTGTGTATTTCAAGATATTGGATAATGGTAGATATATTATTCTATTGTTGTATGTAGATGATATGCTGGTTGTAAGATCACACATGTAGGATATCTCTGAGCTTAAGGTGAAATTAGCTCAAATGTTTGCTATGAAGGATTTGGGAGCAGCAAAGAAAATCCTTGGCATGAGCATTAAGAGAGACAGGAAAAATCATAGGTTGATATTGTCTCAAGATGATTATGTGGACAAGGTGTTGAAATGGTTTAATATGTAGGATGCCAAACCGGTAAGGACACCTTTGGTTGGACATTTTAAGTTGAGTAAAGAACAATGTCCTAATTCACATGATGAGGTAGAGTACATGAGTAAAGTTCCATATTCTTCCGTAGTAGGGAGTTTGATGTATGTAATGGTATGTACTAGACCAGATATTGCCCAAGCAGTGGGAGTTGTAAGTAAGTATATGGCCAATCTAGGTAAGGAACATTAGAAAGCAGTTTAGTGGATCCTTAGATATCTAAGAGGAACCAGTAGTAGGCACTTATGTTATGGAGGTTTAGATACTTCTCTACATGGTTATGTAGATTCAGATATGGCAGGTGATTTGGATGGCAGGAGGATCACTACAGGTTATGTTTTCACTATAGGTGGAATGGCGGTTAGCTGGATATCTAAGTTGCAGAAGGTTGTTGCCTTGTCAACTACAGAAACAGAGTATATTACAGCCACAGAAGCTAGCAAAGAGATGATATGGATGACACGGTTCATGGAAGAGCTTGGAAGGGAGCATGGGAGTTGTAGATTGTATAGTGACAGTCAGAGTGCAATCCATTTGGCTAAGAATTTAGATTTTCATTCAAGAACCAAGCACATACAACTAAGGTACCACTTCATACGGCAGGTATTGGAAGATTATGATTTGAAGCTGGAGAAGATCCATACAGATAGGAATCCTACTGATATGTTAACCAAGCTAATTACAAAGGAGAAGTTGAATCTTCATTCAACTTTTGTTGGTCTTCATGATTGAGTTGAAGATGGAGGAGCTAGAAGATGTTGCTGTACAGGTACTGGTGCATTTGTTTATCTCCAAGTGGGAGATTGTTAAGGTGTGGAGCCTAAAAGCTTCACATATGAGTGCATTACCAAAGTTGTAGGTTTACACAGTCACTGGCATCAGTCAGGAGTGATCGATGTCGGTCTGGTGCAGTTGAAGAGATGCCGGCGTCGACAGATTATCAACCGATGTCGGTCATAGGCAAGTAGGCAGGAACTGACGTCGGTTACCTGTGCGTCCAAAATGCTATTTCTGAGGACAAAAGCGAGTGTTTGCATGATGAGTTTATGTCTTAGTCTTAAGTTCATGTTTCTATTATTAGTAAGATTGTTTTTAGAGCCCTTGTTCAAGAGGCTTAACTGTTGGTTGTAAGTGCATGCTCAAGTTTCCTAATTCTATATGTAGAATTATATCTTCTTAGCTTTGTGTGATTATTGTAGTAGTTCATTGTATGTGAATGTTGAAGAACAGTACAGAGTTGTATCAATCTAGGTTATTGGAGTTGATTTTACTTGAGAGAGAGAGCTCTTGAGGAATAGAGATCTAGAGAGAGATCTTGTGCATCTGAGAGAGGTATGGAAGAAAGAATTTTCTTCAATTGTATTCCTTTTGTAAAGAGTTTAATACAAGTTTTCAGTGTGGTTTCTTGTATCTCTTGTTCTTTGCTATTATCTGATTCTAGTTACTTATCTATCTGATTTAATTCTATGATTTATTGCTTTCATAAGTGTAATCTATTTTTGGTTGATCCCCAACAATCAACACATCTATTAATGCAATCTTTGAGTCCATAAAAATCATTATCTCTGTGTCCATGAATATGATGACAGTTGTATAAGGGTTGATGTGGCTATTTATGTAATAGATTTAGATCTCATTGATGATTAAAAGTTAATGTGATTAACCTCCTACTTAGTAGTGATGATAATATGATAGATGGGCTATCCTACTCTGAATCAAATTGTAGTGGTGCCTTGATGTTGTTCACTATAATGCATATTATAGGTTGTACTTTAGATATTGGCTCTCTATTCTTAACGATTTACTTTTATGGTTGTGGTCTCTTACCTTTTTTAGGACATGGTGGTGTTATGTGTTAGGAGTTGTAGATGTAGATACTACTGTGAAATCTAGAGTAATCCATTTAACATTATCTACCTCAATCAATCCCAATTTATTTTCCAATGCTACAATTGTATAATACATGTGTCTAAAAGAAGACTCTGTCTGATATAATAGATGCTCAAGGAGAGGTTGGTGAAGCCCCTTAATAAATATATGTTAAATCTCCAAATCTATTGGTTTGTATATCAATCTTAACATGTGAGTCTTAAATCATAAGATATACTCACTAATTGGCTCTGAAGAATTCTGATGTAGTGTGGTAAGTTTCTCATATGTAATATGAGGGTTCATATTTTTTATGTAATATCTAAGAAATGCTTTCTCTAAATCATCACATGTGTGAAAGAAGACAATGGGGAGTATAGGAAAGAACCAACTCTATGCTTCCCCCAATAATGTCTACTAGAACAACTTTAGTATAATCAAAAAACTCACATTGGATGGCAAAGCCTTTCAAAAGGCTTGAAGGTGTACAAATGGATCTCCATTTCCATCAAAGTGAGGAAATGGTGGTATCTGGAAATGCTTAGGTAATTAAGATTTTATGAATGTTTTTATAAGAGGTTTACCATGTAAATAATTAGCCTCCATCCAAGACTTCTAAGCCTTGTTTTCCAAGGTAAGGAGATGTACTTGGTGTTATAATTCACCAACTACATACATTAAAAAGATAATTTCCTAGGATGGTACATTAGCATCTTAAAGTGGATCATTTAATTGTTGAATTTGATTTTTAATTTTAGCCATGGGAATGCTACATTTAGAAATTAGATCATAAAGAGGGGGTTTGCTCACTCGAACCTTAGGATTAATGGTAACTTGGAACTTACTAGAGGGATGTGATCTACCATTCTCTTTATGTGAAGAGTGAGTACTAGGTTTTATTGTAGTTAAGGGTGGCTTGGGATATTCATTAGTATCTTTAAGTTTTAGTGAATCACATTCTAATTGAGTAGAAGATGTTGTTGGTTCCTAGTTGTACACCTCTATAGTTTAGCCTTATTCACTCAAAAAATAAAAGATAATAAGAAAAGATGAGAAGCCCATTAGTATTTCATTGTATTTTGGGAAGGGTTTAACATCTAAAATGGACTAGACATAGTAAATGACTAGGAAGCATGTACAAAGGGTATGGTCAATTCCTTGATATTTTTGGATCTTCTTATACCAAGGTGAGAAGACCTACTGAAGTAACCTACTCATATGAAGTAATTTATAACTTAAATATTCATGATGATTATTGGTACTAAAATGGAAATATGATCAAATCACAACCAAACTTATACGTTTTACCCTAGAAGGGTTGTCACACAAAAACACACAAATTCTTTAAATCATATATAGGCTTCTAAAGACAAATGAAAATATGGTTGTAATCTTTATTTTGATGATTATTTTAATAAAAATGGGAAAATAGATAATTACAACACTAAGACTCAAAGCACACATAATGAATACATTTCAATTATACAGGGTCTGATGCATTTGCAAGCAAATAACACTTATATGCAAATAGTATGTTATCTATAGGGTAGGATGAGGCAAAACTATGTTTACTCAAATAATGGATTAAAATGTGGATGGTTATTAAATGAGCATGAAGAAGTTCATAAAACATAAACATCATTTTCATTAACATGTGATTTTTAGCTTGGAAATACATGAAATGATATCATGCACAAATTATTCCCAAAGCTTACAAATAATGATGTTAATAACCTCTCAAGAATTCCCTCTAGCTAAAGTCATGTGCCTAGGATTACCATTAGAAGGCTATCAACACCCTATTATCAAATATCAAATTAGAAAGGATTGTATACTATGGATATAAACCCTAAATGACTACCATAAAGAAGAAGACATCAGATGACCAATATACAAAGCAAGTAGAAAAAATCATTGTACTTCAACAACTAGAAGGATCAATAAACTATGAACAAATTCCATTAATCAACTAAATCAAAGTTGTATATGACATGTCTCAAAATTTACATAACATAACACTATGTGAAATAAATCTATAACAAGGGAGATGTTATGAATGCTCTCAAATCTTGTGAATTATTTTACAATATCAATCAATTTAGAACTAGAGAAACCACATAGGGAGAACTATATTAAGCTATAACTTTAGACTCAAAAAATTGACCAACCCTTGTAGAGGGATAGACCCCCTTTACATATACAAAATCTTAGCTATACTCAGCATATTCCTAAAAGATGATCTAGATAGAAAAATCTTTCATAGGCTTGTAGCTTGTTAGATGTTGTAACAAACATTATTCCTCAAATGATGCTCATGATTTTATGATGATAATTTTGATTTTGAATGGTGGAAGAATATTTATAGTTATAACCGTGGAGAGCAGTCCTATAAGAGATAAAAACAAACTTTTGTCTTATTTTACAACAAACTAAAACATCACTTTCTTATACCAATGATTATACAAAATTAACTCTAAAAGTGGTGTACCACTAATGGGCATGGTACAATAGTTTCACAACAAGAAACAAGAAGAAAGAAGAAGAAAGAGAAAGGGAGTAAGAGTGAATAATATTGTCAACTAGGATGAAATTAGAATATTTAGTTATGTGTTATAATTAAAATTGATAATTGAATCCTTCACCAACTTGTTCCTATAATTGGTATACCTATCAATCATGGAGGTGATATCCTTTTGATCTGGGCCTGCCTGGTATTTGAACTTGACATTATATTCCTCAATCAAGGTGGTGACCTTATAAAGTATGGCCTAATTACACCTAATAAGTTCTTTTATTTGGTCAAAATCCTTCTCAAGTTCCACCAACTACCTTATCTTTTGGGTATTAAAGGCTTCTTGAGGTGCATCAATGAGGCTTTTCACAGTATTGTGTATTGCTTCTTCCATCAAATCACATGTGCCATCAAGGTTCACCATTTTTCTAAGGGTAGAATCTATTTCCTTAGTCACAATCTTGAGAGACTACTACTCTCCCTTTAAATCAAATATTCCTTCCTTAAACACTATTAGTTGATGCTTCACTACCAATTGATACTCTTTGGGCCTCTTGTGATCATCTGAAGAGATGATCTTCTCTGCCACTAAAGTGTTTATGCCCACATTACATATTTCTTTTATTTTGGGTTGGATCTTTTCTAATTTCTTTATATCCGCATTATAATTAGACATTTGGGTGTCACACTCTCCTTATTTATCCACTATATCATCCAAACATTCTAATGATGAGTGAATAATCTCCTTAGCCCTAGTGCTCAAATCTTATTTCCATTCTTTAGTTGCCCAACCTCTAGATGTTAACTCATCAACTTGGACAAAATGAAATAAACTCTTAAAAAAAGAGGAGGGTCAAGAGATCTAATAGAATTTAGAATTAATTCTTTGGGTTTACTCGATAACTATTGAAAGTATTGGATCACAACCTGATTTTGGGCTTTCAATTGCTCCATGGTGGCTTTATCTTTGTCCATTATATGTGACACCATATTGGCCAAAACTTATTAGATATGATTTAACTCATTCCTATAAGGTTCCCCTAGATCATACTTGTAAACTATGTATCTCTTAAGGGGATCATCCTTATTTAAAGCATCAAGTAGGGGAATAGATATTTCCACATTCCTTTATTTGTCATCAGTAAATGTGGTCCTAGTAAGTGTTTTAGACTTTTTTTGGGTTTTGGCCTTGTATTCCTAGGTGATATTCATCACATATATGTCCTTTAATTTTATTGAAATACTATTTTTCTCCTTAACCTTCTCTTTGACCCAAATAAGGGGTCTAGTCTAAATCCCATTGGGGTCATGGACCTTGATACAGGATTTGATGTAAAAAATGGTGGCATTACTTAAAATTTTGATAAGGGGAGTGTCATGAGAATAGGTTATAATCCTAACAAAAATATCTTAGCTTCCTAATCACTCTCTAATTCATTACCCTTCTTATCAGCTCCTCTTTCCCCTTCTTCACCTAGTTCTATCTACTTCAAGATTTCAAAATCTGACTTCAGTTGTTGGGACCCCGTGAATAATCTATCAATAGATCTTCTTTGTTATATGGGTTGGGTTGAAGGTTTTAAAACAAATTCACCTTCTTTACTTGATTGGGTACCCTAGATGGAAGAAGTTATGCTATTATCCTTGTTTCCCTTAGGCAACTCTTCATCAGTCATGGCCTTATCACCTTTATGTCTAACAAGATCATGAACTTTAATATGAGGGAGAATCCCCTGATAATTCAATCAAAGTAGCATCTCTAGATACTTCTACCTTAGCATCTTTATTTAATTTATTTGCTTCTTTATTTGGTTCTAAAAGGCTGGGGGTACCCATTTTTAAGCTTAACCCCTCACCTTTCCTAACATTTATTCCTTCCTCAGGTATCAAGCCTAACACCTTTGGAAGGGAAGAAACATCTAACAATGCTCTAAAATATACTACAACATTTGCTTATTCATCCCTCTGTACCTCTACCTTTTCACTACTAGTGGGGACTTATTCACTATGCACTAGCTACCATTCAATCTTCTCACTGGATGCATGCATGTTTTCAACCCCCCTAGCCGTGTCTTAGTTTGGTGGATAGGTGATGAAATTTTAAAAAAATGCTTCTATGTTAGAGGAAATTGTCTTCTTTTCCTTAAGAGCATGGGTCTATGTGGCCTCCTTAATCCAAACTTACACTACATCTTCAAAGGATAGAGGATCATGTGAGATCAAAACATCCTCATCATTTTCTCCATCCCTTACTCATAAGGGATCCTATTAAATGAATAATCCTACCACTAGGACCTTCACCAGGGTTTGTGGCCTTTCCCTTAGAGTTTTTTGCCCTATCTTCACTTGAGGGGGACTAAATGCACAGTATCTCTTCACTACCTTAGTAATAGTTATTCATTCATTTAAATCCTCATCATCAATCATGTCCCTCAATTTATGGGCATACGAAGATTGATATTATATTATTTTCAAGAAAGTTTCCTTGAGAGGCATATCTTTGAATGTAACCTCCTTCTTAGGACTCCCGACTGGAGGTTGCAATATTTTCTTTGGCTTCTTTTGTCTAGGCTACTTTGGCTCTCTCTCTGATCCCCTCTTTCTTGTGTAGGTCCTTGAAGAAGGATCAACTATATGTTTTTGTATGGGTGGAGAAAGAAGGGAAATAGTTGGAATGGCTAGCATTGTGGGAGCTTCCTAAGTCATGATGGATATGGGAATGACACTGGCTAGTTGCACTTCCCTTGTATCAATCTTGTCCCAATTTCTTTAGAATGACAATCCCACTTTAGACAAATAATCTATTATTGATTCTATATAAATATTTTTGGAGAAATTAGTATCACCTACCTTTCACTTCCCCTTACTTTTTACTACTACTAGTAGAGCTGAAGGATCACCCATGTATGCTGGTAAGATCTCCTTCAATTCCATAACTTGTAAAACCTATTAGAGGGTAGGGGTTTCATGTGTAACAAGATCAACCCCATGCTACTTTAACTACCTAAATGTTCTCCTCATATTATTAAAATACCTCCATGCCATGGAGTCATTTTCCTAGGTAGTGAAGTCGACCTATGTTATAGGCTACATTTCAACATTATTCTTTGTATATGTTACTACCAGTGTTATCTTGTCATCCACCATGTCTTTGGGGAAGAGATAAATTTTTTATGTGATAAATTCTTATACCATTAGCCTCATGTAATCTAATTTATTGATATTTTCTTAAGTGGTGCAATCAGACCAGATGTCTTCATAGTGTGCTTGGTACAAGATTACACCTATTACAGTATTTATCAACCATTATATATCATAGTTAGATTTGGGCATCATTTTGTCAATCTTGTAGTAGCCCATTTTCTACTCTAATCCCTTTTATTTAGATAGAAAAATACATGTGTATTTTCTTATCTCTACTAAAAACTTGAAAGAATTGTTTATCTTTTTTGCATCAATCATTTCATGCAGATGCACCATCTGCTTGCATAATTCCATGACCACAACTTTATCATCTATTTACCTTAGTAATTTTTGAGGGGCCCTCGAGTAACCACTCACCTTGATGTATGTGAATGTTATAAACTAAATGAATGAGGTGTTAAATATATCAATTACTTTTCGGGCTACTTTTGACATTCTATTGATACTTCTTAAAGCAAAGAAAATACTCATCATAGTATTGAAGAAGTAGTTATACACTCTATATAAGCTATTTTGAATCCCTCGAAAGTCATTTATAGGTATACCTAATATATCCTCATTCAAAAAAGGTTCTTGGTAAGCCTTAGGAAAACCCTATTGTGTACAAAGCTATACATCCAATAGGAAGACATGTACAAGGTACTTGTGAATGCTTATTTTGAAAAATTTCACTGTGAAGTTGCATCATCTATTTTTTCAAGTTGTTTCTTAAGATTGTTTCCTAGTCCAAATTCTTATCTCCTTCTAACACATAGATTAGGATGAAAACATCCATGGTTTAAAAATTTCCACAATGGGAACACCATAGATTTGGGCTTCCATGGCAATCATGTATTGAGGTAATTCATTGAACTTTGTTATATTTAGATTTTTTGACATTCGAGATACCTTTTGAATTTTCTTATCTAGCCAATAAGAGTTCACAATGTCCCATACCACATTATATTTTTCTTTTGCATAGTGTTGGCACTCCTCTAAAGTAAGTGTGATACTCTCAAGTTGGGAAGTAATTTTTAACATGGTGTTGAGAGCCTCAGGGGTGAATGAACACACAACTAATTGACTTTCATCCATAACAGTCCTAGTGTCTAGGTGATAAAATTGGGCACATACAATAACTAGCTCAAGATACATGGCATCTAAAAGGAATGCTACTTTAGCGACCATGTAGCTCTTATCAAGGTTGGAGACAATTAGGAGAGGGTTTGGCTACTATAAAACATTCAAAAAAGATAATAAATATAACCCTTGAACATCTATGTCTGTAATTCCATTAAGAATAGAGGTGATATTTCTCTTTAATGATGTAGAAAATGTGTCTATTTTTCCTTAACTAAGTGCAATATTTTAGAATGAACTATTCACACTAAAAATCCTCTAAATATCCTCAAAATCCCTTCAATAATATAATATTAGAGAGTTGAGGAACACTTACTGGTAATAACGAGAGCTACACATAAATGGAGTTAGAAAATCCTTGAGGAACTTACTATGATCACTATTTTCATATTGCACATCATTCGAGCACACAAATCACTTGAAGGTACAAATATTAGCTCTGAATGTGAAGGATGAATTCAAATGAAAATAAATTTTTAGTTATAACCCCTTTTATTTTGATATTACAATTACCATTAATGCCTTAAAATGAAATGATTAATCACCAACTACCACATTAATTATTTAAGAAACTTTTTTAAAAAATGGATGGAAGTATGCTGATGTTTCTCCTTTATAACACATCAACTTACTCAAACAAGATTTACATTTTAGTTATTTTTTGGTTCCTCAAGGACTCCTTTTTCCCTCTTCACTTACCATCTCTTTTTTGTGCAATGGTGCAAGATATATCAATCCTTCAATAGAGTGTATGAAAGCTATGTGTCATAACCTTGGACATTTGGAGCTTTAGGGACCTTTTGAACCTTGCCTAATTTTTAAGTGAGGAAATATTTAGAAAGGGACCAATACTTAAAATCCTTTAAAGCCTACCACATGTCCTAAATATTAGCTTGTATGTTTGGGCACTCACACCTCAGAGACCTTTCAAATGTTTCCCACCGAAGGATAAGTGTGACAATCTTCAAATGAGGAACAAAATTCTAACACCCTATAAATCTAACACATGGAATACTTCTCAACTTATTTGCATAAATACCAACACTATAACCCCCTAAGAATCTGCCACATGTCCTAATTAGATATGAGTTGAGATTCTTGGCCACTTCTTTACCTTTACACCATTCTTTTGATATGGGGAGGAGTGCAGGATTCTCTCAGTGCCTGAAGATAATCTCATAATTAATCAATAAAACCATTGAAGGTGTAATATGTTTGTTTCCTTCAAAACTATGGGGTTTTTTACCCTTGAGCCTAAGGCATTAATGAAATATACATATGGAAACATAGACATACCTTTGCACTTGGAGAATTTTATCATCATGAAAATACCTTCAAAAGTAAAGCAAATGTCCCCTATATTTTGGGGTATCCTTTGGAAATTTCATAGATATCTCTTACTAAATGATAGTCAATATAGAGGACTTAGCCAATTTCACACGAACTCAACCTTCTGAAGAAATATGTGAAGCTAGAAATAAGACTAATTACTTAAACTTCGATACAAATTAGGGCCAAACCTTTTAGACATCTAAACCTAGCATGGTCTAACTTATGCTATTTCAATTGTCAAGAGGGGACAAGGGTCTAATTTATTAATACAATTTTGGGCACTAAAAAATGTGATGTTATCATTAACATGTGAAATATTTGAAATAGAATCATGCATACAAGTAGAAATAACATTTGGTATTGCATTATGTTTGAGAGGAGTGAGAGAGGAGTTAGAAACATGAGATTCATTTTATTATTCACTACGTGCATAATAATCATCATTGTTCCATTTATTATCATAATTTAAATATTCTTCATAATCACTCTCATTTTCATATTGATTGGCATGTTCACTATCGTACTCATTATCACTTCTATCATTACTAGGGAGAGGAGTAAGAGAATAATTTAATTCCTTTCAAATGTGCAATAGATTATCATTTTAAATTGGAATATCATGTACATATATGCTATCCATGGCTAGAATACATGCACTATTTTCATGAGAATTAAGAGAACTATGGCTAGAATACATGCATTATTTTCATGAGAATTAAGAGAAATAGGGTTATCACTTATACCTTCTTTTGAAAAATTAGAGTTAAGAACATGAAATGTATGAATTGAACTATGCATTTGTAATTGGATTCTAGAGAGAGAGAGAGAGAGAGAGAGAGAGAGAGAGAGAGAGAGAGAGAGAGAGAGAGAGAGAGAGAGAGAGAGAGAGAGAGAGAGAGAGAGAGAGAGAGAGAGAGAGAGAGAGAGAGAGAGAGAGAGAGAGAGAGAGAGAGAGAGAGAGAGAGAGAGAGAGAAGGTTAACATGGAAGAAAATTATAGTTTCACCTGGAAGTAACATCATGTTTCTCATTGAAATAATAATAATTATCTTCATTGTAAATTAAATCATTTTCCACATTATTAGCTAATATGCAATTTTGCAAATTTATCCATTCATTGTCATAATTATGAGAAAAATTTAGAAATTAATCTATGGGATGAGAGGGAAGAAGTGACTTAGTGGCCATTTTATTTCTTTCACCAAAGAGAATATTGAAAATTAATATTAAGCAAATAAATGGAAAAATAACTAATAACATAGAGATTTTGAATTTTTTTGACACTTTAAACAATTTGCAAAAAATTTTAAACTATTTTTCTAAAAATTGTGAGGAAAACTTGGGGTTTGAGGACCTAGTTTAGGAATCTAGGGTTTTGGGATAGGGTTTTATAATTTTTTAAAATTATGTAATAATTTAAGTTCTAAAAAATAATTTTGAGTAGATAAATGCATAAAAAATTATACTAAATTTAGAAATTTTAAATTAATTTTTTGCATAAAATAACTACTTATATTCAGATTTTGAAAATACTTTTGACACTATACACAACTTGAAAAAATTATAAAATATTTTTCAAAAAATTGTAAAGGAGGGAGGCTTAGGGTTTGAGGACCTAGTTTTAAAATATAGGGTTTTGAGCTAGGGTTTTAAATTTTTTGAAAATTATGCAATAATTTAAATTCTAAAAATAATTTTGAATAGAATTTATGCACAATTTTTTTTACCAAAATAAAAAATTTGAAGTTAAATTTATGCACAAAATTTGAAGGAAAAATCCTAAGTGTACCTAGGGTTTTATATTTATTTGAATTAAGTCAAGTTCACCAAATGTTTTATTATTTTTGGGAAACTAGAGTCTACTTCCTAAATAATAAGAGGGTTGGAGTAAGGGGAAGAATCTAGTTTAATATTGCAAAATATAATTTTTTATTAAATAATTCACACGAGGAAAAAAATAAGCTTATCTAAAAATGGACTAAAATGGGTGATTCAACAACTAGAAATTGTGGTGTAGGACTGGGACACTATTACAAATCAAGATCTAGATTTCATTAGATAAAAGGATAAGAGCATCAAAAATAGGACATTTTGGTGTTTGGTGTTATAGTCTACTTCCTTCCGCTATTATCCAAATTAGTCACAAAGGCTTGAGATTTTTGGGTTTCATTTGATGTTCCTATATTGGTCTACGTATGAAATTTTAGATCTTAATTATCGATAGATCTCCTAGCAGAGTTGATTCAATATTTAAACCCTGAGTCTATCTACACACAAAATAAAAAATACATTAAAATCAAAAGGGGAAAACTAGGTTAGGGGAAGAATGATCACATGATCTAGAAACCCTATTATCCTAATCACTACCTATATTAACCCTCGATCTAGGGTCTTAGATCAAATGTAGTTCTCCCTTAGGGAGCATGCATAATCAACATACACAGTAGATGCAAGAATGAACTTTTGCCTAGGCTCTTCCTTGATCAAGCATGAAATTCTATGTGTGATATAAAATGTTGATCTATATTTTTGAATAATTTTTATTATTCAATGTACCAAAGTATTAAGTACTAGATATAAAATGCCTTTTGTAGTCCTTTATATAGGAGATTCTTTTGTTTGAATTTAAGAGATTTTATTCACATTTGGTAGACACTAGAAAAATTAAGGACAAAAATAAGAAAGGGGATGGGAATCATTAAGTGAGGTAAAATGATCATTAAAGATCAAAATGACCTTGGACATGAGTGCTGGAAATGGGACACCCTAGGTTCCAATGTTGTAGTCTAATCCCAACGCTCTTATCCTATAGGTTAGGGACCTAGGGGGATGGAATAAGCATGGAAAAATGACATGATTAAGGTGGAATAATCATTTAAAAGGATTGAGATGAATTTTAATAGTAAAAAATGTGACCCAAGCATGAAACAAGACCAAGATCAGTAGAAACAAAAGACATGGCCAAATGTGAACAAAGCTCATATTCTCTAGTCAAAGTCTGATGTGAAAGGACTATGAAAAGACATGATATGTGTGGTTTCTTGACCAATTTAAACTATATACAAGGAGATTATTAGAGTATTTTCAATGATATCTTGGTGATTTCATGTAGTTGTCCTAGTGAGTAGATGTAGAGCCTTCATAGTCTATATGATAATGATAAAGTGTGCAATGTGCTTGTTCTTATATGCTTGAAGTATGATTGGTTGATATTAAGTTTTGGCATGGTTAGATATGTTTAGGGATGAGCATGTATAAAAGTTACTTAATATGTTTTATAAGATTTGAGAGCTTGTGTGCATAAGTAGAATTCATTTGGTTATCCATAGTTCACTTTGGGTTTAGTGGCATAAAATATGAGTAAGTATTTTGATGACACCACCATTGACACATGGGAATAATTCAAGGTGATTTGTTCATATGGTTGTGATCACATTAGTTCCTACTTATTATGTGTCATATCTCAAGTAATGTATTATAGCATGGTCAAAGATATGAGGGTATAAAGTTAGATTCTTAGTCATAATTCATTGTTTTCCCATACTTTGTCATATTTGCATATGGATAGAAAGAGCTAAGTAATAAGTTTGGTGATAGAATATCTCACACATGTTGATGTTTCAAGAGAAGGTGATCATATGGTCTTGTTTAATTTTGAGCCTAGTTTATTTGTACTAAATGTTATATCATGCAATATAACACATCATAATATATGTATATGCAAAGTTGGGATCCCAAGTAGTTTGACTATGTTTTCCCATACTTAACCAATTTTTAAATGTGGTAAGAAAATAATAGTGAGAATTTTGATTGTGTCATATCTTTCATGTGTTAATGTGTCAATAGAAATTGATCTTATGGTTTTATTTAGTTTTGATCCTAGTTTATTGTTATTTAATTTTAGATCATGCACTGAAGTGTGATAAAAGTTATGCATACCCAAAGTTGGCCTCCAAGGTAGATTTAGACATAGTTGGCTCTATGATAGATGATTTTAAGAAGGCATTTCAATGGCATTAAATCTCACACATGTGAGGGTTATAGGAGATATTTTTTATATGGTTAGATTCTCTTATGTGAGGAGATAATTTGATCCAAATTTTAGATCATGCATATAAGCACATAAGAAGCTATTAATGTACAAAAATGGCTACTTAGTCATATTTAAAGGGTCCCCATACTTAGTAATTTTTTCACAAGTTAAAGTTCAAGCAAGATCGATAGTGCACATTGCTCTAAGAAGTCATGAAGTAGTGAGATGAGGATAGGTGAATGATATTTAATGACTAAGAAAAGGTATAAGATAAGGATCAAATGGTGAACGAGTGTTCATAAAATTTGATAAAATGGTGAGAATTGATATTTAAAGACCTGGCTAATCCATAGAGATCAATGGAGCATGTTGAGTCAACATTTCAAGATTGTATAAGATGAGGTTAAAGTGACTAAGTTTTAATGATTGGCATTGGTGGACTATGTGTTAAAGATAAACAAGATCAAAGGTATGTATTTTATCTAAGATAATAGGACATTAGATGTGATCATTATGTTTGAAGGTTAACTATGACCATTTATATTTGAATATTTGAATTTAACACAGGGAAAAACTAGAGTTATGTATTTTATCCATATCTTTTGATAGAGGTCAAATTTTCTATTGCTATAAAAATAAAAGTTCTAGAAGACTCCAAGGCACATCTGGTAATATATATATATATATATATATATATTAAGATTTTAAAGTGAGTAAAAAGAAATATATTGATCCTATAAGTTGACAATGTGTTTGTTCTATAAGTGACCCAAGAAGGATGTTTGAGATTTTATAGATACTATTTCAATGTTTATTATAAATTGGCTATTGGGGAGTGTTTTAGACTTCATGAGGATGATATATGAGTATTTTAGAGGTGTGATAAATTTATTTTGAGTATGAATAATTCTTAATACTTTGATTGTATGTTCGGTAATGGTGTTTCTATGTATAAGGTCTCTATTTGAGTTGTTTGAGCATATGCAGAGGTGAGTTATGTTGACTATGATCATTTGATAATGTTGAAGGGGAAATGAAGAGTGGAGATATGTATTTTAAATCAGTCCTATGTTTTTATTTTTTTTTATTATGTGCTTAATGGGTGAATAGCTCTCTATGAGACCTATAAGAGCTACAAGGGCCTTATTAAAAAGTGTAGCTACTTAAGAGTGACCCATATATACTATGGATGAACTATGAAGATTGTTTTGAGATGTGTCTTAATGTGAGAGATTCCTTAATATCTAAATCATGCTTAATGGTTGACTAAGATGGTGATGATTAGGATTGATCTATAAATAGTGAAATCCTAGATGGTGATTTATAGACTTTGTCTGAGAGACTTGGGAGATATTGGAGAAATTATTGTGTATGTGTTTTATGGAGTGAACAAAGGGTATAGTTCCCTAAGGATGAGTTTAAGATAATTTCATATTGAGGATTATTTTTATAACCTATAGGTCATAATTCTATTGGTAGAATAGTGCTCTTACAGATTGAGTATGAGTGAAGGTGAAGAGTGAAAAGTAGAGGTCCATAATCAGGTGTTAAAGACATTAGTTCATAGGTGGATGTGTTCATATTTTTTATTCTGGTAGATAAAAATCTAAGGTGGTTTTAGCCTCCTTTCAAGGTGAAACTTTCTAAAAGGTTTAATTGTTGTTACAGTTCAACTAGATAGGTGTAGCATCACCTTATGGGATTTAAGTCTCACTAAATAGGGATTATACTTCCTTGATCATTTGTAGATGGTATAAATTGGTTCTTGTTATTATAAGACAATAGTCCAATTTTAGGTATTAGTGGGTTTTATTCCTTAAGAAGGTTTCCTATGTATGTCATGTGTTATGTGATTGATCTTGCATTGTCTCTCTTTCTCATTGCTATGAATGATGTGTATGCTTCATTAATGATTTTGGTAACTATTTAAGTTTTTATAAAAATTATAATTGAATTTGGAAAATTTTGGCTCACTAATTCACCTCCCCCCTCTTGGTGATTATACCTCTAAAAAATCCCATGTTAGTCCTAGTTTGAGGAGGGTTTAAATAGTCATATTTAATAGGGTGAAACTTGAGTTGTTAACAATACCCAAAAGAGGTTGAATTTATAGGCTTTAGGATTGATTGATCCTGAAACAAGTTTCATAATTTGAGTTGCAAAAATGAGCACAAAAGCAACATAATATAGCTTTGAATTAGAATAAAAATAAAATGAAAGCATCAATCTAGAGAAAGGAGGTCAATGAATTAATAATGTTCCCCAACAGAGTGTATTTGATAGGTTGATAAAAAAATTTTGCCATGGAGGGTTAACTTTGACCACTGATAATTGATTTTTCCCTAGTAGGGTTAATTGAATTGGTGAATGGTTTAAAAATTATGACCCAATAGGGAAAATTGGCAAGCATATGTCAAGGAGATAACCTATGGCATATATTAAATATGAGTGGGTAGAAATGTATATGTGATGGTCTAATGACTAAAGAAAAAACAAAAAAACTGGCCATACGAGGATGTACAAAGTGATGAAAGATATTATTGAAAGAATAACGATGGGCGAGCTGACCTAAGATATTTCATGTATTGGAGTTTTACCTACATAGTCTAAAAATACCTCAAGCCAATGTAGTTCTCCCAAAAATGGGATAAAATGGAATGAGGAATGATGAATATAAGAAAGATGGACCAATGTTTAATTATGTTTATGATACCTTGTTTCGGTAGCAAATATGTAGGATATTGTGTTTAGAGATGGTTTTCAATGCCAAATTGACTGTTGGACTTTGGATCACTTGGTGTTTAATGTATCAAAATAAAAGTATGAATTATAAGTATGACTAACTTATAATAACATTCTATTTTGTTTGTGATCGACTAGTTCAAATGTGAATATTTAAAACTAGGGATAATGATAAAAATTACCAAAACTAGAGTTACAATTATTTACATTTAAACAAAAAACAAAAAAATAAAAGAGAAAAATAAGATAACATACAAAAATTTAACCCAACTTAAAATCAAGCTATGAATGATCAATAGTTAAGTAGGAACAAGAATGTATTAAAAACAAATGATAAAACCAAGTAAATACAAATTTTTAAACAACTTGGAATCATGATATAAATAAACATAACCCATGTATTAACAAGGTGTTCTTTATATATATATATATATATATATATATAAATAATTTAAATTCAAATGTAAACAAGTCAAGACCAATTTAAGGACAAACTCAAAATGTTTACGAAATGTATTCAAATATAATAGTGAAAACAAAACAATATAATAAATAAGATAAAACAATAAAACAAAATACAAGAATAAAGGTACAAAAAAAAAACCAATAAAAATAAAATAGAGAGTTAAAACAAATAAAAAAATCTAAAACAAATAAAAATGTCATAATCAAACTATTCTAAGCACAAAAAATAAACAAACACAAATAGTGGTTAATCACAATGTTAGTACAGACATAAAAACATTGTTCATGTACATGTAATAGAAGTGTTACACTCTGTGAAAGGGTGACCCATATGCTAAGTGACAATTATGCCATTACAATTAGATAAGATTAATGGGTATAAATTTGTCCCTAGGTGATAGGGAAACAATGACACAAAATAAATAGAAATTACCCCTAGGTTATAGGAGGTAATAAAAAACCAAAAATGAAGGAATTGAAGAAAATGAAGGGGTGAGTTGAGATAACTCCATATGTATAATGCATGTTGATGCTACATACATATTTCTATGGATGAAAGATCCAACATGAACTTCATGGCAAATGTAGTTCTCCCAAGATATATGATAGAATAAAATTGATGATAAGGAAACATGATTATGGTGTAGAAGAAATATGGGAATGGTATCATAAAATGGTGAAAGATTAATAAAATCCAAGGGTGCAATAATTCATGTAATTAAAATGAACAGTGCACAAAATTGTGACTCATAAAATAGTGAGATCATTATCTTAGGTTGTTCATAAAACTATGATAACATTGGCTTAGGTTGCTCACAAAATGATGAGAGTGTGGCTTAGGTTGATCTCAAAATAGTGAGTGCATGGCTTAGGTTGCTTGTAAATTAGTGAGTGTGTGACTTAGGTTTCTTTGAAAATGATGAGATCATGGAAAAGGGGTGATCGAGATGACCTCAATAAAAATTGAGCATTGCCTACATAGTCTTGAAGGACCTCAATTCAATGTAGTTTAAACTATGCATAACGTATGGTAAAATTATGGTTCTATTATACCTACTAATGTGGAGATGATCATCTTGATTATCATATGATACAACCAAAATGATCCAATATTGAAATTGATATATGACACTTATTCTAAATAGATACTCTATCAAGAACCTATTGTAGATGAAAATTTTAATAATGTTGTTGTGATCCTTAGTTGGCCTGGATTCTATTTCCTCGAAACTTCTAGATAAGATGTCTTCATAACCTCTATGAAGGAAAATGTTAACAATAGGGGTAAGTAATAATAGGCACATGATAAATGGTCTAATTTGGCAATGGATCTTGGTTCATAATGCAATGTATAATGATTGCGTAGTAAATAAAGATCAAAACTTTTAGTAAGACACAATGTTATTAATTCCAGATTCAACATAATTTTGGTTGTGGTATGGCCAAAGACTTCTACACATGATATCAATAGGACCATACTAGTTTTTTGTTATTTAGATATGAGAGATGTTGAAATCTAATTATGCTATAGATTTTCAGTCAATGAATAATTGTTGTGCTTAGTGGTTAAAACCTTGAAGAGGTTTTCACTAATAAAGTTATCTTAATTGTCCCATAGATCCTCCAAGAAGGTTTCAATAAGGAATGTTGACATTTAAATTTTATTATCTTCTAGTGCTTCTAATCAGGTTTCACAAGAAGATGTTATGTGTATACTTTAATTTTATCCTAACAACTCCAAAAAGGTTTCACTGGGAGATTTTTATTTTTTTGTATGGATGTGGTCTTTGTCCCCCTAATATTCTACACCTAATATGTTTCCATGGATGCATTTTAACAAAGTGTGATTATATTAGTCCGAATTGATGCTTATGAGAGGTAGAACATTAATATAATGGATATGTTTGTTGGTGATAATGGTATGTGGAACCCTAATGGAATGATGAAAGGTAGCATAATCCTCATAGAAAATACTAGGAGAACTTGTGTTAATGTTGAATTAATAATCCTTAAATACTGTAGAAGGATCACAAATTTATTCAAATTAATCTATAAGGTAAGTGTAACCAATGTTATAAAAACCATGATTGTTTTATTATTTTGAAGCTAATTTAAACTAAATTCACTCTAAATCCAATTTTGAGACTGATATTGACTCTACTTCTACTATTGAATATAATATCAATTTAATAATATAATATGAATCTAATTTTGACCCTTTTTCAATTATGGATGTTGCTATAATTATGTATTTTTGAATGTGTGGTATTAGACAAGTAATGTCCTATGATGACACAATGGGTTATTGAAAAATAGATTCAACTAAGAAGGGTTCATCACATACTAACTCATCTAGGTGAAGCCCCTCAAAGAGAGGAAACATATTGAGGGGTGACTCCATAGAGACTGGCTTGTCAAATTGGACTCCTCAATGAGGGGGAAAAGGTCTAGAGATATCCAAAAATACTTTCTTGTCAAAGTGAGGTGTTTCAAAAAAAGGATAAGGGTTAACAGGCAACTTCACCAAGACTATCTTGTCAAAGTGAGTTTTCTCAACAATAGGAAAAGGATCAAAAGGTGATTCATCATAGGTTGTCTCATTAATAATGGGTGATTTAATAATAACATCAACAATTGGTTGGCTCTCTTGACCTTGGTTGAAAAATATCAAATTTTAACACATTTTGTTCCTTAAAATATGGCTCTTAGAGTGGTAATGACTAGCTCTATTGTGGCTCAAAGACCATCATGGATTTTCTAAAGTGTGGAATAATTAACACTAGATAAGGGCCTATAATGGTAATCTTTAGGCATTGTGAAACTTGGTTAATAAAACAAGCTAAAGGATGTGGTCCTAGAATGGTAATTTGTGGAGCTATAGAGCTTGGTTGCTCACATAGGCTAAGGGAAAAGGGCCTATAATAATGACCTTTAGGAACTATGTGTATGCAATTAAAAATGCATCAGATCCATAAATCAATCCTAGCTAAGAGAAGATAGATCTTACTTACACTTCTAATTGGGAATACATTAGATAATTAAGAACATGACCAATATGCAGATCTATTAGGCCCAATTAGAGGATCTCTTATCATAATAATATCACTAGGAAGGGTTCCAAAGTCTCTAGTCAATACAAATCGTGAAATAACCTTAACTAAGTCCTATGTTTTCAGATTCACTATACTAATAAAAAGTAAAGTAAATAAACCTAATCTGGTGGTCACTAGAGCTTGTGGCATAATATGGGGGTTAGTAAACAAACAAAATTAAACATGCATCATAGAATCCTAATTAAGATATGTATAGGTAAGACCCTAATACATGGAGAAGAAGAGTAATATTATTCAAAATCCATTACTTGTGCTACCTATATTTACTAAAAAGAGGAGCAGAGTTATAAATACTTACCTAGAAGATGAACCCATCAATATTCAATCTCTCCCTTAGCTAAAGGTGAATCATAAAAGGTAGTTATGGTTTGTAAGGATCATTAAAAAAGGCCAAAGAATTTAAGACTTCTCCACAAGAATAGATTCTTCTCCAAGTAGAAAACCTAAGGTAAGACTCCTCAAGTAGAATGGTGGAAGATCAAATTGTAAATAAGTACAAATGAATAATAAATCTTGATGTTTCTGTAATAGTGCCAAAATGGATGCGTTTATATAGGAAGATATAATGTTAAACCCTTCTAAAATTTTTGGTCAACAGGGTCGACCCACAACCTAGTATCATTATTGACAAAAAATCACTAGGTCACAAGCTAGGTTGACTAAGAGTTGACCTAGACCCTAAATGAAACTTACCAATAAGATTAAAATGTTGACCCATTCGATGTAGTCATGTAAACTATCAAAAAGGGTTTTAGGTTAGGAAAAGGGATAATGAACGTGGAAAAAGACTAGAGGAGTGTGAAAAATAGGAATAATATCTTAGGGAAATGAGTTTAGGAGCTGGTGAGATCAGTAATAAGTGGAAATAAGGGACAACAATCTTGTAAATCACCAATGGTCTACCCACCCCTTTATCAATGTAACCTTTTTGGTGTGTACTCAGAGATATTTAGACTCGATAGGTTCTTATAAGATAAAAACATAAATATTTGATAAAAGTTGAAAATATTATGTGTATTCATATTCCCCAATCGAAGCTCATCACATGTCACTCAGGTGCAATAGGGGATGGTGCTTTGAGAAAAGAACATAGCAACACACAATACTGAGGCTAAAAAAAGTTATATTTTAAAGCATAAAATAATTGAAAGTAAAAGATAGAAAGGGAAATAAGAAAAAATTAAATGTGATGCATACCTTGAATTACATTTATCAGTGGATGGTTATCTGTTGTGTTTTTATTTTGGATGGCTTAGAGACTTCTTTAGACAAACCCAAGAATACAAAACTAAAGAGAAAAAACTAAAAATGTAGGAAATCTAAGATAATTGGTGATATGTGGATGGGATGTACTTGTAAATTTGGAAAGCTAGGGAGAAAAGTGTTATGTTAGACCAAATGACCAAGTCAATCTTTAGAGTGAATTGAGTAACCAAAAATCCAAGGCTACTAAAGACAAAAAAAACTCAAACAAGTAAACCTTAAATAATAAAGATAAACTCACCAAATCAAACCAAGGATACATGTCAAAAGGATGGTAATCAAACATCAATTTAAATTAGTAATAATCTTTACTTAAACAAATATGGGAAAGCAAAAATGGTAAAACAACATTGATGAGTGAACATTAATAATCCTTATTCAATAATCATTGGAAAAAGGTGTGTAAAAGGAAAAACAACATTAGTGAGTGAGAAGTAACAAGCCAACCTCACTTAATAATGGAAAAAGTACATGAAAGTAGAAATAGATGCAGGTGTCTACAAAAGGGGTAGTAAAACAATGACAAATGTTAAAATAAAACAAAGTAGATCTATAAATTTAAAGACATGGTCTAAATAAAGTAATCCATAGTTATTCAAACATATTGTGTTATTCTAAAGATAGATAAAATTGGAATAAAGTAGTGCTAGCATGCATTTAAGATGTGAAGAAGAAGTAAGTATAGAAGAGGAAAAATATATTTAGAATCACAATTTGACTATTAAGTGGGGAAATTAAATGGGTGGAGGGGAGGGGAGAATGAATTAAAAACCAAGATAGAGGAACTGTTTATCAAAGTCAACACACTCAAATTAGGTTCATCAAAACAAGAAGACTATCAACCTTAAGGACTCTGAAGAATTTATCTTAGCCACACAAGTCTTAGGTTAACAAATGAAGTATGTAGATCATCCCATGAAGGCTATATGCATGAAAATTAAAATGGACCTACCTTCCCACAATGTGTTTTTCATTCCTTAGGACCCCTTATAGATATATTATTCTACTACAAAGATTAGGTACTTGCATGAGAAAGTAGGTAATGTCATAGAGTTTTTTGAATTATCCTATTCCAATCTACTAACCTATTTCACCCTAATGGACCTCAGCTCTAGTATGAGGCCAACTATTTATTTTGAACTTCAATTAGAGATAGGAGATGTGCTTGTAATCATGTCTTTTGGTGTGATTTTAACTTTTAAGATTTGTATGTTAAATTTTGTATATAATTTCCTTTCATTTCAAATGATTTGGATTTTAACTTTTGCTATGGATTTTTATATTCCTCCTCTATATGTATTTGGAAAACCAAACATGGGTGCTAAAGATGACTTTCATTTAAATACTTAGGACTTGGTCGCTAAGAGAGATAAATTTAAAGAACATGGTGTTTAAGAGTCTCATTAAAGTCAGGTGAAATAAAAGTTTATCTTGACTTCAACTCTATTTTATCAAATGTGGAGTTAAAGGAAAGGAAATCAAGAGGAATGAAACATGAAATAATTAGAATTACTTTAAATCACAAAAAATGTGATAAAGGGTGTAAAAGGAATGAATATTATGATAATAAAGTATGACTCCTTATCATAAGAATGAGGTAAATGTAGGAAAACATGATAACATATATTGTTATGATAATTTCATCTATCAAAAGAAGTAAAAGATAAAGCTGAGAACAAAGATAAAAAACTTGTAAGCATTGAAAAACACATTATATAAAAGGAATGAAAAGATGGTGATTTTATGAGGAAGTCTAGGTCCTATCCATGTTCTTACACTATAACTCATAAAAGATAAACCCATGAGGGTACCATAAAGTATTAGAAAGGTAAATGAGATAAGAAAAATATGGTATTCATGAGGAAGGTTTTGTCTTATCCATGGTCTTACATTATAACTCATGAAAGAGAAACCCAAGGGGTGCCAAAAAGTGTGTAAAAATATGAAAACAAAGAGGATATAAGTACATCATGAGGAATACCAAGTCTTATCCATGGTTTTACAATGTAACTCATGATAAAAAGAGGAAAGCAAAGGGCCAAAAGGGAGGACTCAAGTTTTTGAAAAAGAAAGAACTACTACAGAGAGTGAGACCCATGTAAATATCATATAAAAAGTGTTAGATAGATAGCATATAGAAAGCATGCAAAGAAGGGAAGGATTAGGTAAAATATTTATTGAGGAATTTTACATTGGTGGGATCTTTAAAAACATAACCTTAATTAGTTTTAAGGCAATAGGTACTTGGACCAAGAATGTCTTTGACTAAATAAGGGAACCTAAATTTTTGGGCATATTACCATTTTTTTCATGATTGTAGTCTAATTTAAGGACAAGATCTCGAACATTTAATGTGTGACATTTAACTCATTTTTTATGTTTTTTTGAAATATGGATCTTGTATTGGTGATTATGTTGTAAAGTAAAAAGATGGTGTTTATTAAGAATATCAAGAGCATGAAGTAGAGATTCACGTAATTCTTCATTAGGTGTGATTGCATGAAGAGATAAATGGAGAGAGGGAAGCCTAAATTCTAATGGAAGGATTGACTCATAACCATATACTAGAGAGAATGGTGTTACCTAATGGCAGTATGTATACTAGTGTGATAGGCCCAAAGAGCATGATAAAGATGAATTTGACAATCCATGCAGGTTTCATGAATTGTCTTTTAGAAGATTTTATTAAAAAATTTATTGGTGGCCTCAGCTTGGCCCTTACATTGTGGGTGATAAGGTGTGTAAAATGTATGATTGATTTTAAATTTAGTACACATCTATTTGACATCTTTGTTTTTGAAATTACCATCATTGTCTAAAATGATAGTATGAGAGACACCAAAATGACAAATGATTTGATTAAGGATAAATTTAGAGATGTGAAACCAAATACACTAAATAACATAACATAAGTGGTCTAATAAATCATGTAATGTCAAAGCCTTTTAGTCATAAAATATATGGTGAGGCAAACATTTTCAACTTTTATGAAACATTTATCATAATAAATTAGGTCTCAACTAATATAATATATGGCACACTATCTTTCTATATCATATTATTGGGCAAGCATTACCCCAACTAATATGGGTGTAAAATAAGTATATAGGATTAAAGGTCAATCATTTAAATGAAGACAAACTGTAGGTGGGTAAAGCATTGATTCTTCATATTATCAAATGTTTTTTGACATGGATATATCCATTTTAGAGCATTACCTTTCTTAAGAAGAGAATTGATAGTGTGGATATGGTAAGGCATTTTAGGGATGAATTACTTAATTGACCCAACTTTACTGAGATAAGTGAAAATGTATGAAATGGAATGAGGAATGGGAATTTTTATGATAGCATTAATCTTGGTAGGGTCAAAATCAATGTTGTGGAGAGATATTAAGAATCCTAACATTTTATCAAATGTGACCCCAAATGCACATTTGTAAGGATTTAGTCTAACTTTGTATTTGAGGAGACTATCAAAGATGATGACAAGATTAGAAAGATGAGTCTTGAAACATTTAAATTTAGCATTAAGGTTATCCACATAGGTTTATATAGTTTTGTGGATGAGATAATGAAAGATATGAGTCATTACTCATTAATAAGTGGTTCTAACATTTTTGAGGCTAAAGGGCATTTTAACATAACAATAGGTGCCCCATTCTATGGTGAAAGTTGTCTTATTTTGGTCCTCAGGGGTAATGTGAGTTTTATTATAACCCAAGAAACCATCCATAAGAGATAACATTTAAAAATAGCTATGGAATCGATAATGGCATCTATTTAAGGTAAAGGTAAATTGTCCTTGGGATAGGCAAGATTAAGATTATAGAAATTAATGTAGATGAAAATGACCATGGTGACCTTTTTTTGAATAGGGATGATGTTAAAAACCCATTTAGAGTAGTCCACTAGTTTTATAAACTTAGAATCAATAATATTGATGATTTCTTTGTGACATAGGGTGGAAACTTCAAGTGGAAATTTTTGTTACTTTTGATTCACATGTTTGGCATTAGGATATGTGATGATATTGTGCATCATAATGCTAGGGTCAATACTAGACATGACCTCACAGGACCAAGAGAAGATCTCACAATATTTATCTTGAAATAAATTGAAGTTATCATATTTAGTAGGCAAAAGTTCAAAAATAATTGTAATTGGGTGAGGGCATGATAGAGTACCATATTCGATGTGAGTAGTTTCTTTGATAAGCATAGCATTGACATCTTGGAAATGGTATGGTGTATTAGGTAAATAATAAATTGGATTAACTTTAGAATAAATTCTAGAGATGAAGTTAAAATAAGGGGATTTATTTTTGAAATTCCCAAGCTTGTGATGTTATCAAGGAGGTTGATGTTGTTAGACATGAAGTAATTCAACAATAGCTTCATCACTAGGTAAAATGGGAAAGGACCATAATACTCAATATGTACCTTGAGATTAAGAATTTGATTACCATGGTGATCATATTTTGAATGTATCAGACAAATTTCTATGGCCTTATCTTCTAATTTAATCTTGGGAGTAAGATGAGTAGATGGATCGAATGGGATTGATGTATTATTAGTTTTTTAGACAAAGTAAGAATCAAATGTAATGATGGGATCTATGGGTGGTAGAGAAAATGTGAGAATCTCTAGAGGTTTGAAAGGTAGGATTTGTTATACCACCCAAGGAGAATCAATAAGTGGATAATTAGTAGGTGGTACATGACCTTTGGGATCTAATTCACAATCTATGGAAATGGTATGGATATCATAGTTTAAATCATGAATTTGAGCTAAGGTTTTTTGACAATGTTCAACATCCAAGTCATAAAAATTGAGCTTGAGAAATGATATAGTTATCATCATAGGTTGGATAAATGATACATGTTTAAGATTTAGGGGGAGTTTTAGAAGGGTAAATCCCATATTATTGAATTTTTGTGGAGACATGATGAGAGGATCTAAAAATAATTTGGCTACTCCATAGTCATTACATGTGAAGGCATCTTTTGGTAAAAAAGGTTCTTGAGCATTACATGGAGGGGGAATATGAGTCATCTCATCAATGAGAGGAGTAATACAATCAAGAGGTAATAAATAAGGTTGAAGCCACTCTGATATATAGTGAGGTAGCTTGGTAGTGTAGCAAGTCATTAGGTTCATTGTCATCTGAATCAACAAGAATGACTTGTAAATCTAGATTGATGCTAATGAACCCAAGTAAGGGAGAACTATTGATGGTAGGAATGGTAGGGATATAATATTGAGAATTTTTATTAGAAATTTGAATACTCCAAGGGTTGGGATCAACCTCATCCTTATATCATATACCATTATGTAATAATTTAATGAATTGGCTACTAGAAGAAGTGATGGCTCTCATTCTATGAATCCATGGGAAACTAAAGTGTATGTTATAAGATAGAGGTAAATTAAGGATAATAAGTCTAGTTCATATGGTCTTAGGTCTAATTTTTAGGGGATGCAAAATACAACCAAGTGGTTTTTTATTATATTTACCAAATCCATGATAGATAAGGTGGGTTTGCTTGAGATGATCCTTATTATAAAAAATTTGTTAGATAATCCACAAAGATGTCATACTACCAAAGATTTCATCAATTAAGAATTTATGAATAAGGGTAGTATTAATGTCTATTTTAATAAATAGTTATGGATCATTGGCACAAAAAATGATTTCATCATTAATCATGTCATCTTCAATAAATTCAATATATGATTTTGAAGGACACATGGTTTTAATGGTATGCACATTGGTAGGTTGAGGCTCAATATAAGATGGTTCTTCATCTATAGGATATGGATCTT
Source organism: Torreya grandis (assembly GCA_037957365.1). Lineage (NCBI taxonomy): Eukaryota > Viridiplantae > Streptophyta > Pinopsida > Cupressales > Taxaceae > Torreya > Torreya grandis. Next base: position 1,031,578 of record JARHVA010001187.1, read on the forward strand.
TAATTTCTTGTAATTATTGCATAAGGAACTTGTGATGATAAGGCAAAGTAAAAAATAACTCCATAAGCACAATATTTCGAGTCATGGAGTTAAGTTCTTCAATAAAGTTCCAATAGGATTTAGAATAACCAATGTGAGTTTTAGAAGGTGAGGTAGATTTTGAAGGAATGGAAGTTATTAGGGGTTCATAATAATGATGTGGTTCCTCAAGGGTTTTTTAAGTTAAATTAGTGGTTTTAGTATCTTTAATAAGTTATTCTTCTAAAGATGGTTTCTTAGGTTTTGTGATAGGATCTTTGTGACCTAGTTTGTGATGATAATTTATCTTAACAATGTTAACATATTGAGAATTGTTATAATATTGGTCATAGTCAACATCAATAACTCAAACATCCTTGGTATGTTGTTTATTATGAGCCGTGTAAAAATATTTTTGGTTATTATAAGAAGAAGCTTTAGAAGTTTGTCATTTTTGAGAAGCAGTATTGTACTCTTGGAAATGAAGGTTAATCATGGATTCATGATTAAAGGAATCAACAAGCATGTAGGAGACATCAAATTTTGTAAGCCCTCTACAAGTTTCATAAGAGTGACCAATGTTGGTGTGGAAATAAAAAAAATTGATTAGGGTCATACCACCTATGAGGATTATTAGGATAAGTAAAAGGTTTAGAGGATGGTAAGAATTATTTCATTTGCTACATAGTTATTGGTATGTGAGAAGATGTGGAAGTATTAGCTTTGGAAACTCCTAGTTTGGTTTGAGGAGTATTGTTGGTGATGGAATTGGTATTAGTTTAAAAAGATCCTTTAAGGAATTTAGGATTAGGTTTGAATTGCTTCATGATAAATTCTTAACATTTAGCTTGGTCAAGAGCTTCATTAAGTGTTTGAGGAGAAAACTTTCCAACATTATATCAAAGAGAAGAAATTAAAGTAGTTATATAGAGTTTTAAAAAATTATCATTAGTCATGTTATGATCATCTTTATAGGCCAAAGAATTCCATTGTTTGATAAAATCATGAGCTGATTCAATTGGAGATTGTTTAGCATTAATGAAATGATTAAGACAATTTTTGGGAAGGTCATTATGTTGAAAACATTTGACTAAATCCTCAAGTTTTCGAATGGAATGTTGGGAAATTTGGCTGTACCATTCCAATACATCACCTATGAAGGTTTTAATTAGAAGTTTAGTTATGGTGAAAGTATTAGTTTAGATCCACTCTTTGTAAAGATTACCAAAGGCTTTGAAAAAGGATGCAAGGTATTTAGTTCCATCATAATTTATAGTTGAGGATATATTACCAATATCAGTGGATATAATGAAGGGAGTTAAAGGCTCATTTTTTATGTTTTGAAGCATTTTCTTATTCATAATAGGTCAAGGAATAACATTTCCTAAGGCATCTCTAAGAGTTAGAAGAATAAAATTTGGGTTGGCTTGAATATTGATAGCTAGAGGTTGATTAGCCATATTTATCAAATGATGTTGTAATTTCATCATTTGAGAGGTGTTAGAGTTTAAATTATGTTCATTTTTTATATTTCTTGTGCAAAGAGTTGAGTCTTATCAATTGGCAGGTTGGTTTTTGTTGGAGAACTCCCCAAATTGGTATTAAGGGAGGTTTATTGGAAGATGGATTATTATTGGGATTATTGCATAAATTTATGTAAATTATTGCCACATTATGTTGAAAGGATTAAAGATGAGAATTGTATTGATAGGTATAAAAGGATCAGATCCACCTACTTCATCATGAGGTGTGATTTTAACAATGTTACAATCCATAGATGAAGGAGGGGAATAGGTGCTCCAAGAGTGAGGTTTCTCTTGGGAGGAAAAGAGAGGGAGAAATGAACATCCCATATAGTGTCTAAATGGATTTAGGTTGTCCACGAAGATTCTAATAGGGGATTTCATGATGATTTGGTAAAACTAAACACAATTCTAAGGAAGGGGAAATAGAGAACTGAATCAGATGGATATGACATTAATAATATTATAGAGTCAACTACATTGACCTAGTACTATAAACTAGGAAAAATAGAGCCTAATAAGGGTATAGGGTTGATTAGGTTGACTTAGTATTGTAATCTGATTGTTAAAATAGATACAGAGTCAACTGGGTTACCTTAGTACTATAAGAAGGAAGGAAAAATATTCAATAAGGGACTATGTCAAACAAAATGATAGTGTACTAAAAATAGGGAAAGATTTTGAAATGTACTTTGAAATAAAGAAATGAAAGTTAACACACAATCAATTGGGTCAATGGGAATGATCCAATTGAGGTACACAACACATAATCTTGTACCAATACTAAACAATCCATGTTTTTGTAATACAACATACAATGAGAAAATACCAAGAAATCAATTGAAAATAAAATGCTAAGTGGTCATCCTAAATATTTTTATTATTATAAAGTGTTATTTTAAGTGTGATAGGAAATTTGTCTAAAATTAGGGAACTAGAAATCAATCTATGGATGGTTTCAGGACATTTAGGTTGAAAGGGATCTATGTTGGTAATAGTTTTGGTTTGATATTAAAGCCTACCCCATCACTTCACAATTCTATAGTGATAAGGTGTCAGGTGATTTACCAATATATACCATTAACCATGTGTTTATACTTGGCTATAAAATTAAGTTGGTTTCCCCCTTGGTGATGATATCCAAGTAGGTAGGCCTTGGGTAGATAAATGTTTAAATGCATTTTAAAATTATGTGATTTGATAGTGTCTACAAGAAAGATAAAAATATTAAAACTAAATGGTATACTGAAAAACCACCTAATTAGACTATGTGATCTATTATAAATATGAAAATAACTAAAAGTGAAAGTGTGAAGTAATTATTAACATATAGTTATTGATTACCAATTTGAAACATAGTATAGAGTTGGTTCAGATGATAGTGTATGCAAACATTACATAATAGAGTCAATAGTTTCACTACTATACTACATAAGCAAGAGCCCTTAAGAATTAAATTGACCAAGTCAACCTTGTATTTCAATTAGAAGAAAGAATATCGGACTAGGTCAACTAGGTCAACCTCATTGACCTATTTTGTTTTATGATTACAATTTTAAAGATTGTAAAATTTTAAAAATATAGCTATAAGTAAGAATTGAATTGAAACATAGAGAAATAAAGAAACCTTGGTGGGTTTGAAGATGTTAAGGACTATGTGATTTATGTTGAAGTTCCTTGAATGCTAAATGTAAATTCTACCAGCTATGTTGACTGGGTTGACCTAGTTCTCTAATTCCTTATTTTTTGAAGCCTATTAAGATGATTATACTAGCCTGGTCGATTTAGTTTATTATCTGGAAGCTGTCTAGAATATTATGTCAACCTATTCAACCTTGTTTACTATTTTGGAGTTGAATAAGAGTATTGTGTTGACCTATTTAATCTAGTAATGTGTATCTGATGAAGAGCTGCATAGAAAAAATAGAGTCATTTTTTATGTGACTATGTGTTAAACCTATACACAAAAGTTAGAAACTATATAGGCTTTATCAACATAGTATCAAAAATATAGAGAAATAATAAATAAAATGATAGAAATGAAAAACATGAAAGAAAACATGCAAGGGTTAGTTTCACATTAGGATCACTAGAATGTATGCAATCATAAATGAATTAGATCTGTCAATCAATCCTAGCTTGGTGAAGATAGATCAAACTTACACTTCCGATTGGGGATACATTAGATAATCGAGAACATGATGAATATGCAGATCCATTAGACCTAATTAGAAGATCTCTTATCACAATAATATCACTAGAAAGGGTTCTAAATCCTCCAGTCAAGAAAAATCATGCAATAACCCTAACTAAGTCTTATGTTTTCATATTAACTATAATAATAATAAGTAAAGTAAAGAAAATGAATCTAGTGCTCACCAAAACTTGTGGCACTATATGGGTGTTAGTAAACAAACAAAAGTAAACATGCACAATAGAATATTAATTAAGCTATGTATAGGTAATACCATAATGCATGGAGAAGAAGATTAATATTATTCAAAATCCATTACTTATGTTACTTATATCTACTAAAGAGTGGAGCAAAGTTACCATTACTTATGTTACTTCTATCTACTAAAGAGAGGAGCAAAGTTAGAGATACTTATGTGGAATATGAACCCATCGAGACTTAATCTCTCCATTGGCCAAAGGTACTTATCAATAAGTTTTTTTGGTTTGTAAGGATCACTAATAAAGGACAAAACATCTAAAAATTTTCCACAAGAATAAATTCTTATCTAAGTAGAAACCCTAAGCTAAGACTCCTCAAGAAGAATGGTAGAAGAGCAGATTATACAAAAACACAAATGAATAATAACTCTTGATGTATTTCTAATAATTCCAAAATTGAAGTGTTTATATAGGTAGATCTAATCCTAAACCCTTTTGAAAGTTTTGGTCTATAGGGTCAGCCTAATCAACCTAGTATCATTATTGAAAAAAACTCATTATAGATTAAAAACATCAGTATTTAATAAAAGTTGAAAATATTATGTGTGTACATTGTGGAAATTATTTATTTTGGTAGGATGACAGAGGATAAAATAGAATGGTGACCATTTGGATCTATGGATCTTGGTTTCTAATGTAGGTCAAAGGAGGACTTAGAATGATAACTTTTGAGTGATATAGAGATTGCTTGCTAACATAGGTAAGAGGAGTTGAACCTAGAATGGTAACCTTTGATAATTACATAACTTAGTGGATAATGTAGGCCAATGGAGGAAAATGGGGTCATCTTATGATAATCATCATGGATTTGTTTAGTAATTAATAATTAACTCCAAAGAGGGAGATATCAGTCTAAAAGATGCCCCCATAATGGTAGTATTTTTCCAAAAAATATGTCCTTAAAAAGGGTTGTATTGGTCCAAAAAAATGGAATGTGGTACATGGGTTCAAAAAAGAACCCTAGTAAAAAATGGAATGGTATGACATGCAATTAAAAATAAAACTAATTGAATCATACCATCATTGGGACATCACCAAACACAATGGAGTGTTATTATCCATCATAATAATGCTCTTCCTCATAACTAGGTTTGTAAGAGACCCCACTATAAGTGTATCTTTTTTTCATGCTTGAATATGGTTTTATACATTTTCCAAGATATGGAATATGGTTCAATTTTTTTTAAAGGTATTTTAGACTCTTCAATCAAACAAAGACAAGGTAAAATGAGACTATAATAAAATGAAATGACATAGTGCCACATAATTAGAATAAATAGGTTACAAAATTATTCAACCTTAGTTGGTTAAAATCGTCAAATTAGAAGAGGGTAAAACAATCTTTGGAACATAGGGTGTAGACTAGTAGACAAAAATTCTAAGTTGAAAGTATGTTAATACAATAAAAATCTAGATATAGCTATAGTGAATTGTAGCTAGAGAATCTAGAAGAAGACTTTTCACATCAAGAAGCTCAAAATATGAATTAAAATAAGAAATACTAATCATAAAGACAAAACTAAATGGGAACCATAATGATGCCACATGGAAAAGAATATAGAATGGTCTAGGAACTTAGAGTGTGTGTGAATGCAAGATAAACTAAGTCCAAAATAATAATATGATGAAACAAGAGTCTAGGTAATGACCTTCAATCCAAAAAGAAAATCTCACTCAAGTTACTCAAACCAAGTGCAAAAGGTGAACTGATAGTTCTTGGATTAAAACTTAGAAAGACAAGATTTCAAATTTGGATTAAAATAGGACTTTAGATTTTCAAAGTGATGAATATTTTTTGACTCATATGAACATCATAACAATGTTGTTTTGGAAATATAAACTCAATTATGTGATTTTAATTTTGAACAAGGAAAGAAGTGATTTGGATTTGACCAATGTAATTCATCTTTGTTCAAAATAAATGGGTGTATAACAAGTTTTTTTTATTTTTGATGCATTTTGGTTTCTTAAATAGGTTTTAAACTCACAATACCATGTCAATAAACAATAATAATAAAAACACCAAGGTGGACATCTTATCCTAGAAAATAAACAAGGTGGCTTTGTACTCTTGGATTTTGTCTATATACTCATTCTTAAGATGAAATAAAACATAAATATAATAAAATTAGATGCACATGAAATTAAGTTTTTTAGGCCCCCTATTCTCTCAAGAGATTGTATGGTGATTTATAACTTTGGGCTACTCACCCTACACCAATAATGCTCTATAGAAGTGCCATTGTTCTAAAAACTATCAATTTTCATACATTCTAATTTATCCCATATGTGTGATTAACACTAGGGCACAAAAAATCATTTTCATACTTGTTAACAATCTTTTTGTGAAAAGGTATTATCCTTTTCAAAACCACTACATCCATCAATTTTTTAGTGTAGTGTCATGTACAAGTTAAACCTGTGTTCTAGGGTAGTCTCTTATTAACATAGTTTATTTAACCAATAAAACAAGCATCTCATCAAGTTAACATTAATTTATATACCCTTATCATGGAGCGGGGTTGAAAAAATGTTGAGATACAAATTTTTGGGTCAACACTTCCCTAGAGAACCCATGGGGAGGCTATGAACTCCCACCCACAAGCTAAGATGTAAGGAAATAAAAAATGTAGGAATTTAGGGTTATTTTAAGATCACCCAAATCACTCAAATTTTTGGGAAGGCCTTAATAACTTTCCTTCCACACTTTAACAAAGTGACAAAGTCAATAAGTGAAGCAGTTTTAGATCACCCAAGTTCCCTAAATGGGATGGGGGAAGAGTATACATGTTACACTTATTTTGAGAAATAAAAACGCAATAAAAATCAAAAATCAAAATCTCTTATTAGCACTTAAATAAAGTTTGAGTTCGTTTTAAAACAGTAAAATGAGATATGAAGTGAAATTTGCTTTTGGTTGTTTGTAAAATTGAAAATAATTATCTTAACACTTGTAACATAGAGTATTAGAAGTCAAAATAGGGGTATGATTGCCAAATAAGTTTTCAATTTTCTATTTTTTTGCTCTATTTTTTGACACAGGTCAATTCTACTATTCTATATAGCATTTTCACCATTCAATAGTGCAATTCTATCACTTGTCAGGATGATTTTGCTGAAAGAGAGAGGCACAAAGGAGAATATTTTGAAATCTTGTTGATTATAGGTTGATATCATTGATTAGTATGTTGATTATGCTAATGTGTAGGGTGATACCACTAAAGTGATATAAATGATATAAATAAAAGAAACACAATAGTTACCTACAAGTTTTTAGTGTAATAAAATCTCACTATTCTATTAGCAAATGCACCATTCCATAGGTCAAACCCACCAATCTCCAAGTCAATTTCATCATTTTATGTAAAACACATAGACAAAGACAAAAAATATAAAAAATGATTTAATCTTTCACATGGGTGATTTCACTATTGCACACATCAATTTTACCACTTCACAAGGCATTTTTGTTGATGTTCAGGTCAATTTCATCATTTTATAGGTCAAATTTTTTGATTGGCCTATACATAATAAAAATGTAAAATAAGAGAAAAATAAGTGCATAATAGCTTCAAAATAAGGTCTAAATGCAAAATTAGAAGGATCAATAGATGTGTGAGATGCATGATCCCATCGAGCATGCCAGAATGTAGAATAAAATTATGAGACAAGGTTAGATCATGTGTGAGTCAATATCTTAAATAAGCATAAATACCTAACTTATCAATCCTATTACATCAAGGGGCATATCTAATGACTTCAAAGAGATCATTAATAAAGGAATACCATCAAACCTTCCAAGTGGTTATTATCTCTCACAAGTGGTTAAGTAAAATATGATTTTCCTCAAATTTGGTGCTCCAAGTCTTTATCAATGAATAGTATCATGAGCTTCCATCATCTCCTATTTCACCAATGGATTAGGTTCACAACAATTTTCAACTATTTAAAGCTTTGTGAAGATAATTCTGCATAATAAGTTTACACAAAAAGATATTAAAGGAATGAATGAGGACTCTTGTATTTATAGATTTTTAGAGATGAGGGAATCTATTTGTGAATGCCCATATTGATGTCAAATTATGTGGCCAAAATCCATTCAATTTTAGAGGGTCAAGGCATTAAATGTTACAATTAATAATCATGCCTTGTAAATCTAGATATTTATTTGATATTTACAATTTGAGTGCTTAACAACTTTTAGGGTGATGTCATGCATGATGTCACCATTTTATTTATTTGATGTGATGTCATCAATCTGTATTTTATGAATTTATAAAATTAAGAATTCACTAATTATCCATGGACATTTTGACTATGCATTTAAATGGGTTTAACTAATTAAGCACCTTGGATCAGGTTAATTATCATTTCTAAATTTTGACAAGGTTTTATTATATAAGTGGTCAAAAAATGTTAGTTTCTACATCACAACTTGACTAGAAAATAATTAAAATAAGGTGATGGTTACATATATGATAATGCCCTATTTAAGAACATATTTATGTGACTTAGGAATTGTACATGATGTATACAAATGAATCAGAGTATTTCAGTAGTTTTAAGGATTAATTTGCATTATTTGAAATAATTATTTTTAACAACCATTTATACATAATAGTGATAAAAATGAGTGTCTATAGTAACTACATGAGACTAATCTAAAAAAACTATATCATTGTTCACACAATTGAGTAAAACTGGACTGTAGTATTTGCTAGCATGAATTAGGGAAATCTCACCCAAATATTGAGCATTATCTATGGAATTTATTTTATTTTAAGGTTTTAGTCCTAAGTACTTTATTCTGATAGATCATGTATGAGTTATGTTTGTTCTACCTCCTTTATGGTATGGTAAATTTATATTATATGTGTATGAATGTATTTGAATGTGTCATCCAGGTGAGTAACCTTTTCTGATAGTTGTAAAAATTATCCTTCCACATCTAGTCCTAATGCTTTTGTTGTAACTTTATATTCTTTTGGAAAGGTGAGTGTTTTTGTTTCCATAATGGTTAGGGAAATGATTGTTTTATCCTCTATGTTATAATGTCATACCTCTCATAGTCATGAGTGTAGCTAAAATAAATTATGTATATTTTAATTGATTATAATTTTTGGTTGAATGAAAATGATGTTAAATCTATTTTATAGAGTTTTATGTGGGTTTAATAAAATAAAATGGAATGGACTAGGATCATGATAAAATTTCTTGGTGATCATGCATCTACCATTTTGTTGAGCTGGCCTTTCCTTAGTGGTTTAACATGTCTTGTCCCTTCCACTAGTTTTGATGACTCATTATGTGACATTATGTTATTATATGCTTTAGTTTTCATTTTGTATTTTCTTTAATAATTAATATTATGCTTAATATCTTGTGTAGAATGGGTTCATGACCATTTTTAATAAGATATTAAGAATATTATCAATTATGCCCATTTCACACAATATAATAATGTATATGTGACCATTTTACATAATATCACAATATTGGCTTATTTGTAAGAGGCCAATATTATTATCTTGATGTCATATAGAATGGGAAGTTGCCCAATCTACATGTCAAATATCTTTGTTTTATGTAGAATGGGATTAACTGATAATATTTTTAATAATATCTTATGTAAAATGGGTACATGACCATTATAAATAATAAATTAAAATAATATTATCAATTAATCTCATTTCACATAATATAAAAATTAGCATGTGCCCATTCTACATAAGATATTAATAATATTGACTTTTGTATACAATACCAAAATTCTTATCTTGATGTCATGTAGAATGGGAAGCTACCTAATCCAAATTTCAAATATATTTGTCTTTTGTATAATTGGATTAATTGAAATTAATAATAATTCTTAATATATTTTGTATAATAGGTGCATGCCCTTAATTTATGAATGTTGATCATAATGTCTATGTTAACCTATAAATAAAGTATCATGTTAGATTAGTTATGATGTATTGATAAATAAAATGGAACATTAAACACATATGATATGTAAGTAAACTTATAATTCCTGATGTATTATACATTAATATTTTCAAATTAGTTATATAAGATAAGCTAGAATAGAGTGATTAGGATAAATATCTTAGATTATAATAGTAGAGAGAATCAAATAGGATAATCTCTATTTATTTTAATGTCCAAATAAAATGATGAATTCTAATAGTTATGTTTTTTTGTGTCTCTATGTTATTTCTAGTTTTATAACATGTGACAATGTGTAATTTATACTATAGTACATGTGTGTGTCTAATGTATGTTGCAGTATAACCATTAAATTTGATAAGTTGCTAGATATTAACTATTTTACCTATATAAACCCACTAAAATTCTTCACATACTTCATCCTTTCTCTCATCCTTGACACAACCCAAAATTAATGATCCTAAAAAATGTCTATCTACTTGGTCCTTATGGTAAAAATTGCTTATGTTTATTGACGAACTTTGTCTCGAATATTTTCCACTCTATGAGATAACTAGTGGATCACTGGGATTTTTGATACTACTTGTAGACACTCCATTTTTATCACTTTCATGTCAAACTTTTAAAATGGAATGACTTCTCACAATTGTACACAAACTAGTCTAAATTCATTTGTTCATTCTAACATATGAGTTCAAATTCACCTTGGGGGATAATTCACCATATTATATCTATTCAATTATCAATCTAGTCATTTTAGAATTATTTTAATTTGATCAATTCATTAATTCATATTTGTTGATCAATTAATACAATCAATTCCCCTTTCTCCAAATCATTTATCTAATTATAATTCTATGCAAATGGAGTTATAATTTATGTTCAATATTTATTTCCTTCCTTTCCTTCAAAAAGGCATCTTCATTCAAAAAATAATATTGATATCCTATGAAATATTCTTTTTTCAGCCAAGTAATTTACTAAATGAATTAATATCCAAGATTATTCTCCTCCCTTCATCTTGGATGCAAGATAAAGGGTCCACAATAAATATTGTGAGATATTTTACTAACATTCTCAAACCTTCATCTTGGAAATAAGATAAAGGGTCCAAATTGGTTATCCAAGTACTTTTTTGGGAATGATTATCCATCCTTCATCTTGAAAACAAGATGAAAGACCCACAATTACTCTCACAGAGATATTATGAGGAGAGTCCTCCACCCTTAAACTTGGAAATAAGATGGAGGGCTCATGTTAATCATTATTTGATATTTCCTAGATCCATCCTCCACCCTTCATCTTAAGCAATATGAAGGGATCACATTAGTGATACATATGTTAATCCATGTGCATAAATGATGACTCCTTTGAAACCATTCATCTCATAAGTAAGATGAAGGGTCCTCATTGATCTTAATTTATTATAAATAACCCTCTTCTCTTTATTATTTTCATGCTCAATATTCATAAAGAAGCCCTGTCATTTTATCATCCCTAAATAATTTGAAAAAAACCTTTTAATTATCTTTACATTCAATATCCCATACCTATTAATTGGGAATGACAAAATTATAGCATATATTATTTCATTATCTAATATTTCATCCACATTTTTAAGATTCTAATTATTTGAGAAGATGTTACTTCATCTACATCTTGAAATTCCTTCTCATATATGGTAAAATGTATACACTCTATTTTTATCACTTTTGTGTCAAAATTTCAAAGTGGAATAACTTACTATAATTGCACATCAACTAGTATGAAATCATATGTTCATATAACATATGATTTCAAATTCACATGGGGCATATGGGTTCTAAAGTAAATGTTTCATCATGAAAAAACAATTATGAAGACCTATTAAAACTACATATGAGCCAATAATACACAAATATGAGGTTTCCAATGAAGGTTTACATTGTATTGATTCAATATTATCATTATTATCTTAATCTTTGTATGCTCACAAGGTCTTAGATGTATATTATTAGCTATTGGTACTTCATTTCATCATTTTCAATTATTGAATAAGTATAACTAACTTTTTATATTCTAATAATACATATGGAACACCTAGTGGGATTTTATTGAACTTGATGAGGATTGGGGAATGTTTGCTAGATATTCTCTACAACTGGTTTTAAATAATATATATGTATATGTTTCTTAGGTATAATGGATGTCTCAAGATTAGGCAATAGATCAATCAATGAATCTTTAACCTGAGGTTCAAGCAGAGGATTAGAAACTAGATTTATTAACAAGGTGGAAATGTCATAAAACACTTTCCTAGCATGTTTTCATTGATCTAAAATGTTATGTAAAATTTGGGGTGAGGTTATAAGTATATCCTTCCATTTCCAAGATGTTTCTAGATTGTCAATATTTGAACAACTTAAGGACCATGACTAGAGGAGGGTAAATCATCATTCCAATATATAATTTTGATAGTATTTTGTGGTTGTGATTTCTCAAATTGGCTTAAATTATCTATGGAAAAACTAAGTTCAACCTTACCACCCATCTCTAATAATTTAAAAAGATATTCATTTCTATTTTCAAATAAACCTTGCTCAAATTGAGTTTGAGTAGTATTATAGGTAAGTGGAAAATCTTCATACTAAGGTTGGTGAAATTCCATATTATGTGAATTCATATAATCCTATTAATTATGTGGATAATCTAGTGGATACATGAATGGGTTTGTTTAACCTTGAGTCCAACCATCATCATAAGTAGCATTATAATCTATATTGCTTGTTATGTAATGAGGAAAATTAGACACTGAACTTGGAGTAAACCTAGATGAAAGTGGGAAAACATGATTTGGAAATGACAAGAGAAAACTTTGGACTTGAATATATTTTTTCTTAAACATGATAAAATGGCATTGAGAGTAGAAATTTTCACCTAGAATTTTTTTATTTTGGAATGGTTTTAAACTAGAAACCTAGGAAAATGACTAAAATGAGTATACATTCACATGGATAATATAACGAGAAAAATTCACACAAGAAAGCTATCAATGTACATAGTTAACTATTGTGGACATAGAATGGAATAATTTTGACTTAGAAAATGGATATAGTAACACCTCTTTGTGTAGGTGTATGTATATTAAGATAAGTTTTTGACACCATAATCGATCAATCAAACACTCAATCTGATGACCCTACTTTAGTGACTGACATAGGACTACTCCACATTCATTGATCCTTTTAATATACTTACCTTAAGAGATAATTAAAAGTTTAATATTATTTAAAGTAATTAATGTAGTTATTGGTGGTGTTTTAATCCCACTTTTCCCTCAAAATTTTTGTATGTAAAAGATATCTTTAGGTGTAGTTACTTTTTTAACCCTGCACTAATAAATGTTTTGTCACCAAAAGGTCTTAAGCTAAAGTTTTCATGGGATTTATAGATGGTCCTAGTATAGCTTTTGGTACATGGAAAAAATATCCATAAATTGGATGTCAATATTTAATGTTATATTCACCAAATGTTCTTGTCCTTTTGTGACCAATTTAGATCTAAGGGTTTCAGTGAAGTGCTACTAGAAAAATCAAGCTCTGAGGGATATTCCAGATAAGATATCATTGGTTTTTACTCAATTTGTATACCCCATTTGTTAATGAGGTTGGTATAAATGTTGGATAATGATGTCCAAGTCATCACATCCTAAGGACTTGTGAGAAGGAAATGACACCCTAATCATTTAACCAAAATAAAAATGAAATTTATTACCATTTTGATTTGTTTGAATCCCATAAGGGGAAGTGAAGAGCATAATAGATAAATATTTTGGGATATAAAAAAATTATCACCTCCACATTTTTTAGTCACACTACCAAATGGGAGTTCATAGTGTGAAATAATCACATAAACACACAAGTGAACACTTAAATAAATAATATAAGAAATATAAACATAAATGAATGTGTTTTATAGAACCAACTCAAAAGATGAATTCTTTTTAAAATACTAAATCGAGAGATGGATTCATTTTAAAAACACTAAATAAAAAGTAAACAAGTAACATATGTTTGAAAGAATCACCACACCCTTTTGTAACCTAAAATAAAATAAAGTGATTAGTTTTTCTTGGTGGGTATTTGACATGTCTAAATATGGAAAAATATGTTTAAAAAAATAAAAACAAAAAGAGGTAAAAAAAAGTAGTCGGTATTTTAACGATTACTTCTAAAATATAAATCATTTTTTCACTAAATTTTTATATGTCTATGATAGGAAAAATACACACATCCCTAAAATAATTTATATTAAAATAGATAATAAATAAAAAGGTATGATCATTTTACCAGCTATTTGTTATAAATAGACCTCTTATCTTTATTATTTTCATGCTTAAGATTCATAGTGAATCTCTAGCATTTTATCATGCTAACTTATTCATCAAAGGTCATTATTATCAACTCAAATTATCAAAACACTCAGGGAAAGATGGTCCATTTGGCACATTTACATTGATAAATATTGCTTGAAGATACATCCAAGCTAAATCATACACATAGATGAGGTTTCCAATTAAGGTTTGCATTGTATTAGTTTAATCTTAGAATTATTATCTTAATCTTTGTATGCTCACAAAGTCTTAGGTGTAGGTCATTAGTTCTAAATAATTTATTTGATTTTTTACAATTATTAAATAATTATAACTAATAATATCTATATTTTAATGATATGTATGGCAAGCCTAGTGGGATTGTAATTTGGATAAGCCTACCATTTCTCAATGTGTCTTGTCCCAATTCATAATTATCATTTTTTGTGCCCATTTTCTATCAAAATATAATGGCTTGAGGTCCAATCTGAATATGTAGGTATTGATTAGTTTTTTAAGGTTAGATCATATATCCCTTATCACAAGCTCTTAAAATTTTGTGAGCATTTATATTTCCATTTTGGTAAGATTATTCCTTTTATGATATCACCATTTTATGAGTCCCCTTTCATATTTTTATTATATAATCTAAATTTTTACATTCATTTTATTGCTTAAGTCTTGATTAATCATATCATTGATTTAAGTTATGAATAATGTGTATATGAATTAGAATTAATTTACGTGCATTTTGTTTACATTTGAATCTTGATTTTCCATATCTTGTTTTAAGATGTATACATTATAATTTTGAATTCACATTTATTCATATTTAAAAACAAAATTTATCATCATTCATTTCAATATTATGATGCATACTATCATGTGAAATATTAAAAATCAAGTCTCAAACAATCTAGCAGCAATGTTCAAATAAAAAATCTCTCTATCCAATCATAAGACTAATAAATGTCATGATCATTCACATCAAGGTCATCAAATAAATTGAGAATAACATCAATATTATAAAATAATAATAGTAATATTGTCTCTAAATCAAATTCATATCAATCATATATTAATATAAGTACAAGGGATATAGGAAATTAAATAAGCATAACATGAGATAATAATAAGATTCATGGATCTCTCTATAATATTTTCTTATTTTCATGGATACGCTCATTTAAAATGCTTCCTATCTCTCCATTAGATGGGGAATCTTGTGTTTATATTTTATTATATTTTATTTAATACTTGACATTGATGTCAAAGGTTGTTCATGAGCTGACTTGAGAAGGTTTTTACATAAGATGACTAGTATTATGCATAGAGGAGCATGGTGGTCTAGTATGATGGGTAAATATATAATTAAGAGGATGTTTTAGGATACTTGATCATGGTTATGAAGAATTTCAGCACTCAATAAATATTCAAGGTATGTCTACAGGGGTAGAACCTACAAGACTAGCATGTATCTAGACCAATTTTAGACTCTACCTGACCTAATGAGGGGTCATCAGATCTTGTCAAGGCATATGAGGAATAAAATTAGTTTTTGAGAATATTAAAATGTTTTTTTTCATGAGAGTGAGTCTTAAAGTGTATCTACAGTGGTAGGAAGATCATTTTCAAGACCTAAAGTGACTTACAGGTCAAGGCCTAATGAGTAAAGAGAGTAAGAGTGGTCTTATGAGGAGTCATGTTCAATTTAATAGGAAAGTATAATCATGTGAGAATTTTTATAGGTTTTATAAGTTATATCAAGAATGTGCATGAAATTTTAGATCAAATTTTGAAATAAAAATCATGAAAAAGTATATTTAAGGTCTCTAGAGTGCTAGAATGAGGTGTTACAGACTTGAGAAGGAATTTTGTATGATCATTATCACGTGAAACATTTTAATATATAATAATAATTTCATGTATGTTGGGTAAGGATCATATATAAAATTTCCAAGAATTGGTTTCTATATTAAGGGCCCAAACTTTATGAATGATTATTAAGACTATAAGGTGGTCTTAGCCCTGTCTAAAACCCTAAATGTGACTTGATATGGAAGATATTATTTGGAATGGGTTAAAATGAATTATATGACCTATTTTTATGATTTTATAATCTATTTAATTCTCCCATGTACCTCCAAGTGGCATTGGTCTATCAGATGAGTAAGTGGACCCTACAAGAAAAGCCATATTTCTTAGAAATTTGGTATTACAGGCAAAGTTAACTAAGTTAAAACTGGTAAGTGGATGAAAGATGAAGATTTTGAATTATTTATTATTAACATTGTGGTTTATTATTATGATCTAGACTTCAAATATGTTAAAATAGTCATGGAAGTTGACCTATTGCTAAAAACACCTAGTGAGGAAGAGAGAGAAAAATAGGTAGAAGTGGGAATGAGATAAGGGATATGTTTCCATTGATTATTGATGGATAAAATTTAATAGGTTTATTTTAAATTACATTTAAAACATATAATTATTATATATAATATTTTTATATGCTTATATATAAGCAAAAAGGTGCTCTGAAACTGATATGTCTAACATAGTGAGGTTTGTATACAGTGAAGACATGAGATTGGTCTATAAGACCAATATTACTATTTGAGACTATAATATATTTGTTTTAATTCTATCTAAGTATGAATAATGATCATATAAACCATTTTTTAGTTCATTATAGTGATTGTATATGTGTTCTAATTCATTATATTTATGACTATGTTTTGAAGTTTTTTATAGTTCTGAGTAGTCATCTAGTAAAGATGAGTATGAGGTGATTTGACTATATTTAAAGATTCTAATGAATATTAATATGTTATAAAGGTATATTATGTTAATATAAGTTTATTTATAGTCATGAAATGTTCTTTTATATATGTTGGTGGTTAATTGTTCATGATTGAGTTTTGAATCATTCAAGTAGTTTTGAATGGTGATGTTGCAAAATTAAATTTAAGGCTTCAAGATCTATGTTGTAGTGTCTAATGAAGTTGGTGATGACCTTGAGGTCATGAATTTTTTGAATATATGTTATTTTTCCATATTTATATGAAAAAATTGTGTTTGAGCTTCAATTATTGTTGATAGACTTTTAGGGTGTGAGAAGGTCTAATTGTGAGTAGTGCTAATGATGTGGTCCAAGTAGTGAATTAGAATAAAAGATGGTATGGACATAAATGGATGTTATTACATGTATATTTGAGGTGTGTTTGAATTTTTTCATATGTTTGTGTAGGCTTAATAAGTTTTAAGAGGGCTAAGTGTAACATATTTCTTGAGAAGGCCTAATTACTTTAGGTCTCTTTTAGGCCTAATAGTGGGTTTAGTCCTTATGAGTGGTGACCAACATATGTAGTGGTGTCTCGTGTATGAAACATTTTATTTGACCCATTTTAATTATGATCCATGTTTTAAGAGGGTTATGGCTAATGAAGGTATTGTGAGCTAGGAATTTTGAGCAATAATATTCTAGATTATGTAATTAATCTAAATCTACTCAAAATATCAACCCACTATTAAAATTTAGAGTTAATTAGGAATAAAATGAAAATTAAAATGAAAAATTCATACATATATTTCATCCTAAAATCTAAAGTCTCCAAATCAAGATCCAAATAAGAGAATACTAAATGATTATAGATGTAGGATTGCTATGGATAGACTCAAATTTCATGATAACATGATATTATCTTAATGATGGAATAAAATTATAGCATGGAATTTATAATATTTACATGGAGTTTATATGGATTCATATATTGTTATTCTCCATGGAGGAGTGGGGGTAGATTTAAAAAGAGTAAGGAGGTAGAATTAAGTTTTTCCCATTGTGGTCACCAATGTGAGAAATGAATTTTGAGAAATACATTTTTAGATCATGTAATTAATATAAATATACTCAAAATATAAATCCACTATTAAAATTTAGAGTTGATTAGGAATAAACTGAAAAAGTCAAATGAAACATTCATACCTATATTTCATCCTAAAATTTAAATGCTCCAAATCAAGATCTAAACAAGAGAAGACTAAATGATTATAGATGTAGGATTGCTATGGATAGTCTTAGATTTCATGATAACATGACATTAACTTGATGATGGACTAAAATTATAGCATTGAATTTATAATATTGACATGGAGTCTTTATTGATTCATCTCTTTTTCTTAGCCATGAAGGGGGAGTAGATTTAAATAGAGGAAGGAGAGAGAATTAAAAGGATTTAGAAATTCATTGAAAGCCTCTATATTTAAAGGCTTATAGAGAGGAAGGGTGAGAATAGAGAGGAGTCTAGAATTAGAAAATTATAGAATCCATTATGAGGTGTTAATGATGATTAAAGGGAGGTTAGGTGAGTGTTGGGTGGGATTAGAAGGTGATTAGGTTATCACTAGGGGAGTAGACTTGTAAGAAAGGCTAGGAGTAGGCTAGTGTAGGTGGGTCATCAAAATTTAAAATTCATAAATAATACATAAGTGGGATTAGTATGGGATAATAGGGATTTATTAGAATTAATGATTAGTGGGGATAAGAATAAGGTTCATGTTGACCATTTTTAGGTCTAACAGGCCAAAAAATTGGTCCTTTTCTTCCTTTGATGTTTTAGGCCTTTTCATTTTTGATTTTGTGCAAGTCCAAGAATTTCTACGAACTCTATAGGTTTAAATCTATGGACTCTATAAGTCCATTTCTACAGACTCTACAGGTCTAAATCTATGAACTTTGTAGGTGGAATTTCTATGGACTCTGTAGGTCCATTTATATAGACTCTATAGGTCTAAATCTATGGACTCTATAGGTGGAATTTCTACAGACTCATTGTTGACCATTTTTTTCCCAACAAGCCAAAAATTGGTCCCCTTCTATTCATACTATTCTAGGCCATTTCATTTTCTAATTTTGTATGAATCTGGTGATTTCTATGGACTCTATAGTATTTCTATGGACTCTATAGGTCCATTTCTATGGACACTACAGGTCTAAATCTATAGACTCTGCAGGTTTTAGAAATCTACAGACTCTACAAGAGAAGTTTTCTATGGACTCAGTAGGTTAGTCCTTTGGCACATGAAGGATCAGTTTAGAGAGTTTTGGGTTTTACAAGGCTTCTTCAGGGTCTAGTCTAAATAAAATCACAAGAAAATTAGCATCATTAAACCATTGAACCAGTTCAATGCTTTAGTTCAATGCCTGGTTCAATCAATAGTTCAATCGGCCTTAGTTTGAGCCTTGGTTCAATCAGCAGTTCAATCACTCCATTTTAAAGCCTAGTTCATCACTTCATGTACATCACTTTAACTTTTAGGCTTGGTTCATTGCTTGCTTCATGGATTTTAGTTCAAACAAAAGAGTTCAATGGGCTTGTTTCAACAGTCGCTTGAAGCATTGAACCATTGAACCGATTTAATGCATTGGTTCAATGCCTTTAGTTTAAGCCTTGGTTTAAATCAATTGGTTTAATACTTCAGTGCTTAGTTCATCAGCCTTGGTTCACTCAGTTAGTTCAGTAGCATAAGTTCAAGTGGCTTCTAGTTTAATCAAATAGTTCAATGCCAAAGTTCAATAGCATCGGCGTGCTTCATTGAACCGTTGAACTGGTTCAATGAATTGGTTTAATCATTTGGTTTATTGATGAGTTCAAAGGCTTAGTTTACTTGGCATTGTCATGTAGCATTGAACCATTGAACTGGTTCAATGAATTAGATCAATAATTTGGTTCAATGCTTAAGTTAAACACTTTGGTTCAATTGCTTCAGCTCAATAGACGATTCAATAAGGAGGTTCAACAAATCGGTTTAACGACATCGGCACACAGTAGTTAAACCGTTGAACCAATTGAACAATTGAACCATTTTTGGTTTAATGGGTTGGTTCAACAGCTTGGTTCAAGGGTGTGCCCTATAACCGAAGGGTAATTCAAGATCCAAAAAGCCCTTATGGAGGGCAGTTAGAGTTCAAAGGCCGCAGCCAAAGGGACCGAAGGAAGAAGCCTGCTCAAAGGGTATGTTCCCTTGTGGAGACCTCTCACCGAAGATAATGGGCCATTTATCAAGAAGCTAAAGGGCACAGCTGAAGGCCTGAAATCCCTTGCAAAGGGCAGTTCAAGTCTGGAAGCCCTTTTGGAGGGAAGAGAGAGTTTCAAAGAGCCCAAAGAAAAAGACAAAGAGCGGCTAGTTCTTGTAGACTTTTGTTCACAAGAAAAAAGCCTGAAACAAAAGCCCGTGAAGCAGAAAAGCTACAAAAAAGGACCTAATGACTTTTTATCAAGGATGGTGATGTCTTGAAAGCCATCAAACTTAAGCAAGTAAACTAGCCATTGGGTGACGGCCATGTAAACATCAAATTTAACATAGTGAAATATCCATTTGTTTTGAACTATTTGAGTGCCAAGCATGAAAGGAGCCTAAGGAATGTAGTGACCCACCAGAAGATCACCCCTGAGGGCTAAAAGATTAGAAACAACAAAGCATTCAAGTGGTGAAGAGAAGGTGAGTTATTGTAAATGAGTGGCATGACCTATTTTTTTGTAGTTGGTATTGATGAGGGGACAAACTACAGTCTGTTTGTGGACTGCAGAGGTGCAGCCATGTTGTTTCATTAATGCTTAAACACCAAAGTCAATTTTGGTGATTGTATAGCATGGTTCTAGTAGGCCTCTTTTGAAGAATGACATCAGAAGCAGTGATCTTCCTCTTCTTGATGTGTTCAGCTCACATGGGCCACTTGTAGAGAAGAGCACCAAAATATTTCCCAAGAAGTGCCAAATTTCTCTTCCTCTTTCTATAAATTGTAAACTTCTCTTTTGGGAAGAGATCCACTCTCTTATCTTGTAAGGCAAAACTATGCCCAAAATCTCTCAGGCTTATAAGGCAGAGCTCTACCAAAATTCTACCTTGAATTGAAACATAGCATTTTTATCTCCATTCTGAGTTTTGCATCTTTAGTATGTGTCTATGCCTTGATTCTATGTTAAGTCATTTTCATAATGATTTCATAGGATTATTTTATCATGTTTGGTGCATTTTATGAGTTTCCTTTTATAGGTCTATCAAAAGTGTCCCTAGAGGAGTATAGGTGAAGTGGATAGGCTATTGCAGTGTGTCTCAGAATGCCTCTGGTAGTCATTTCCTCCTTGTATCTCCACAGAACCCTGACCCACTGATGCATAAGGTTTTCTCATGTCAGATGAAGTGTATGGGAGATTGTTCTCGGTGGAAAGTGTATGTTTGGGTGGAGTAGATCAACCTTTTTGGGTGTATCACCTTTTCTTTTCATAGGCTTAGGTTCTATTTTCAGCATCTCTTTCTCTCTTTTCATCCCCCCTTTTTACATTTTTTGTTAGCAATAGGAAAAACTAGGGCTTAAATGATACATCAGAGGGAGATAGACCTTATCTAGAGACTTGACCCTCTAGCTTCGCTAGTCCCACAGGCGAGAAGGGAGTTTCCATTATTGCATGTGGAAGGGCGGGAGCTAGGCGTCCTGCCCCTGGGTGTAATCCACTATGTCAATAGTTTTTGGCATGCTCAATGGGACCAACTAGGACAAGTTGTGTCCACAGAGTTGAAGAATTTTTTGGTGTGTTCTTCAACCAACCAACCTTTGGAGGCTTTTTCATCAACACCAATGGCGACTCTAAGTTAAATCAATTGGTTAAGTAGTTTTGGTGCCATCAAGAAATAATCTTCTAATATGTATAATTTCATCATTTAGAACCATGGAATTTATTTTCCTTGGTTAGTATGGCTATGATCCCTACCAGCCTTATGTTGACCCTTATCATGTCCAATATGACCAGTCCCAACCCTATCATGAGCTATATCAGCCTTATGCCTAGTCTTCTCAATGTGTCACTTCTCCTACTTAACCCAGTCTCTTTACCAATCAACCTGTCTCCACCTTTAAATGAACACTACTGGGATACAAAAAGTATGTAATAGAGCTCAACACTAGAAGGGGATGTGGCCAAGAAATCCCTGATCATGTCATCCATCAAGTGAGAAATGCACTAGATCAGGTTAAGAGTGAATGGGCTCCTATTGAAAGAGCCAATTAGTAAAGGCTTACAAGTGAGATGTTGGATGTGAGTGGTTTGATTGCATCTTTGGAGAAGAAACCAAGTTTTCATGAGAGGCAACCTTACCAAGTCTATCAACCTACATACTCGCTACCCCAAGTATCATATTAGTCATATACAACCCCTAGTTATGAGCCATGTTTCTACTCATTTTTGCTATTTACATTCAAAACAAGAAGAAACTAAAGATAAAGGGTCAAGGGTTTATACGTTACCCGGATTAAGTTGTGCATCAAATCCAAGCATTGTAGGACCTCCTCTTTGGCTATGGAGGAAGACACCTATAGATAAGAATAAGACTCAAACACAAAAAATGTTAGAGAGATATATGGTGGACTGCCAAGCGATATGCTTGGTCTTGAAAGTGTAAAAGCTACCTCAAGGGATGACAGTCCAATATTTGACAAAAATATTATTGTATGAAAAGAAATGGTGAAAGACTAAGAAAGAGAAATAGAGATAATGCGTACCTATATTTTGCAGTCAATCTATCATAGTCACTGACATCGGTAGTCTTACCAGCATCAGTTGTCAATATGCCAACGTCAGTTATACTACCGATGTCGATAGGGGCAATCGGCCTTAAATGGGTTTCAAGGAATGTTTGTGGTCGACAAAGGGGTCTGGAAGGAGTCTGGGTCTGTGCAAGGTTGCAAGATAGTAAATAGGGTCTGAGAGGGGGCAAAGGCAAAGGGTTGGTATGTAAATAGATAAGAATAAGAGGAAGGCTTTTCAGCCTTTCTCTGGAGGAAGTTGGATCTGGTTGATAGTATTCAAAAATAGTAAATAGAAACTAATTACTAATGTATTCTAAAGACTAAAATGGAGATAGAAGAATATTTAGCTCTACTTGATGAAGAACCAAGGGTATGAAAATTCTTATTCCTATTGTCACTGATGTCAAGGTCCTTGTGCCATGTTCCAATCCAATCTGGAGTGACTTATGTAGAGTTTTTGTAGCCAGGTGAGCATTAGTCAAAATCTGATGCTTGGTCTCAGAGTGTGCACATCAATGTCTCAGAGTTTGGGAGGAAGCGAGAGAGAGAGAGATTAGAGATTGGATTCGGGGCTCAAGGTTAGAACTTGGTTTAAGAAACTGACATTGGCAATCCTGCCGGCATCGACCGACATTTGATCGATGTCAGTGGCCAGAGAATGGGTAAAAGGTCTATTTTTAGCCTTTCGCCCATTCTCTATTTGCCATGTACATTCACTGTTGGAAAATGGTCAAAAGATGGAATTATTATGCACGACTATTGGTTAGGTAGTTGAAAAGGAGTGAGAATAGGTCTTAGGTGGTTATGATATGAAGGACTTAGTCATAGGGTGAGTCATAGGGTAGGAAATGGTCTTAGGGTGAGGTGTCTAAGGTGAGGTGTCCTAGGTGAGGTGTCGAGGTGATGTCATAATTTAAAATAAGTTATTTATTTTAAATTAATAAGATGTGCAAGGCACCAAAGGGAGTCGACACAATTTTGGTGTCTACATTTGCCCCTTTTTGTCTTGTTGGTTTCTCTTGATGAACTGCAAGACAAAAATAAGGTGTTAGTTGCCCCAAGTATGGGATGAGGTTTTCCCCCTCAAAGCAGGAATTAAGAGAGGGTAGTCCAAAATCGGTTGCCAATTTGATAGTTAGTCAATGGGTATGGTGAATTTGGAGTGTGAACACTATAATAGTTGAGATTGCATGTATAACACTTCACATGATAGGTATGTCAAATTGTCACAGGCAAGGTCAAGGAGTGTTAAAATCAAAGTAACTAGTCCCCAGCTTTTTAGTCATAGCTGATTGGGTTAAATGATCAAAGCTGTAACTCCAATGGTCATCGTGTTCCAAGTATCCTAGGCTCAGGAAGTGCTCCTAGAAAACACAAAAATGTCACAAATATTGGGGATCAACTTGGGCACGATCCGTCAATATGTGTGAGGGTCGTGGACAATTTGCTAACTATTTGTGAGGTAGCATATGCAATCAAAACAACCAAGGTGTATTTGTCTCAAAAGTGGTTATGGTCTGAGGAGATATTCATGATCTCCAAGGTCATTGGTTGAGTTGGGCTGAGATATAAGTGATCTCAAGTGTTGTTTGTGGTCAGGGAGATATATGTGATCTCCAATGTGCCCTAAGAGGAGTCTAAGATGACTTCTACTATGTTAGGACTAGTTGTGTGGGTATGATTTTGGGCTGGTATAAATAGTTCATCCATCAAGTAGATGAATGAATGAATGGCCAAGCTAACCTTAGAAGACCTCAGGTCAACTGAGTGCTGCCTACATAGCCCCTGTGAAGGGCCTCAGGCCAATGTAGTTCTCCCCAAAAGGGAAGAAGATGGTAGGTTATAGATTGGGTTTGTCTAGGTTAAGTCATGGTTAAAGGTTATATGGTTGGTCCATCAGGTAGATGAATGAACAAATGGCTGACGTCCTTAGAGAGATGAATGGGCAAATGGCCGAGCTAACCTCAAAAGACTTCATGTCAATTGAGTGCTACCTACATAGCTCTTGTGAGGGCCTCAGGCCAATGTAGTTCTCCCCAAAAGGGAAGAAGAGTAGGTTATGGACTGGGTTTGACTAGATTAAGTCATGGTTAAAGGGTATATGGTTGGTCCATCAGGTAGATGAATGAATGAATAGCTGACGTCTTTAAGGAGACAAACGAGCGAATAGCTGAGCTAACCCCAGAAGACTCCATGTCAACTGAGTGCTGCCTACATAGCCCTTATTTTAAGGGCCTTAGGCCAATGTAGTTCTCCCTAAAAGGGAAGAAGAGTCAAAGAGGTTGTTGGTTGGTTTGGTCATGTTAGTGTTGTTTTAACATTTCCCATATGTGTGATGGTACATACTTAAAATGATGAATGTATGATGATGTTACAGCCTTTTCCATATTATGTGATGGTGTATTCTGTAACATTGGTGATGTGGTTTTTCATCCCTAGCAATTTTCCATATTAGTGATGGTGTATGCTAAAAATGAAATGAATAATGATGTTATAGCCTTTTCCATATTGTGTGATGGTGTATTCTATAACATTGGTTATATGGTTTTTCATCCCTAGCAATTTTCCATATTAGTGATGGTGTATGCCAAAAATGAAATGAGTATATTTATGCTTCAACAAGTTTCCACATTGGTGATGGTATATGCTTAACATAAATTGTGTTGGGTTGGTAGTTTCCATGTGTATTATTTTCCATAAAAACTAATGTGAATGGGCTATGATAATTTATATAACACAAATCGGTATTTGCATTAAATAAATCATGATGTTATGTTAGAGGTTTGAAAAATGTTTTGGTTGTCATGTTATGGGCATGTGACGAAGTCAAGTAAGAAATGAAAGGCATTTTGCTCTTTCATTGACAAGGACCATAATGATAGCATAGATAAGGGTTTTTGCAAACAAAAGCCCTATTCATGCATTACGTTGTTGACCATTGGTTTACATTAGAGAAGTATTCAGATCACTTGACGTTAAGTGAGCTCAAAATCCCTTGGGTATGGTGGGGTAATAAGTGTGATTATGATATGTGAGGATAGGGTAAAATTTTTAGCAGGGATTACTTTGCCCCTTTTATAGGTGACCCGAAGAATGACTATAGGCAAGTCCATGACTTAATAGTTTGTCAGTCTTTTTTTTGGTAGACTGATCAATGCAGGAAGTCTACTTGGGGATATTGTTTTGTTTTGTGGTCATATTGAAGCTGATCGATGCGGGAAGCTTCTAAAAAGGTGCTATGTATGTAAAAAAATTTAGTCATAGCCATCATTTGAGGGAGTGGTCTATATTTTGCTTTGTATGTTCAGATGTCTTTGAATAGCTGTCCTTCAAGGGAGCAGTCTATCAATTATAGAAATTATGTAGTTGTCCTTCGAGGGATAAGTCTACATTTATAGTTTATGACCTTTGAATAGGCATCCCAATTTTTATGTTTTGTTAGTTTACTAAACTTTTAGTCATAGACTAGACTATAGAGGTTTAAGGGTTTCCCTTTTATTAGGACAAAGCATTAATACTAAAAAGGGTTCGCTAATGTTTGTAAGGGAAAAGGATTGATAGGAATAGGAATGAGGATTATGGGGGTTACTCAAGGGATGAGCTCAAGCTAAACATCAAGTGACTGATTACTTGATTAATAGTAGAATGCTCATAGATGTAAGGCATTAAGGGGCTCAAGTTTTGGTTATCCTTCGAGAGAAGACAGACAATAAGTCCCTGATCCATACTTGTGTATTATGATGTAAGGTCTGAGCCAATTAGGAGAAAAATTACCTCATTTACTTCTTTCCATATTGGTCACGTGTTGGAGATGATTAAGAAGTTGGTTGATGCTTGGTCGTGAAGTTGGTTGGTGTTTGGTCGATGCTTGGTTGAGGTTGTGATAGTCAGTATAAAGTCAAATTCCCCTAGTTACTTTTGTGACAGGGACAATGTTTGTCACCCATTGTAGATAATCAATGAGTTGGATAAATGAGATGAAGAGAAGATGTTGAAGCTCCTCTTTGACAAGGAGTGCAATGTAAGGATGCATCCTATGAAGCTTTTACTTGATAGGCTTAGTTATAGAGGGCAAGATCTTGATCTTCTAGGCTGGAGTTTGGAATCTCAGAATGACTGAAAGTGATGGAGGTAATGGTTGGTAAAGATTTGACTAAAGCAGCTAGTGGTTGGGGTTCTTCGGGTTGGACCTTCACTACCTGTAAATATTTGATTAAGGCAAGGCAATGTTGTGAAGAGCTTTGAATGAGGTCATACAAAGACATCTTCACAGGGGTTTGGTGAAGTTGTTTCACCATGGAGTCATGAAGTGGCTTCAAAGATGTTGGATGGGATGTGCCCAAGATAGAAATCTTGGGTTTTGGTGGTTGAGAAGGCTTGACAAATGGATATGTCCAAGGAAGAGAGACTTTCTCTTTTCCTTTATCCTTTAAGGTTTGTGACCTAGTGGCCACATTGATAGTGTTGATTTCGAATAAAGGGGGAGAAGGTGGTAGAGGGACCATAGTTTTGCATTGGGATCCCAATTTAGGTGAGGATGTTTGGGAGACATGGGATGGTGTCGATGGTTTGTTGAAAGGGTATTCAAGAGGATCCTTGATGAGAAGGGTATCCTTTTTTAGGTGTTGATGAATGACAACCTTAAGAGTACAACAATGCTTAGTGTCACGTCCAGGTGTGTGATGATATGCACAAAATTTAGTGTCATCAAACCAAGATGGTTTTGATCTGAGAGTTGATGAGTGTGAAGGTGAGGAGATGTGAGAGACATGGGATAGTGTTGGTGGTTTTTCGAAAGGGTGGTCAAGAGAATCCTTAATGAAAAGGTTGTCCTTTTTCAAGTGTTGATGAATGACAACCTTAAGAGTGTAGTAATGCTCAGTGTCATGCCCAGGTGTGCGATGATATGCATAGATTTGAGTGTCATCGAACCAAGATGTTTTTGGTTTGAGAGGTTGGTATGGTTTAATAGATAGGATAACGATGCTAGAATACTACAATAATTGGCGTAACAATGATGCATAAGACCCCACTAATGGGTTTGAACTCTTTGTTGTAGTATGGGTTGACAACTTCTGTTTAGGAGTTATTGGAGGAGTTTTCCATACCATCTTTTTGTTTGGTGGTGTGACCACATGTGTAGATGGCACTTTCATGGTGAGATGTGTCAGATTTTCTAGAGGAGGTATGTTTTTACCAGGTGATGGAGTTGGGAGCACTCCTATTAAAGTAGATGGATATGGACCCAAAATAGAGGGCAATGGTGATGATGGGGGAGGAGTTCTATGATGTGGTTTAGTAGCCTTCTTTAGTTTGGTGCAAAGACCACTATTGTGTGGGGTGAGATTCAAGTCTACCTTCACTTGTGGGTGAGTGAGGTTTGATACGGGGTGAACACTGAGAGATTTAATCTATTTTAGCATGATGGATGCCTATGAGGGTTTGGGTTTAGATGTGGATGGTTGAGCTTTTGAAGATTTAGAAGTAGAAGCCTGATTATTGTTAGAGACTGTGAGATGATTTGTCACAAAAGGGTTAGCAATATGAGATGAAGCAAGATATGTAAGATAAGGAGCTTTAAGTCACTCCCATAATACCTCATGTTTTAAGTTCCTCAAATGGAGAAATCCTAAGTTTTTTGCCAATCAAGAAAATGGTTTAGGTGACATCTTGCGAGGTCTTATAGTTAGCCTTTTAGAGGATTTAGGTGATTGCAAGAGCAAAAAACTATTGGACGCAGTGATCTCAGGCCAAAGGTGAGAGAAAACTATCATTGGATCTTCCTCGGTTGAAGTGGGTGAAGTGACAAATTCTTCTCTTGCTGGAGAAGGGATTGGAGAATGTGGCTCTTCGAGAGGATAGAGCATAGGGATGATCATGGCTTCTGCATGTGGTCAAGGAGCAGGAAACGTATGATCCTCCATTGGTGATAAGAAGGATGAGGGTGAGGCTACCGGCATTGGTACCATCAAAGCATCCTCTAATATGGGAGAGGTCAAAGTAGACTCTCCTTCGTGTGAAAGGGGGCTGAATGAAGGACTATCCTCCATCGATGGAGGATAGATAAGAGAGGAAGACTCCTCTAAAGGTTGAAGTAGAGGGATAATGGCCCCTTCTACATGAGGGCTTGAGGTATGAATGGTAACTTCTTCCAATGGTAGAAGAAGAGGAAAGGTGGAGGCAAAAGGAATAGGTAATACAGGTTCCTCATGAGGTAAAAGAGTGGTAGATGAGGTTTTTGATGTTGTTGGGGTGATATGGTTAAAATAGGTTCTTCTACCCATGGTGGAGAAATAGGTTGACTAACCTCTTCAGACTATGGAAGAGGTTGGTTAGGAATGACAGGAAAGACCATGTTGACCGTCCGTATGTTGTGTTCTTGAAGGTCATCGGCCATGGTCTAAACATTATTTTGACTTGAGGAATGGTTAGGGAATGGTTGCCTAAAGAGATGTATGTTTTGGTTAGCTGGTGCATTTGGGTTATCCAAAACAAGATCCCCCTTGTCTAACATGTCTTGAATAACATTTTTGAAGGTTTTGTAATTGTCTGTGTCATGACCCTTGACACGATGATATTTACAAAAGTCATTTTCCCTATACCATGTAGGGATGGCTTTTGAGGGGTCAAATTGGGGTGGTCAAATTTGAGGGAGGTTGAGGACTCCCTGTTTGACTAGTTTATCCAACATGAAAGCATATGATTCTCCTATTGGAGTGTATTGACGCTGTATATACTATTGTTGGAATTGTTTTGTGATGCTTTGTGATGTGGAAGGTTCAAATTGATTAGTTGTGGTAGAAGATGATGGCCTAAGGACCAAAGTGGTTGTCGATCCTTTAGACTTGGAGTGGGAAGAAGAAGATTTGGAAGAAGAAGGGTCATTGGATTTTGTGTTGGTATTTGTGTTACGCAATTTGACCTTATCTTCTTCAACAATGCAGAGTTCAAGCTTTTGGGCCATGGTGAAAGCTTCATCAAATGTGCAAAATGTTTGAACCTACAAAGTAGATGAGATGTGCTTGGCACATGCTCGTGAAAAGATCTCAATGAGTTCAGGTTGAGTTAATGAAAAGGAGAGTTGGTTGATCAAACCTCTCCAACAGGCAATGAAGTCAGCTATTGACTCGTCGTCAAATTGTTTGATATAATATAGGTCTGTGATGGAGACCTTTTTGGTGATGTTAATTGAGAAATGGTCAAGAAATAATTGGTTGAGTTGAGTGAAGGTAAAAGGAGAATGACTGGTAATAGAACTATACCAATCAAGGGTGGCACCAGAAAGTGACATGGGAAATGTATGAAGTAATAATGCATCATCATGCACTATGAGATAACAAGCGTGTCTAAACGCTCGTAAATGTTGTTGTGGGTCCTCTTTACTCTGAAAATGAGTAAATTTTAGGAGTTCCCACTAGTTAGGATATGGTCTAATAGGCACTAAAGGGTGGATGGGTTCGTTGTAGATTTATTCATATGAAAGAACATTGCTTGAACCAGGAATGGATGTCTCAAGGTTAGACATCTTATCCATCAGCATCTTGATTAGATCAGCTGATAGATTGGTAGGTGGGGCACCCCTTCGATTTTAAGGTACCTGAAAGACATTGGGAGGGGCATATGACGTACATAGTTGTGTTTGTGTAGATGCAACATATGGGTAGTTCATCATGGGGATCGATGTTGAGGTCAAGGGGGCTTGTGCCATGAAGCTGGAAGGCACAACTTGACTAGGTGCCACCAAAGGTGGTTGGATGGTGGCAACACTAGTTAGAGGATAGGTAGTCACTCTTGTATTTATGGGTGCAAGAGTGGGTGGGATAGAAACAAGCAAGTTTTGAAAAGGTGTTGAACTTGTTTAAATTATTTGTGGTTGAGGGGGTACGAAAACTCCAATGGAAGTAGGTTTAGAAATGGAAGGAGAGGCCAAATCTTGAGCATTGGCCATGGTTGGGTTAATGGTTGAGGCAATGGCCTGAGTGACCATGGGTTGGGTAGTGAATGCGGTTGATATCATTGCCACTTCAGTAAGAGAAGTTGGCATCCCATAAACAAGGTTACCTAAAAGATCTTGCATTTGGTTTCTTGTGAGATAGTGTTGGAGAGCTTTGACATTGTGGTCAAGGAATCTCTCAAAATTTTGATCCCCTTCGGGAAAAATTGGAGGTTGATTAGGGGTTGGTTGGATAGGAGTATGCTCAACGTCTAAAGTATACTCCATTAGAGGACTTGTTATGAAGGGTGAAGGTGGAAGTGGTTGTTGCCTTGTGTGGTCAACAAGATTTTTGGCTTGACTATGTGTCAAAGCCATTCAAGGCAAAATGTGTTTAGGTTCTAAAAACTGTGTATTTCAGTTTTAGAAAATTGAAAAGTGTTTAATAGAAAAAAGGCAAGTTTTAAGCTTGTTGTTTCGGAAAGAAAATTTGTTGATAGTGACCAATGTCGGTGGAAAAACCAATGTCGGTGAAGATATGTTGCTAACGTTGGTGGAAAAACTGATGTCAGTGATGATATGTTGCCGACGTTAGTGAAAAAAATCAATGTCGGTGTCTATGTATTTCTAAAAACTCAGAAAACTAAAAGTTTTTGGAATAAAGGGGAAATTCTGAGTTATTTTTAGATCTTAGAATGATGTAACCTTACCAGCTCAAAAAACCAGATAAGAACTACAAAATAGATGATGGAAAGCAACATCTAAATGTTAAATTCCTAAGAATAAGTTTTAGAGTCATGGTGGCTTATGCCTTAGAAGAATGTGTTGGAAGTTGGGCTTTTAGAACGGGTCCTTAAGAGGAAGTCTAAAGCTAGTTTTGGGTTATGTTTTGGTGCTCAAGAATCTATGTTAGGTTTTGTATGTGGCTTGGTGCTGGGGGCTTACTCCCTTCACTTCATGAACCCAGAGCTGAGCTGGGCCACTTAGCCAATATATACTTTGCCTATAGTTTATACTCTGCCAGAGAACAGAGTGGGTCCTCCTCTTGGTGGTGAAATCCAAGTAGGATCGCTAGGAAGGGTAAGGTATCCACTAGGTGATGAAATCCTAAACGGGCCTTGTCTCAGGTATGTTTAAATGTTTGATTTGTGAATATGGTCTGGTTGTGTAACATATGTGCACTATGATTTATTCATAATGCATTTAATTACTAGGTGAGCTAAATATGCATTCAAGCAAGAATGAAGTGCAATTATTTTTAACCCAAATTGAAATGTTTTGTTCAGATGCAAACAAGTGGAGAAAAAGTTAAGAGTATGAATTTTCACTACTCTAAGATGCAGGGAAGAAGTGAAAAGAAAAAAAGAAAGATGTTCTTTTTAACTTGTGTTAATGGTTTCTTTTCGAAATAAAAAGATAGAAGAAGGATGCAAGAATAGAATTTTTTCCTAATGCACCTATATGAAATTTTTCTTTTTTAAGAAGAAATGAACCCAAGGAAAACTCCAGGGTCCCATCGAGTGTGCCAAAATGTTTCTACTCATTTTCTCTATTTACATTCAGAAGAAGAAGAAACTAAAGATAAAGGGTCAGGGGTTTGTACGTTACTTGGATTAAGTTGCAGACCGTATCCAAGCATTATATGAGCTCCTCTTTGGCTTTAGAGGAAGACATCTATAGATAAGAATAAGACTCAAACATAGAAAATGTTAGAGAGATATATGGTGGACTACCAAGCGATATGCTCAGTCCCAGAAGCGTAAAAGCTACCTCAAGGGATGATAGTCCACTATTTGACAAAAAGATTATTTTATCAAAAGAAATGGTGAAAGACTAAGAAAGAGAAATAGAGATAACATGTACCTATATTCTGCAGTCGGTCTATCACAGTCATTGACATCGGTAGTCTTACCAGCATCGATTGTCAATATGCTGACGTTGGTTATACTACTGATGTCGATAGGGGCAATGGGCCTTGGATGGGTTTCAAGGAATGTTTGTGGTCGACAAAGGGGTCTGGAAGGAGTCTGGGTCTGTGCAGGGTTACAAGATAGTAAATAGGGTTTGAGAGGGGGTAAAGGCAAAGGGTTGGTATGTAAATAGATAAGAATAGGAAGAAGGCTTTTCAGCCTTTCTCTAGAGGAAGTCAGGTCTAGTTGATAGTATTCAGAAATAGTAAATAGAAACTAATTACTAATGTATTCTAAACACTGAAATGGAGACAGAAGAATACTTAGCTCTACTTGATGAAGAACCAAGGGTGTGAAAATACTTATTCTTATTGTTGCTAATGTCAAGGTCCCTTTGCCATGTTCCAATCCAATCTAGAGTGACTTATGTAGAGTTTCTGTAGCCAGGTGAGTGTTAGTCAAAGTCTGATGCTTGGTCTCAGAGTGTGTGCATTGATGTCTCAGAGTCTAGGAGGAAGCGAGAGAGAGAGAGAGATTAGAGATTGGATTCAGGGCTCAAGGTTAGAACTCAGTTTAAGAAACCAACGTCAACAATCCCACCAGTGTCAGCTGACATTTGACTAACATCGATGGCCAGAGAATGGGTAAAAGGTCTATTTTAAGCCTTTCGCCCGTTCTCCATCCACCATGTGCATTCGCTGTTGGAAAATGATCAAAAGATGGGGTTATTATGCATGAGTATTGGTTAGGTGGTTGGAAAGGAGTGAGAATAGGTCTTAGGTGGTTATGATATGAAGGACTTAGTCATAGGGTGAGTCATAGGGTAGGAAATGGTCTTAGGGCAAGGTGTCGTAGGTGAGGTGTTGAAGTAATGTCATAATTTAAAATAAGTTATTTATTTTAAATTAATAAGATGTGTAAGGGACCAAGGGGAGTTGACACAATTTTGGTGTCTACAAGCCAAGTCAAGCCTATCAAAGTCCTTTCCCCAATCATGTTGAGGAGAGTTCCAAAACAACAAATCTTGTGTTTAAGGCTAATCTTGATAGACAGATTGAATTAGCAAACCTTTAGATGCAGCAATCCATCTTGGTAGTGAGGGAAGTGGAATCTAAATCTTCACTACCCTCTCACAGTGTGGCCCCATCACCTCCAAAGGAGATGCTCAGTCCAAATTGCTTGAGCTGGAATAAAGTGGTCGAGTCATGGAATAGCAAGGAGGAGAAAGACATTATCTAAGAGTGTGAGGTACAAAATGAGGTTAGTCCTTTTCAAGTCCCTCCCACCCTTCCTCAAGAAGCTCCTTGCATTTCATGGCAATATTCATGCACTCCCCATCTCTATGATGACTCTTGCGAGCTCCAAGAGGTACAAAATGAGGATGATTTGGTCAAATGGATTGAGGAATTAGAAAAGAAGATGAGAGTGATGGGTGAAAGAGAGATGGAGCTTTTAGTCTATGTATAGGAGTCAATGCCAAAAATCACCCCTTCCACCAATCCACAAGCTAATTTCAATATTGATGAAGTGTTTGTAAAGTGGAGGGATGAAAATAAAGAAATTTTGGCCCAAGGTCTGCCCTCTCCTATTTTAGAGAAAACTCCCTCTTGTGTGCCAAATCCTTTCTATCAGATGGCACTTGCTCATTTTGACTCATCCAATGCATTAATTGATCCTACCCTTAATCTCATGTGCCTAGCTTTTCAACACACCTCTTTTTAGATAGCTCTTCCTATACATGAGCAGACCCTCCCAAATCTTTCCCAACCTCCTCAAGTCTTTCAACATGATCTCCAAATTTTGACCTAGAAGAAGGAACATCATGAACCAGCTTAGGACCTTGAAGAGAATAAAGTTGCTGCCTGTTCATAGGATCAAGATTCCAATCCCAAGATCATGAGTTGGAAGCAAATAGTGAAATTTTGGAGCAGAAAGGAAGAAGAAGAGAAAGGTTTTACTCAAAACCTTGAAGAAGATGGGGCTGCTCCTACTCCTAATGATGATTGTGACTTCGAGGAAAGGCTTTTCTAAGAAGATATAGATATGTGGATTATAGAGTTAGAGTTTAGAGTAGGTCTCCTTAGCAAATGTGTGATGGATGTTTTAGACCAAATTGCAGATTCTGTGTCTGAATACACTCCATCCATACACCTCTAAGAAAGCTGTCAGGCCTTGCCTGATATAGATTATGCTCACTTTATGACTAACTAGGGAGACTTCATGAGTATAGATGAGGATGAGATCACCTTAGGTGACATGGAAGAGCATGGACAATCTCTTGTTCATGTTTTGAATGATTCATTTGAAGTCATTGAGGCAGGCTGCACTATTCTTCAAGGAGGCTATGAGCTAGATAAGAGCAAAGAAGGTAGCATTGGGGTTCAAACAAGTATGCAAAGGGGCTACAGGATTTCAAATTTATCCCTTTAAGAGGTTGGTAAATATGAAGATACTTTATTTAAAATCATCAAGGAGGATGGTCATGTCATGGAACCTGAGCATGAGGCAAAAGAAAACAAGCCAGTCAATGATGCATACTAAGGGGCTTATGGTGATGAGCCAATAGCCATTGATTTCATGGTGAGATAAAATAGCCTAAAGAACCAATAGGAGGCAAGCTTCCAAGAACCAATAGAGTACGTATATGTTGGAATCATGTTTGAATCTCCACTCGGATACAAGCCAAACCAAGTGGCAGGCAAGAGAAGCAGGTCACCAACTCTCCTTTTCATTCAGATACTTTCCTGGCACCATAAGTCTTCTTGCCAGGAAGGGGACTTAAGAAATTTTCCCTTTGATCTAGGAGGGAATTAGATGTACTTGGTTAGTTGTATATAATAGTTTTTTTTCAATTTCCTTTCCTATTTTCCCTAAGGGTAGTTTACACAAGTAGTGTTTTTTAGCCTTGAGTGTTTCCCTTTGTGTGTAGGGTAAAAGGCTTCATGTTTGATTCTCAGATCTTTTGGGGCTATTGCTAATATTTTTTCAAGCTACATCTGACTCTATGTCCAATGGAATACAAGGCAACTAGTATTTAAGCATAGCAGGCATGCTTCCCCTTGGAGTCACCAATCTGTTGACCATTTTTTGCCCAACAGGCCAAAAATCGGTCCCCTTTTGTTCCTGCTATTTTAGGCCATTTCATTTTCTGATTTTGCATGAATTTGGTGATTTCTACGGACTCTGCAAAATTTCTACAGACTCTATAGGTCCATTTTTATGGACTCTATAGGTCTAAATCTATGGACTCTACAAGTTTTGGAAATCTATGAACTCTGTAGGAGAAGTTTTCTATGGACTCAGCAGGTTGGTCCATTGGCACATGAAGGATTAGTTCAGAGAGTTCTAGGTTTTACAAGGCTTCTTTGGGCTCTAGTCTAAATAAAATCACAAGAAAATTGGCATGGTTGAACCATTGAACCAGTTCAATGCTTTAGTTTAATGGTTGGTTCAATCGGCAGTTCAATCGGCCTTGGTTTGAGCCTTGGTTCAATCAGTAGTTCAATCGCTCCATTTCAAAGCCTGATTCATCACTTCAAGTCCATTGCTTCAATTTATAGGCTTGGTTCATCACTTGCTTCATGGATTTTGGTTTAAACAAAAGAGTTCAACGGTCTTGTTTCAATAATCGCTTGAAGCGTTGAACTGTTAAACTGGTTCAATGCATTGGTTTAACGCCTTTGGTTCAAGCCTTGGTTTGACTAAATTGGTTCAACACTTTGTCACTTAGTTCATTGGCCTTAGTTCACTTAGTTAGTTTAGTGGCATCAGTTTAAGTGGCTTCTAGTTTAATCAGATGGTTTAATGCCAAAGTTCAATGGTATCGGTGTGCTTCCTTGAACCGTTGAACCGATTCAATGAATTGGTTCAATCATTTGGTTCATCGGCGAGTTCAAAGGATTGGTTCACTTAGAATCAGTGCACAACATTAAACCATTTAACCAATTCAAAAAATCAGTTCAATCATTTGGTTCAATGCTTAAGTTCAATGCTTTGGTTCAATCGCTTCGGCTCAATAGACGGTTCAACAAGGAGGTTCAACGAATCGGTTCAAAGGCTTGGTTTAACGACATTGGCACATAGTGGTTGAACCGTTAAACCAATTAAACCATTGAACCATTTTTGGTTCAATGGGTTGGTTTAATGGCTTGGTTCAAGGGTGTGCCCTAAAACTGAAGGGAAATTCAAGATCAGAAAAGCCCTTACAGAGGGAAGTTAAAGTTCAAAGGCCATAGCCAAAGGGACTTAAGGAAGAAGCCTACTCAAAGGGTATGTTTCCTTGCAGAGGGCTCTCACCAAAGATAATGGGACATTTCTCAAGAAGCCTAAGGGCATAGTTAAAGGTTTGGAAGCCCTTGTGGAGAGTAGTTCAAGTCCAAAAGCCCTTGCAGAGGGTAGAGAGAGTTTCAAAGAGCCCAAAGAAAAAGACAAAGAGCGATCAATTGCTGTGGACTTTTTTCCACGAGAAAAAAGCCTGAAACAAAATCCCACAAAGTAGAAAAGCTATAAAAAAGGACCTGATGACTTTTTTTCAAGGACGGTGACGTCTTGAAAGCTGTCAAATTTAAGCAAGCGAACTAGTCGTTGGGTGACGGTCGTGGAAATGTCAAATTTAAGACATTGAAATATCCATTTGTTTTGAATTGTTTGAGTGCCAAGCATGAAAGGAGCCTGAGGAACATAGTGACCCACCAGAAGATCACCCCTGAGGGTTAAAAGAGAAGAAATGACAAAGCATTCAAGTGACGAAGAGAAGGTGAGTTATTGCAGATGAGTAGTGCGACCTATTTTTCTATAGTTGGTATTGATGAGGGGACAAATTGTAGTCTATTTGCAGACTATAGAGGTGTGGCCATGTTGTTTCATTAATGCTTGAATGCCAAATTCAGTTTTGGTGATTATATAGCATGGTTCCAGTAGGCCTCTTCTAAAGAATGACATCAGTAGAAGTGATCTTCCTCTTCCTAATTTGTTCAATGCACATGGGCCACTTGTAGAGAAGAGCACCAAAATCTTTCCCAGGAAGCGACAAATTTCTCTTCCTCTTTCTATAAATTGTAAACTTCTCTTTTGGGAAGAGATCCACTCTCTTAGCCTATAAGGCAAAACTCTACCCAAAATCTCTTAGGCTTGTAAGGCAGATCTTTGCCAAAATTTTACCTTGAATCGAAACATAGCATTTTTACCTCCATTCTAAGTTTTGCATCTTTAGTATGTGTCTATGCCTTGATTCTATGTTAAGTCATTTTCATTATGCTTTCATAGGATGATTTTAGCATGTCTAGTGCATTTTTTGAGTTTCCTTTTACAGGTCTATCAAAAGTGTCCCTAGACGAGTATAGGTGAAGTGGATAGGCTACTGTAGTGTGTCTCAGAATGCCTCTAGAAGTTATTTCCTCCTTGTATCTCCACGGACCCCTGACCCACTGATGCAGCAGGTTTTGTCATGTTAGATGAAGTGTATGGGAGATTTTTCTTAGTGGAAAGTGTATGTTTGGGTGGAGTAGATCAAACTTTTTTGGTGTATCACCTTTTCTTTTCATAGGCTTAGGTTCTATTTTCAGCATCTCTTTCTCTATTTTCATCCCCCAATTTTTACATTTTTTGTTAGTAGTAGGAGAAACTAGGGCCTAAATGATACATCAAAGGGAGCTAGCCCTTATCTAGATACTCTTCCCTCCAGCTTTGCCAGTCCCATAGGCAAGAGGGGAGTTTCCATTATTACATGTGGAAGGGCAGGAGCTAGGCGTCCTACCCCTTGGTGCAATCCACTGCATCAACACTTAACAAGGTTTGATTTTCTATGGACTTAGTAGTGAGTTTCTTCTATGAACTCTGAAAGTGTAATCTTTGACAGATGAAGGACTAGTTTAGAGAGAGTGCAAGGTTTTGCAAGGCTTCTTCAGACTCTTGTCTGAAGAAATTCACAAGGAAAGAGAGCTAAAATGGTTTAGAAGACACTTTTCCTTAAGGTTGGAAGAGTGGTTCAATGACATAATCTTTTGAAGAGTTAGCACCTTTAAACCATTGAATTGGTTCAATGCCTTCAGTTCATCACTTGGTTCAACACCTTTGGTTCATCATTTTGTTTAATCAGGGGGTTCATCACTTGGTTCAATTGCCTTGGTTCAATTGGCTTAGTTCAATCAATCAGTTCATTGACAAGTTCATCAGCTTGGTTCAACACATTGGTTTAACACCTTGGTTCATAGGATGGTTCAACAAGCTTGGTTCAAAGGCTCAGTGTGTAGTGTTGAACCATTGAACCAGTTCAATGGATTGATTCAATAGTTGGTTCAAGCAGGAAAGGTTCAAAGGCTCAACACATAGTGTTGAACTATTGAACTATTGAACCATAGTTGGTTCAATCACTTGGTTCAATGGGGCATCCCAAAGCTAAAGGGCAAGTGCCATTACAGAGGGCAGTTCCAGGTTCAAGAGCCCTTGTGGAAGGAAGGAAGCATTTCAAAAAGAAAGAGCTGCAAAGTTAAGTTTTCTTCAGACTTAGTGTTGAAATGAATTCTTTCATACTTTTTGTTTGAATGAATTCCTTTGAACAAAAATCCTAAAGGAATTTGGAGGAAGGCCACCAGCACAAATCAAAAGACCTGAGGAAGTCAAAGTGGCCAATTCCTACAGACTTTTTGTCCACAGGAAAAGGCTTGAAGCAAAAAAGACCTGCAGAGAGGGCTGAAAGGCAAAGGCCACCAAAAGGTAGGTACCCTTGTGGGGGGATCTCAATGGCCAATTGAAGGGTACCTCCCTAGAGCTGAAGGGACACTTCCCCTTCGAGAGGGTCTGAAACAAAGGAAAAGGCCAAAGCAAAAAGCCAAAGGAAAAGTCCAAGCGATGATGGGTGTGTGGACATCAAATTTAAAGTGGTGAAATAGCCATTGGTTTTTAAAATGCTTGCGTGCCAACTAGGGAAAGAGCCCAAGGAATGCAATGACCTACCAAAAGATCACCCCTGAGGGCTAAAGGAGTAGAAAGAGACAAAGCAGGAAGAAGATAAAGAGCCTAGAGAATAAAGAGAGAAAAGTGCCAAGTGTAAGAACAAGCAAATAGCCCAAGTGGCAAAGGGAAGCACTGATTCAAGAATTTACTCCAGTAGGTGATACAGTGCTTGCAAATTGGTTATTAAGAGGTGCAAATAGCTAACAATGCAACCCATTTTTCTTCATTTTGCATTAATGAGTAGACAAACCATGTGATCACCTTGAAGAATCGGTCTTGCAAGCAGACAAATGGCATGGCTCATAATTTCTCATTGATGTTTAAGCAGCTTGCTCTTCCCAATGATGAGATTGCAAATGGGTCATTTGTAAAAAGGGGTGCCAAAAGGCCTCCTTCTTCTATATATTAGAGACTTGTCATTTGAAAAAGGATCTTTCACATTTGTAAGGAGAAGCCCTAGAAAATTTTCACTTGAAATCAATAAATGGATTTTTACCTCTATTCTATTAGATATCTCTATGTGTGTTTGAGTGTCACTTTGTGTTTAGTCATTACTTCTTAATGCTTCCACAGGTTTAACACCAACACACCTGGTGTCTATAAGGTGCCATTTTTGTAGGTGACAAGGAGAGCTATATTTGGAAGTGCAGAGACAAAAGAAGTTACTATACAGTCTACCTTTCTATAACACCTTTGGTGAGTCTCTATTTTTTGTGTGTTTCATTAAAGCCTCCCTATTAAGCTTCCTATAACCTAGTCTTTCTACCAGTTTGAAGTGTATGTATGTGAGTGTGAGTAAGTCGAATCATTTAGTGCATCACCTCTTTTAGAGTAGTTTTGTTTTCTTATAGTCCTTCTCCTTTTTCACCTCCCCATTATATATCTATATACCTATATTAGCACTTTTTGGAACATCTCAAATGCATCAAAGGGAGCTAGCCCTCATCTAGAGACTCTCCCCTCCAGCTTCACCAATCCCACAGGTGAGAGGGGAATTTCCATTGTTGCGTGTGGAAGGCAAGATCTCAGCCTCCTACCCCAGGTGCAATCCACGACATCAACAGTTTTTAGCACGCCTGATGGGACTCAATTTTTACACTCAGTAAAGTTTCAGGATTGATGCTAGTCCTGTTACAACAAATTAACTATTTTTAGTATCTGGTGACTCCACTGGTAAGAACTTCATTTTTTAAATCAAAGACTAGTCTGACTTCTTATGCTTAAAGTCACCACATGGTCTGCTTCTAAGGGTGTTCCTTTTGACTTCATTGAGTTGCCTTTGAACTCAGAAAAAATACTAAGGTTTGAGAGGGCCCATCCTTATTCAACAAACCACGCTCCTAGGCCTACTATAAGGAACACATATGTAGCAGTGCCATAGTTACATCCCATCATAGCTATGGCATTACCCTTTGTGAATTTTTGTGGTTAGAGCCCCTTGAATCTCCAATGTTATGACCCAATTTGAAGCATAGCCATCAAAAGTGTGCCTTCCTTTGATGGAGAAGGGCCCATTACAGTCATCAAACACATCAAAAATATTTCTAACCTCTACGATATCGACAATGTCACGGAGGAAAATATTGCAATCAGATTGCTGGCATTGTCTCTCAAGGGTAAAGCTCTTAACTGGTATGGTAATTTGTCTATAAATTCAATTAGTTCTTGGAATGAATTATGCACTCACTTGACAGACCATTTTGGAGAAAAGAGTGACCATCTCTCTCTTGCTGAGTAGTTGACTACCATGAAAAGAGCCCCACACAAATACATGCAAGATTTCAATGCTCAGTTTCAGAAGACATGGGATAAAATCACCATTCTGGTAAGACCAATTGTTATCTATGCTTTCCTTTATTACTTAAGAGCATTAAATAGTGATATCGCTATTATGATACAATCAATGAGAGGACATGTGCTGCCTACCACCTATGACATAGCCATAACAGCTAAAAATTGCGTAGTGCAGGTTGGGAAGATAGCTCCTAGACCCCATATGCCACCTTTCCCTAAAATGCTACCTCTAATTCAGACCACTAGTCCCACCTTAGCTCCTCTACCTAGCATAGAGAAACCAACTGCTACTCCATCCAATGAGCTTCATGAAGTTAAGAGTCTATTGCAAAGTATGTCAAATGAACTTGTGGTTCTTAAAAGGTAACAAGCTCAAAGCAACTGACCAAACCAAGGATACCAGTAGTATGGTCAAGCTCCTAAATCCCCTTTCCAAAATTACAATCAAGGATAGGGTCAACTTACTTAGACCAAACCCTTTCAAGGCTAAAACCCAGGTGTCCCTTCATCATCTAAGGTCATGGTGCCCATTCAAAACAATCTAGTACAAGAGCAGCCAAGTTGTTCAACCATGGGATATGGTCAGGAGCAAGCTATTTATACAAATGAGATGATGGGTTATTACCCAAACATGCAATAAAATTAGATAGCCACCCATTCCCAAGGTTTTGAGGCTTCAATGCAACCTAGCATGAGTAGCAGTCAGGCCCAGCTTGATTCTACCCTCATGCATCATCTGGAAGGAGAATTCTATTTAGTCAATTATGTGGGTGCTATAGATAATCAGGCTAACTATGTTGCATCTAACATAAGATTCAAAAGAAGGGCAATGGAAGAAGCTCAGACTACTGCCCAAATTTTTTCAATACCTTCTCCATCACACTCAAATTAAAAAGTCCTGAGTTTTAAACCACCAGTTGTACCTCTAGCTTCTCAGCCTACCCCTCAGGCTGTACATAATTCCAAGGAAATTTTGAAGGAAGGTAACCCTTGAGTTAACATGGTTGACTAGATGAATAATCTACACATGAACATCTCCTTGTGGGATTCACTATCAATACTAGGGCAGAAATACATGCTGCAAAAGGAATTGCATGAGCTAGATGAACGAGTTGCCTAGCAAAAGCTGACAACATTTTGATGATGAATGGACAGTCTTCCACCTCAAGTCAGGTCTAAAAGGAAGAAAAGGTTCCTCCTTTTTATGTGTCCTTGGTCATAGGATATTTCTTAGTGCATAATTGCATCATCGATAATGGAGCAAGCACCTCGGTGATGCCCAAATGCATAGCTGACAAGCTAGGCTTGAAATATGAAGAAATGGCCAAGGGAGTCCTATAGCTAGATGGAACCCCAATAAAGACAATTAGGGTGGTAAGAGTTTTGAGCTTGATTCTGCATGCTTAACCGACTTTCTCAGTTCCTCATGATGTGGTGGTGGTAGATGTCCCTCCCTACTTTGCCATCTACTTATCCAGGGATTTTACATCCAAGATAGGTAGCTACCTAGCAGTGAATAGGTCTTATTTGGTTTTTTAAACCAAGTACGGGACTAAAGTCAAGATTGAATCTGAACCACTCCATAGAGATCATCTGCAACCTTACTCACTCAAGGTAGCAAATGTTAGTTACGCCATCATTGACCAGGAAGAGTCCAAATTGACCAATATCCATCCTCTACCCTTGAAAGAGTTGCAGACCTACTCTTAGATGAATGGGGAAGTGATAACTTTGAGCATGATCCCTAAAAATTCATAGAGGAGGTGGGCCTTGGAATTTATTGAATGCATGAAGAGGGTACTTTTGTACCAAATCTAATGAAGGCCAACCAGGAAAGTTCAGGTCTATGGCAGTTGTTCTTTGATGGTTCAAGGAGTAAGTTAGGAGCTGGTGGTGGAGCGGTGTTGGTCTCTCCTTCAAAAGAGAGGTATTTTTCAGCCTTTTGATTTCAATTTTCTTGCACATGCAATGTTGTAAAATATGAATCCCTCATCCATGGCTTAGATTGGGTGAGGAAAAGAGGAATCAAAGAGATACAAGTGTTTGCTGATAGCAAACTAAATGTCAACCAGGTAAGAGGCTAGAATTTGATGAATAACTCTCTACTGAAGTCCTACAAACATAGGGTATGGGACTTAGTGGAAAATTTATACACTTCTAATATTACTTCCATCCCTAGAGAATAGAATAAGCAAGTAGACAGGCTGGTGGAAATTGGTGCCCAGTTTGATATTGCTAAGGAAATAGGTTGAGACCATAGCTCACGTCACTTGAAAATAGTGATTTGACCCTCTATACCTGACAACATCACCAACTGGAAGGTTTTCAATAGTGATCAATAGATAACACTCTTCTTTTAAGAAGAAGTAGAACTTGCTGCAAAAAACTAGGTTAAGCTGCTGTAGCAATATGGCAGCCAAATTATTTAGCTAAAGAATAATAAGCTTCCCAAAGGTTTGGTCACTCTAGAGAGTAACTTAAATGGAGATGACCAATTAAGAAGTGATAAAGCATGCATTGTAACAAAGGAGGAGCACCATGAGAAGGTGGAAATATTCAAGGACAAGTTGCTTGCACTTGGGAAAGTGTGTATAGACCAGGAAAG
This sequence comes from Torreya grandis, assembly GCA_037957365.1. Lineage (NCBI taxonomy): Eukaryota > Viridiplantae > Streptophyta > Pinopsida > Cupressales > Taxaceae > Torreya > Torreya grandis. The sequence goes on from JARHVA010001187.1 coordinate 1,075,653, forward strand.
GTAGTATTTCATCTTGTTGTTCTGAGAATTTGCTGATACCTTTGCTTGGGAGTATAGTGATTTGAAGGGTTTTCACCCAAGCTTGGCCCAGCATACCATTGAATTAGAAAAAGGTGCCAAACCAATCAAGTAGAAGTAGAAGCCTGTCAACCCAATGATTGAGCCTCTCATGTGCAAGGAGCTCACCAAATTGATTGAGTCTAGGATAATATTTCCAATCAAACACTCTTCTTGGCTGGCTAATCTTGTTCTTATCCAGAAAAAGAATGGGGAGATCAGATTGTGCATCAATTTTAAAGACCTCAATAGAGTTTCTTTGAAATACCATTATCCTCTCCCAAGCATGGAGAAAATCCTTCAAATGGTGACAGGTAGCGATAATTTCTCCCTCTTGGATGGGTATTCAGGGTACAACTAGATCTTGGTGCAAGACTATGACTAGCACAAGACAGCCTTCACAACCAAGTGGGGAACATCTGCTTATAGGAAAATGCCCTACAGATTGTCAAATGCTAGTGCCACCTTCCAATGGGCTATGGAAATGGCTTTTCAAGGCTTGATGAATAAGATTGTATTGGTATATCTTGATGATGTGATAGTTTTCTCCAAGGAAGTGAGCCAACACATGAAACACCTAAGGCAAATATTTGAGAGGTGTAGGGAGTTTGGTATCTCTCTTAATCCTAAGAAATGTGTGTTTTTTGTCCACAAGGGAAAGCTCCTTGGTCACATTATTTCTTTGGAGGGTTTTTCTATTGATGTAGAAAAAGTTTGCTCCATCTTGGAGTTGTCCTTACCCAAGCACAAGAAAGTCCTGCAAAGCTTCTTTGGTAAGATAAATTTCATACAGAGATTTATCCCAAATTTTTTAGAGAAGGTCAAGCCATTCACCTCTATGCTGAGGAAGGGTGAGGAGTTCACATGGACAATACAGAGAAAATTCAATTTTGAAGAAATCAAGCAGGCCATAGCCCAAGCTCCTACTTTGATCAGCCCTAACTTTACCAAAGATTTCAACCTCTACACCTTTAGCAATGAAGAGGTAATCTCCACCATGCTTATTGTTGACATAGAAGATTGCACCCTTGGTAGGAGGCCAAGCTCCTAACTTCTTTACGCAACTATGGAAACTCCCCTCTTGCCTGTGGGACTGGCGAAGCTGGAGGGGAGAGTCTCTAGATAAGGTCTAGCTCCCTTTGATGCATCATATTCATTCTAGCAAGTGCTAACACATACATATATATAGATATATAATGGGGGGGATGAAAAGGGAGAAAGTTTGTAGGAAAACAAACTACTCTAACGAGGTGATGCACCAAAGTAAAGTTGACCTTCTCACATTCACACTAAAATCAAACAAACACACACATATGCTTCAAACTGGTAGAAGGACTAGGCTGTAAGAAACTTGATAGGGAGGCTTTCATGAAAATACAAAAAATAGAGATTCACAAGGTGCTGTGAAATGCACACTGTAATTAGTTTCTTCTATTTCTTCACTCCCAAATAGAACTCTCCTTGCCAGCTATAGAAATGGCACCTTGTAGACAACATATATGTTGGTGTTGGACCTATGAAAGCATCAAGAAATAATGACTAAACACAAACTAACACTCAAGACATACACAAAAATATCTATCCAAGATAGAGGTAAAAATGCGTTTATTGATTCAGGTGAAATTTTTCCAGGGCTACACCTTACAAATATGGAAGATATCTTTCTCAAATGACAAGTTCTCAATATATAGGAGAGGAAAGGAGGCCTTTTAGTGCCCCTTTTACAAGTGGCCCATTTACGTCCCCTCATTTGGAAGAGTAGGCTACCTAAAATAAGTGTTGTCAACCTTGGCTTTTACTTCAGGACCCTTTTGACATGGCCGCATTGTTTCCTCATTAACTGAGGTTGGTTCTTAAAGGCACCTATGTAGCTTGTCTAGTCATAAATATGAAATGAAGAAAAAGGGTCACACAGTTGGCCATTCACATCTTCTAGTAGTCAATTTATAGCTACTATTTCACCTTTTGGAGTAACTTCTCCAATTGATGCTCCCCTTCACCACTTAGACAACCTATTTGCTCCATGCTCGACACTTTGTCTTTTCCCTATTTTGTCTCTTTCTGGCTCCTTTGGCCCTCAGGGGTGATCTTCTAGTAGGTCGCTGCATTTTTGGGCCTCCTTTCATGGTTAGAATCCCTTTAGTTTGAATGCAAATGGCTATTTCATTATGCTAATTTTGACGTTCATGTGGCTATCATCACTTTGAAAACCAATAGCTAATTCACTTTCTTAAGGTTGATGGCTTTTAGGACATCACCGTCCCTAACAAAATGTCATCGGGTCCTTTATTGGCTTCTCTATGAGCTTTGTCTTCCTCGACTCTCTCTGCGGGTCTTTTTTGCTTGAAGTCCCTTCCTAGCACCTTCTCAAAGGGGAGGTGACCCCTTCGGCCTTTTGAAAGTACCCCTTTATTTGGGTTGAGAGTCCCCCACAAGGGCACTTGCCCTTCAAGGTCCTTCGGCGGGTCACTGTGCCCCTTCAGATTAACTCTTGGGTCCTCGCAGACTTTTGTCCATGAACATTTTTCCTAGCCTTTGCTTTGAACTGTGGCCCAAATTCCTTCAAACATTTTGTCTAAAGGAATTCCTTCAGACAAAAATTCTGAAGGAATTTGGGACTTTGCCTTACTCAAAATTTTACAAGTTAAAACGTCCCTTTTGTGGCTATCTTGAGATGTTTGAACTGAGCAATGAGCTTTTGTTAAACTAAAGGTCACTAAACCATTTGAACTATGCCAATTGAAATCTGCATTGAACTTTGTTGATTGAACCAAAGCCAAAGAACCTGTAGCTCAAACTAAGCACTTGTTGGACAAAAATTGGTTAACAAATTGGTGACTCCCAGGGGAAGCATGCTTGATATGCTTAAAGACTAGTTACCTTGTAGTCCATTGGGTACAGAGTCAGATTGCAATTTTAAAATTAGCAACAACCCCGATAAATTCCAGAATTAATCACACAAATTCACTCTAAGAGGAAAAGAAAAACACATACAAAGCTAATAAAACTACTTGTGAAAAAAACACTTAGGGAAAATAGGGAAAGAAAACTGAAAGCAACCTACTAAATATAGCTAACTAGGTATTTTTTATTCCCTCTTAGATCAAAGGGAAAAATTCTAACGTCTCCTTCCTGGCAAGAAGACTTATGGTGCCAGGTAAGTAGCTAAATGAAAAGGAGAGCTGGTGACCTGCTCCTCTTGCCTGTCACCTGAGTTGTCTTGTACCCGAGTGGAGATTCAAACATGCTTCCAACATATACATACTCTATTTGTTCTTGTAAGCTTACCTCCTATTGGTTCTTTAGGCTAGTGTATCTCATCAAGAAATCAATTGATGTCAGCTCATCACTAAAAGCCCCTTGATACGCACCCTTGACTGGCTTGCTCTCTTCTACCTCCTGCTCAGGTTCCATGGTATGACCATCTTCCTTGATGATTTCTAAGAAGATATCTTTAGATTCGCTAACCCCCTGAAGGGGTAAATCTAAAAAATTGCATCCTCTTTGCATGCTTGTTTGAAACCCAGTGCTACCTTCTCTGCTCTTACCCAGCTCATAGCCTCCTTGAAGAACAATACAACCTACCTCAATGACTTCAAAAGAATCATTCAAAACATGAACAAAAGATTGCCCATGCTCCTCCATGTCACTTAAGGTGATCTCCTTCTCATCCGTACTCCTGAAGTCTCCCTGGTTAGTCATAAATTGAGTATAATCCATATTAAGCAAGGCATGATAGCTTTCTTGGAGGTGTATGGATGGAGTGCATTCAGACATGGAATCTGGCACTTGGTCTGAAACATCCATTTCACATTCACTGAGAAGACCTACTCTAGACTCTAATTCTATAATCCACCTATCCATATCTTCCTTGAAAAGCCTTTCCTAGAAGTCACAATCATCATTGGGAACAAGAGCAACCCCATCTTCTTCAAGGTTTTGAGCAAAACCCTGCTCTTCCTCTTCCTTTCTACCCTAAGATTCCATTGTTTGCTTCCAACTCATGATCTTGGGATTGGAATCTTGCTCCTGTGAATAGGCAGCAACTTTATCCTCTTTAGGGTCTTAAGCTAGTTCATGATGTTCCTTCTTCTAGCTTAGAATTTGGAGATCATGTTGAAAGACTTGAGGAGGTTGGGGAAGAGTTGGGAGGGTGTGCTCATGTACAGGAAGAGCTATTTGAAGAGAGGTGTGTTGAAAAGCTAGGTGTATGAGATTGAGGGTAGGATCGATTGATGCATCAGTTGAGTTAGAATTGGTAAGTGCCATCTGATAGAAAGGATTTGGCACACAAGGAGTTTTCTCTAGAATAGGAGAGGGTAGTCCCTAGGCCAAAATTTCTTGGTTTTCATCCCTCCACTTTACCAACACTTCATCAATATTTAAATTAGCTTGTGGATTGGTGGAAGGGGTGTTTTTTGGCATCAGCTCCTCTATAGGGTTTGAAAGCTCCATCTCTCTTTTGCCCAATAGTCTCATCTTTTTTTTAATTCCTCAATCCACTTAGCTATATTATCCTCATTTCATACCTCTTAGGGCTCATAGGAGTCATTATAGAGATGGGGAGTACATGAAGGTTGCCATGAAATGTAAGAAGCTTCTTGAGGAAGGGTGGGAGGGACATAAAAAGGACTGACCTCATCTTGTGCCTCACACTCTTGGACAATGCCTTTCTCCTCGTTATTCCATGACTCGACCACTTTATTCCAGCTCAAGACATTCAGACTGGGCACCTCCTTTTAGGGGGATGGGGCCACAATGTGAGAGGGTAGTGAGGGTTTGGATTCCACTTCCCTTCCTACCAAAATGGACTACTACATTTGAAGGTTTTCCAATTCGATCTATCTATCAAAATTAGCCTTAAACACAAGGTTTGCTATTTCAGAACTCTCCTCAACATAATTGGGGAAAGGATATTGGCAGGCTTGACTTGGCTTATAGGTAGGGGATGTATATGACTGATATGATGCTTGTGGCAGTGAGTATGCAGGTTGATAGACTTGGTAAGGCTGCCTCTCATGAAAACTTAGCTTTTTTCTAAAGATGCGATCAAACCACCCACCTCTAGCATCTCACTTATAAGCCTATGCCAATTGGCTCTTTCAATGGGAGCCCATTCCTTCTTAACCTAATTCAGTGTATTTCTCAATTGATGGATGACATGATCAATAATTTCTTGGCCACATCCCCTTCTAGTTTCAAGATCTATTATATATTTTTCATATCCCAGTAGTGCTCGCTTGAAGGCAAAAATGGGTTGATTGGCAAAGAGACTAGGTTGAGTGGGAGAAGTGACATAATGAGAGGACTAGGCATAAGGCTGATATAGCTCATGATAGGGCTGGGACCAGTCATATTAAAATTGATAAGGATCAACATAAGGTTGGTGATGATCATAGCCATGTTGGCTAAATAAAATAGGGTCCATGGCTTAGAATGATGGGATTATACATACCAGAATGATGTTTCTTGATGGTACAGTACTAGAACTGCTTAACCAGTTGATTTAACTTAGAGTCACCATTAATGTTTGATGTAGATGCCTCCAAAGGCTGGTTGGTCAAAGAACACACCAAAAGTTCTTTAAATCTATGGACACAACTTGTCTTAATTGGTCCCATCGAGTGTGCCCAAACTATTGATGCAGAAGATTACACCCTTGGCAGGAGGCCAAGCTCCTGCCTTCTTCACGCAACTATGGAAACTCCCCTCTCACCTATGGGACTAGTGAAGCTAGAGGGGAGAGTCTCTAGATAAGGGCTAGCTCCCTTTGATGCATCATATTCATTCCAACAAGTGTTAACACATACATATATACATATATATATAATGGGGGGGATGAAAAGGGATAAAGATTGCAATAAAACAAACTACTCTAAAGAGGTGATGCACCAAAATAAAGTCAACCTTCTCACATTCACACTAAAATCAAACAAACACACACATATGGTTCAAACTGGTAGAAGGACCAGGCTGCAAGAAACTTAACAGGGAGGCTTTCATGAAAATACAGAAAACAAAGATTCACTAAGGTGCTGTGAAATGCACACTGTAAGTAATTTCTTCTATTTCTTCACTCCCAAATAGAACTCTCCTTGCTAGCTATAGAAATGGCACCTTTTAGATAACAAATATGTTGGTGTCAGACCTGTGAAGCATCAAGAAACAATGACTAAACACAAACTAACACTCAAGACATACACAAAAATATCTATCCAAGATAGAGATAAAAATGTGTTTATTGATTCATGTGAAATTTTGCCAGGGCTACGCCTTACAAATGTCGAAGATATCTTTCTCAAATGACAAGTTCTCAATATATAGGAGAAGAAAGGAGGCCTTTTGGCACCCCTTTTACAAGTGGCCCATTTGCATCCCCTCATTAGTAAGAGCAGGCTGCCTAAAATAAATGATTTATTGACCTTGGCTTTGACTTCAGGCCCCTTTTGACATGGCCATGTTATTTCCTCATTAACCAAGGCTACTTCTTGAAGGCACCTATGTAGCTTGTCTACTCATTAATATGAAATGAAGAAAAAGGGTTGCATGATTGGCCATTAACGTCTTTGAATGGTCAATTTGCAGCTACTATTTCACCTACTAGAGTAACTTCTTGAATCGACGCTCCCCTTCACCACTTGGGCAACCTATTTGCTCCATGCTCAACACTTTGTCTTTTCCCTATTTTTTCTCTTTCTTGCTCCTTTGGCCCTCGAGGGTGATCTTCTGGCAGGTCACTGCATTTCTGGGCCTCCTTTCATGGTTGACATCCCTTTAGTTTGAAAGAAAATGGCTATTTCATTATGCTAATTTTGACGTTCATGTAGCCATCATCACTTTGAAAACTAATGGCTAATTCACTTTATTAAGGTTGATGGCTTTCAAGATGTCACCATCCCCAGAAAAATGTCATCGGGTCCTTCATTGGCTTCTCTACAGGCTTTGTCTTCCTCGGCTCTCTCTACGGGTCTTTTTTTCTTGAAGTCCCTTCCTAGCACCTTCTTGAAGGGGAGGTGACCCCTTCAGCATTTGGAAAGTGCCCCTTTATTTGGTCTGAGAGTCCCCTATAAGGGAACCTACCCTTCGGGGTCCTTCGGTGGGTCGTTGTGCCCCTTCAGATTAACTGTCGGGTCCCCGTGGACTTTTTTCCACTAACATTTTGCCCGGCCTTTGCTTTGAACTGCGACCTAAATTCCTTCAAGCTTTTTGTCTGAAGGGTCGGGTCCCCGTGGACTTTTTTCCACTAACATTTTGTCCGGCCTTTGCTTTGAACTGTGACCTAAATTTCTTCAGACTTTTTGTCCAAAGGAATTCCTTCAGACAAAAAGCTTGAAGGAATTTGGGACTCTGCCGTAGTCAAAAATCTAAAAGTTAAAACATCCCTTTTGCAGTTATCTTGAGATGTTTGAACTGAGTGATGAGCTTTTGTTGAACTAAAGGTCATTGAGCCATTTGAACTATGCTGATTGAAATCTGCATTGAACTTAGCTAATTGAACTAAAGCCAAAGAACCTATAGCTCAAACCAAGCACCTATTGGGAAAAAATTGGTCAACACTTACCCAAGAAAGTGATGATAACCTTGAACAACCAATTGCATTTTTTAGCCAAGGCCTAGAAGGTTTTGAAGTCAGATACACATATGTGGAAAATCAAGTCTTAGTGGTCATATAGAGTATAAAGAATTTAGACATGTGCTATCTAATATCAAAATCCACCTCATGGTTCCACATCTCAAAATCAAGGATTTCTTGATCAACCTAGTTCTAAATGAGAGGAGAGCAGGGTGGATCACTAAGGTGATGGAATATGATGTAGATATCAAGATCACCAAAATGGTAAGAGGGAGAGGCCTGTGTGAACACCTCGCTATAGAATTTAAGCAACAAAAGGAGGATTGTCTATTGATCCTTGATGTAGCTACAGTAAAAGAACCAGCTACCATGAAGGATTGGACATTAGACATGAGGCATTTCCTTCTCACTAGTGAGTGCCCACCCTAACTTGACAAAACCAAGAGAAGGTATTTCAGACTCCAGTGTCTCCCTTATGCCTTGATTGATGGATTGTTTTTCAAGAGATATCTCTTATGATTCTTTTTAAGATGCTTGGACTCAAGTCAGGTTGATAGGGTGCTATTTGAGTTCCATGATGGACCAGCTGGTGGTCATTTTGCTCCTAGGGCTACTACAACAAGAATAATGAGAGATGGCTATTTTTGGCCTACACTTTTCAAGGACACCCATGCCTGGGTGCAAAAGTACCAAAAGTGTGCACATTTTAATGGGAAGCAATAGTTGGCTACCATACCTTTACAGCCTATTCAGGTGGAGTATCCATTCATGCAATGGGGCTTAGACTTCATAGGGATGATTAATCCTCCCTCCAGTGCTGGACACAAGTGGGTCCTAACCACCATGGATTATTTCACAAGATGGGTAGAGGCTATTTCTCTGAAGGAGGTAAATGAAAGTGTGGTCCTAGATTTTTATGAGGACTTGGTGGCAAGGTTCAGGGTTCTAACAACCATAATCTCAGATAATGCATTAGCTTTTTTGGGGACTAAAACAAGTCAATGGGCGCTGAGATATGGTATATATCTTAGCACTTCATCCAATTACTACCTATAGGGGAATGGACTGGCTGAGTCAACAAATAAGAACCTAATCAGGATCATCAAGCGAACCATGGAGGAAAATTAGAGGACTTGGCATGCCAATTTGAAAACAGCCCTGTGGGCAGATAAGGTCACCCCGAAGAGGGCAATTGGTAACTTGCCATACATGCTCATCTATGGAAGGGAAGTTAGGCTCCCCATTTCACTCAAGTTTCTAGCCTTGGATCTCGCTCACCAGCTACAATTGGAAGAAGGAAATAACATGGAGGTTAGGCTATGTGAGCTGATGGAACTCTAAGAGGAAAGGAACTAGGCTATGGCTTCTATGACCAGTCACTAATAGCAAGTGAAGAGACACTTCGACAAGAAAACTTCATCAAAAGGTTTCTCTAAAGGAGACATTGTCTTGAAATGGGATGAAGACTGAGCTAAGCCTGGAAAGCATGCAAAGTTTGATGCCCTATGGAGTGGCCCATATGTAATCACTTAGTGTAAGTAGCATAATGCATTCTAACTCTCCAGGTTGGATGGTGAAGAATTATATATCCCAGTTAATGAGATACATCTTAAGCATTACCACTGAGCCCCTTCTCCATCATGTATATATTTTTCCTTGCTTTTCTCCTATTTTCCCTAAGTGCTTTCTACACATGTTAGTAGTTTTCTTAGCTTTGTGTGTGTTTTCATTTCCTTTTGAGGTAAATCTTTGTGATTGGTTTTAGATTTATCAGAGCTATTTCTGATCTTTAAGTTACAATCTGACCCCGTGCCTAATTGATTTTGAGGCAACTGGCTTCTAAGCATAGCAAGCATGCTTCCCCTGGGAGTCACCATTTTGTTGACCATTTTTGGGTCTAATAGGCCAAAAAATCAGTCCCCTTCTTCCTCTGATGTTTTAGGCATTTTCATTTTTGGTTTTGTGTAAGTCCAAGAATTTCTATAGACTCTATAGGTCTAAATCTATGCAATCTATAGTTCCATTTCTATGGACTCTATAGGTCTAAATCTATAGACTCTACAGGTGGAATTTCTATGGACTTTGTAGGTCCATTTCTACAGACTCTACAGGTATAAATCTATGGACTTTGTAGGTGGAATTTCTACATACTCAATAGGGTTTGATTTTCTACAAACTCAGTAGTGAGTTTCTTCTACGAACTCTATAGGTGTAATCTTCGACAGATGGACTAGTTCAGAGAGAGTGCAAGGTTTTACAAAGCTTCTTTGGACTCTTGTCTGAAGAAATTCACAAGGAAAGAGAGATAAAATGGTTCAAAAGACACTTTTCCTTAAGGTTGGAAGAGTGGTTCAATGACATAATCTTTCCAAGAGTTAGCACTTTTGAACCGTTGAACCAGTTCAACGCCTTCAGTTCATTGCTTGGTTCAATGCCTTTGGTTCATCACTTTGTTCAATTAGCAAGTTTGTCACTTGGTTCAATTGGCTTAGTTCCATTAATTAGTTCATCGACAAGTTCATTAACTTGGTTCAACGCATTGGTTCAACACCTCAATTCATCAGACAGTTCAATGAGCTTGGTTCAAAGGCTCGATGTGTAGTGTTGAACCGTTGAACTAATTCAATGGATTGGTTCAATAGTTGGTTCAAGCAGGAAAGGTTTAAAGGCTCAGTGTGCAGTGTTGAACTATTAAACCATTAAACCATAGTTGGTTCAATGGCTTAGTTTAAGGGGGCATCCCAAAGCTGAAGGGCAAGTGCCCTTATAGAGGGTAGTTCTAGGTTCAAGAGCCCTTACAGAGGGTAGGAAGCATTTCAAAAGAAAAGAGCTACAAATTTAAGTTTTCTTTAGACTTAGCATTGAAACAAATTCTTTCAAACTTTTTGTCTAAAGGAATTCCTTCAGACAAAAAGCCAGAAGGAATTCAGAGGAAGGCCGCTATCCCGAAGTAAAAGACCCAGGGAATTCAAAGCGGCCAATTCCTTTAAACTTTTTGTCCATGGGAAAAGGCCCAAAGCAAAAGAGACCCACAGAGAGGGCTAAAAGGCAAAGGCTGCCAAAAGGTAGGTACCCTTACGGGGGGCTCTCAGCAGCCAATTGAAGGGTACCTCCCCAGAGCTGAAGGGACACTTCCCCTTTAGGAGGGTCTAAAACAAAGGAAAAGTCCAAGCGATGATAGGTGTGCAGACATCAAATTTAAAGCATTGAAATATTTATTGGTTTTCAAAATGCTTGTGTGCCAATCAAGGAAAGAGCCCAAGGAATGTAGTGACCTGCTAGAAGATAACCCCCGAGGGCTAAAGGAATAGAAAGAGACAAAGCAGGAAGAAGACAAAGAGCCCAGAGAATAAAGAGAGAAAAGTGATAAGTGTAAAAATAGGTAGATAGCCCAAGTGGAAAAGGGAGGTGCTAATTTAAGAATTTACTCCAGAAAGTGATATAGTGCCCACAAATTTATTATTAGGAGGTGAAAATATCTAACAACATAACCCATTTTTATTCATTTTGCATTAATGAGTAGACAAATTGCATGATCACCTTGAAGAAGCTGTCTTGCAAGCAGACAAATGGTGCGGCTCATAATTTCTCATTGATGTTTAAGCAGCTTGCTCTTCCCAATTATGGGAGTGTAAATGGGTCAATTGTAAAAAGGGGCACCAAAAGGCCTCCTTCCTTCCTCTATATATTGGAGACTTGTCATTTGAAAAAGGATCTTTCACATTTGTAAAGCGAAGCCCTGGCAAATTTTCACCTAAAATCAATAAATGCATTTTTACCTCTATTTTGGTTAGATATCTCTGTGTGTGTCTGAGTGTCAGTTTGTGTTTAGTCATTGCTTCTTAATGTTTCCATAGGTTTAACACTAACACACCTAGTGTCTATAAGGTGCCATTTTTTTAGGTGACAAGGAGATCTATATTTGGAAGTGCAGAGATAGAAGAAGTTACTATACAGTGTGCCTTTCTATAACACCTTTGGTGAGTCTCTATTTTTTGTGTGTTTCATTAAAGCCTCCCTGTTAAGCTTCCTGTAACCCAGTCCTTCTATCGGTTTGACGTGTACGTATGTGTTTGTCTAGCTTCAAGTGTGAGTGTGAGTAGGTCGAATAATTTGGTGCATCACCTCTTTTAGAGTAGTTTTATTTTCTTGTAATCCTTCTCCTTTTTCACCCCCCCATTATATATCTATATACCTATATTAGCACTTTTCAGAACAACTCAAATACATCAAAGGGAGCTAGCCCTCATCTAGAGACTCTCCCCTCTAGCTTTTCTAGTCCCACAAGTGAGAGGGGAGTTTCCATTGTTGTTTGTGGAAGGCAGGAGCTCGACCTCCTGCCTCAGGTGCAATCCACTACGTCAATAGTTCATAAATGAGGAATAATGAATGGAGATATTAGAAAAATTAATAAAAGGGGTGGAATTAAATGAGATGAGATTAATTAGTGTCAAATAATAGTAAAATTAGTGACACCAAAGGAGGTGAGTGAATTTAATTACATACAGGTATGTGTAAGAAAGATTCAAGTATAAGAATAAGGCTTAATAGGCCTAATTATCAAGATTGAGAAAAAAGGTATCTGAAGTGAATGAGATATAGATTTGAAAATCTAAATGAGATCCTGTAGATCATTAATAATATCTAAAAAATAATCATGAAGATTAGATAGAGTTACTAAAGATGATTATTAAGGTTATTTGACCTAATCAGGCCATAAAAAGGGCTAATTGAGTGCAAAAGTTAAATAATAGTTCTACTTATGTGAGAGGCAATTTTGAGTGTGATAGAATAACAAAAGACCATCATTGGTTATGAGAGGTCAAAAAGAGTAAGGTGGGTAGGTTCAAATTGGTGATTGAGTGGGTACTTAATCAACAAGGGGGTTATATCCTCCTAGTAAGTTAGTGCTTCATAAGCTTAAGGGTTGGTGTTCCTTATTGAGTTGGTGCTCAACTAAATTTGATTCATTATCTTACAGGACAAGTTTTCCAAGCTGTGTTTTAGTGGGTTTTATTTCTCATGAGGCTTTATGACATGGCTCTTGTGTTTATATATTATGTTCTTATTTCATACTCATATGAATGGTTCTTAATGCATTATTTCATCATTATATTAGTTTGAATGGTTGATGGAAAATAAGTGAATGTGAATAAAATTTTGATCACTGGTTCACCCCCTCTTAGTGATTATGCTTCTAATAATTGGTTTAGATATTGAATCTTTAAGGAAATTTTAACTACTTGAAAGGTGATCCAATATAACATAAGAATGTCTTGTGATCAATAGGAAGAAGACACAATGTATGATGGAGAATTTTACTGTGATAATAAATAAATAGAAGCTAAAGTAGACCCTTAAAATGAGCTCATGAATATGCTTAGGGAATTAAAACACTAGAAGGAAACAATAAAGGATCTCAAGAGTCAATTAGAAGAGGTCAACACAAGGTGTAATGCAAAAGAAGTTAAATATGACCATTTGAAGATAGAGATAGATTAATTAAAGGCTAAATATGAACAACTCAAAGACAATTTGAGAAAATTTGAGAGAAAACATGATAAAGTAGGACATGTCAAGATTACCAACCTAAAAATATCAATTAGGCAACCCAATGATATAAAGGATAAGTCATCATGGAATCAAGGTAAGTACAAAAATGTTACTTTCCACATCTATTATAGTATAGGACACATTGATAGATTTTGTTCTAAGAGAGTTACAAGTTCTAAAAGATTCAATAATACATATGAATCTCCTAGAATGAATAATAAGGATAAAACATTGTTGTTGAAACCAAAGCAAGCTAGGATAAATCATATTAAGCTCAAGAAGTAAGATGGACTACTTACCAAAGAGGACTCCATACTATCTTAAACTACCTTTCACATTCAATATGGAGGCATGAAATGGTATATAGATAGTGGGTGCTCAAGCCATATGATAGGAGATAGAAATAAGTTCATCTCTTTAAATAAGAATGATATAAGAACAATGAGTTTTGGAGACAACACAACTACCAATATAGTTGGCAAGGGTGTCTTGAGTTTGGATAATGAGAAGACCAAGACACACAATGTGTTATATGTGGAAGGTCTAAAATGTAACCTATTTAATCTGAGTTAAATGTGCAATCAATGACACATACTAACCTTTCATGATAGGGTGTGAGATAAGGAGAGCCCAATCAAGAATGCTAATTACCAATTCCAAAAGGACTAAGAATAACCTATATGTTTTGAATGATATTAAAACAAAAGATGTTTCATCAGTAAGATATATGAAATTTGGTTATGGTATAAAATACTAGGTTACCTAAACTTTGATAATAGAGTCAATATTATCACTAAGAAGTCTGTAAAGAACATGCCTAGGATCATCAAACCTACAAACATAATTTACAAGGCATGTCAACATGGTAATTAGACTAGAAGAAGGTTCAATTCCAAAGAAGACTCTACTACAAGATCCTTGGAGCTAATCCACACTAATCTCTATGGGCGTACAATAATTCAAATCATTCAAAGAGATAGCTACTTCATGTTACTCATTAATGATTACACAATAATGACTTGGGTTGCTCTCTTGAAAGAAAAACCAAAAGCTCTTGACAAGTTTAAAACTTTCAAGGATCTTGTTGAGAATGAGAAGAATTGAAAGATCAAATGCCTAACATTTGATAGAGGAGGATAATTTTGGTCTAATGAGTTTGATGATCTATGTGAGGTCCATGGAATAAGAAGACAATCCTCAATAGTTAGGACACCTTACCAGAATGGGGTAGTGGAAAGGAAGAATAAGACAGTCCACGAGATGGATAAAACCATGTTGAATGAGTCCATATTATATGATAGATATTGGATAGAAACAATAAAATTTAATATCTAAATTCTGAATAGGGGATAGATAAGAAACAATGGAAATAAGACTCCTTATAAACTATCGAAGGGCATACCTACAAATATAGAACACTTTAGAGTGTTTGGGAGAAAATGTTTCATCAAAAGAGATGATGAAGACTTGGGTAAGTTTGATTCTAGATCTGTTGAAGGCATATTCTTAGGATACTCATTAATGATCTTATCCTATATATGTTACAACAAGAGTCTACAAAATATAGTAGAAAGTCTCGATGTGAAGATTGATGAGATAAATAAATATTACTCATAGTTAAAGAACACTTTACAGAATACCAATTTTAATAATGAAGAGGACACTATAGAGTTTGATGAATAATAAGAAGTTGAAGAGAGATAGGACTGAAAAGGACCCTTAAGGTATATTTAAAGATACCACCCTGAATCTCAAATCATTAGCAACAAGAATGCAAGTATGCAAACTAAGATAAGACTGGTAAGTAATCCAAATCAATATAATTCTTTATTATCCAATATTGAATCTAAAATTCTTGTATAGTGTATCAAAGATAAATTTTGGATAAGTTATATGAATGAGAATCTAGACCAAATAGAGAAGAATGAGGTTTGGTAATTAGTTCCCATGCCTAAATACAAGAAGTCATTCTAATAAAATGGGTGTTCAAAAAAAAGTTGAGTGAAGATGGATAAGTCACTAAAAACAAGGCTATATTAGTATATAAGGGATATACACAAGTTGTAGGGGTAGACTTTGAAGAAAAATTTACACTAATAACAATAATAGAGGCCATTAACTTTTTTATAGCTTATGCAAGATACAAAGGATTCAAGGTATACTAGATGGATGTGAAATCTACCTTTCTAAATTGGAATTTAGAAGAAGTGTACATTGAGAAACTTAAAGGGTTCTCACTTTTATATGACAAAGACTATGTTTTTAGATTTAATAAATACCTATATGGTGTAAATCAAGATCCTAGAACTTGGTATGCTAGGTTGGACAAGTATCTATTGGATCAAGGTTTCAAAAGAGGAGTTGTAGACAATAATCAATACATAAAGACATAAAATGACCATAAAATAATTTTGGTTTTCTATGTGGATGACATCATTTTTAGTGGAAACAATTAGAACATGACAAAGGCCTTTACAAAGGTAATGAATAAGGAGTTTTATATGTCCATTCTAGGATAATTGTCAATCTTTCTTGGGTTACAAGTCACTCAATATGAAAAAGGTATATTCATCTCACAAGCCAAGTATATAAGAGAGATGTTCAAGAATTTTGAGATGGAGGATTGCAAGGTAGTCAGTACACCCATGATCATAGGGTGTAAGTTGAGAAAGGAATATGAGTCTTTAAAAGTTAATTAAACATCATATAATTTAATGATTATAAGTTTGTTAAATACCACTACCTCTAGACCTGATATCATGCAAGTAATAGGTCTTGTGGGAAGGTTTCAAGTAGATCCAAAGGAGAATCATCTACAAGTAGTCAAAAGAATACTTGGGTACCTCAAGGGGACTATGGAATATCAATTTTGGTATCCAAGAAGTAAGGAGTTAAACCTAATAGCCTACACAAATGTATATTAGGTAAGAAGTATAGATGATAATAAGAGTACTAGTGTAGGAGCCTTCTTCCTAGGTGGGTCCCTAGTGTCATAGATAATAAAAAAATCAACCATTAGTAGGTTTGTCCACTTGTGAGGTTGAGTACATTTAAGTAGCTTCATGTTGAACTCAGGTTCTATGGATGAGATAGACTCTAAAAGAATACAAGGTGGAGTATTAAGGTCTTAGCCCTATTTATTATGAAATTATAAGTGTTATAATCATCTCAAAGAACCTTTTCATGCACTTAATGACCAAACAAATTCCCATCATGTATCATTTTTAAGAGAGTAGGTAAGTGAGATAAATATCAAATTTGAGTATGTGTTGACACAGGATCAAATTTCAGACATCTTGACTAAACCACTTCCAAAGGTAACTTTTGAACACTTATGACAAGAATTAGGTGTAATACCTACCTCTAGAAATCATTGACTAAGTCAAGTATTTAGGGGAGAGATAATCATGCTAATTATCTCCAAGAATAGGTGGGTTTTTCCAATAAGGTATTTATGGAGATAGGGGGATCATGTTATATTTTGTCTCATAAGTTCATTATTATATGTGTTTAATATCTTGTTTGTAAAGATTGTGATCTAGAGAATTGAAAAACATCACTTTGTCATTTATGCCAAAGGAGGAGAAAGACCAGATGGGGAGAAAGGATGATCAGTGCTTAGTATGGTATTCCATGAATGAAAAAGGGGGAAATTATTGAACTTTACTTATATTTTATTAATATGTGATATTGATGTTTTCATTTATGTCAAAAGTTGTTCATGAAGTGACTTGAGAAGTTTAAACATAAGATGATCAATCTTCTATATAGAAGAGCATGGTGGCCTAGTAATATGGGTACATAGGCACTTAAGAGGATGTTTGAGGACACTTGAGCATGATTATTAAACATTATATCACTCAAGAAAACTTCAATACAATTTTATATGGGTATAACATATAAGACTAGCATGTATCTAAACCAGTTCTAGACTCTCCCTAACCTAATGAGGGGTCATGAGATCTTGTCAAGACCTATGAAAAATAAAAATTAGTGTTTTATCATGGTATGAGGTTGTTTGTCATGAGAGTGAGTTTTAGAGTGCATATACAGTGGTATGAAGTTTAGTTTTAAGGCCTCGAGTGACTTGAAATCAAGGGTTAAAGATAAGAGAGAGTGAGAGTGGCCTTATGAGGATTCATATTCAATTTCCTAGGCAAGTATGCTCATGTGATAAGCTATCTCAAGCGTGTACATGAAATTCCAAATCAAAGTTTGACATAAAAAGCATGAAAAATTATATTTAAGGTCTCTTGAGTGTTAAAATGAGGTGCTACAGACCTGAGAAGGAATTTTTTATGCTTATTGGCATGTGCAACCTTTTAATGAGATCTTAATAAGTTTATGGAATTTGGGTAATGATCCTATCTCAAACTTCCAAGAATTAGTTTCTAGATTAATGCCTTAAGATTTATTAATAATCATTAAGACTATAAGGTGGTATTGACCCTCTATAAAACCCTAACCTTTAAATTTTTGATCTTTTCTTCTAATTGATTAAGACTTGACATTGATGTTAAATTTTGTTTCATGAGGTTAATTGAGAAGGTTTATACATAGGATGAATAGTGTTTTGCATAGAGGAGCATGTTGGCCTAGTACAATGGGTACATAGATACTTAAGAGGATGTTTGAGGATACTTTATAATTTTTATGAAGCATTTGAGCACTCAAGAAAGATTCAAGATAAGTCTACAAGGTTAGAACCTATAAGACTAACATGTATCTAAACTAGTTCCAAACTATGATTGACCTAATGAGGGGTCATGAGATCTTTTCAAAAACTATGAAGAATAAAAATTATTATATGAGCATTGTATGAGGTTTTTTGTAAATAAAGTTAGTTTTAGATTGTATCAAAAGTTTTAGGAAGGTTAGCTTCAATGCTAAGAGTGACTTTCAAATCAAGGCCTAATGAGTAGATAAAGTGAGAGTAGCCTTATGAATAGTCCTATTGAATTTCCTAGGAAAGTGTGCTCATGTGATGATTATCATAGGTTTGATAATTTTTATCAATCATGTTCATGAAATATAGATCAAAGTTTGAAAAAAAAACATTAAAAAGTAGATTTAATGTCTCTTGAGTGTTGAAATGTGGTGTTATATAATTGAGAAGGAATTTATTATGCTCACTGGCACATGAAACCTTTTCATGATATCCTAATAATTTCATAGAAGTTGGGGAATGATCCTAGCTCAAATTTCCAAGCATTGGTTTTTAGATTAAGGTGTTCATCTTTATGAATGATCTTTATGACTATAAGGTGGTCTTAATCCTCTTTAAACCCTAACTGTGACCTTATATGGAATGTCTTGTAGTAAATGGCTCAGAATTAATTGGATGAACTAATTTTATGATTTTATAATGTATTAAAATCTCCCAAGTACCTCTAAGTGGCATTGGTCTATCAAATGAGTAAGTAAACCTTACAAGAAAAGCCATATTTATCATAAATTTTCTATTATAGGAGGATTTTACCGAGTCAAAGTTGATAAGTTGATTGAGTTTGAAGATTGATACTTATTTATTATCCTAATTATTATTTATGATAAGGTTAAATAATTAAAATATGGTAAAATGGTCATGGAAGTTGACCTATCACTAAAAAAGCCTACTGAGAAAGATGGTGAGAAAAATAGGCAGAAGTGGGAATGAGATTAGGGATGTGTTTCCATGGATTAGGGATGGATAAAATTTCATATTTTTGTTTTTAAATATATTTAAAACATATCAATATTGTATATAATATCTGGATGTGCTTATATAAGAAGAAAGGTGCTCTTAAACTGACATGTCTAACATAGTGAGGTCTATATACAATGAAGACATGTGATTGGTCTGTAAGACCAATATTTATATTTGAGACTATAATATATTTGTTGTAAATTTATATTAGGATGTTTAAGTATCATATAAACCATTTTAAATTTAATTATAGTGATTACATAGGTGTTGTAAGTCATTGTTTTCATGACTATGTTTTGAAGTTTTTGATAGTTTTGAGTAGTCATCTAGTAAAGATGAGTATGAGGTGCTTTGACCAGATTTGAAGAGTTTAATTAATATTAATATGTTATTAAGGTATATTATATTCATATAATTTAATTTATATTCATTAAATGTCATTCTATATATGTTTGTGGTCAATTATTCATGACTAGGTTTTGAATCATTTAGGAAGTTTTGAGTGGTCATGTTGTAGAAGTGAGTTTGAGGACTTAAACTATTTTTTTGTAATGTATAATTAAATTGGTGATGAAAAAAAGGTAATTAAGGTTATAAATATTTTTTTTCCAACGTTATTTGTAAAATTTGTGTTTTATCTTCAATTGTTGTTGACAGACTTTCTAGTTGTGAGAAGGTCTAATTATGAGTACGGCTAATGACGTGGTCCAAGTAGTGAATTGGAATAAAAGTTGGTATGGACCTAAATGGATGTTATTATAGGTATATTTTAAGTTTTTTATCTATGTTTGGAGGATGAATAAGTTTCAAGAGGGCTAAGTGTAATGTGTTACTTGAGAAGGCCTAATTACATTAGGTCTACTTTATGGCTAATAGTCATTTTAGTCATTATGAGTGGTGGCAAACCAAATTAGTGGTTGTTTCATGTATGAAACATGTTATTTGAACAATTTTAAGTATGATCCATGTGTGAATATGGTTGTGTCTAATGAATGTATGTGCAAGCAAGAGTCAAGTATAAGAATAAGGCCTAATAGGTCTCATTGTAAAGGTTGAGAAAAAATAGGTATCTGAATCAAATGAGATAGAGTTTTGAAAAGATGAATTAGGTCCTACATATCATCAATAGGATACATAAAAACCATAATGAATATCATATAGGGTTACTAAATATGATTATCAAGGTCACTTGACCTAATCAAGCCTTAAAAAGGGTTAATTGAGAGAAGTTAAAGAACAGTTTTGCTTCTATGAGAGACAATTTTGAGTGTGATAGAACAACAAAAGATGATAATTAGTTATGAGAGGGAAACAAGAGAAAGGTGGATAGGTTTAAATTTTTGATTGAGTGTGTACTTAATCAGCAAGGGGGTTGTAGCCTCCTAGGAAGTTGGTGCTTTCTAAAGTCAATTTGGTGCTTGATAAACTTAGGGGTTGGTGCTCAAATATATTTTTTTCATTTTATTATAGGAAAATTTATGCAATATAAGTTTTAGTGGTTTTTATTACCCATGATGGTTTCCCACATAGATATTATTTTCATATGTTATGTTTTTTCTTCATGCTCATATGAATGATTCTAATTGCATTGTTTAATCATTATATTGGTTTGAATGGTTAATGGAAAATAAGTGACTATGAGTAAAATTTTAATCACTAATTCACCCTCATGTCAGTGGTTATTCTTCCAAAAATTGGTGTCAGAGCTTGGTCCTTTAAAGTATGTTTATCTTCTTGAAAGGTGATCCAAAATATCACAAGAATGTCTTGTGATCAATAGGAAGAAGACACCATGTATGATGGATAATTTTACTATGATAGTAAAGAAAGAGATGCTAAAGTTTATCTTGAAAATGAGATCATGAATACCCTCAATGGCTTAAAACACTATAAGGAAACATTCAAGAATCTTAGGAGTTAGTTAGAAGAGGTCAACATAAGGTGTAAGTTAAAGGAAGTTGAATATGACCATTTGAAGATATAGATATATTCATTAAATTCTAAGCATGAAAAACTCAAAGACAATTTGAGAATATTTGAGAGATAACATGAGAAGTTAGGACATGTCAAGATTACCAACCTAAAATATCAATTAGGCAACCCAATGTTATAAAGGATGAGTCATCATGGAATCAAGGTAAGTATATAAATGTTGCTTATACATCTGTTACAATATAGGACACATTTCTAGAATTTATTATAATAGAGTTAGAAGCTCGACAAGATTAAATAAATTATATGAAGTTACTAGAATCCATAAGAAGGATCAAACATTGTTATGGAATCCAAAGAAATCTTGGATGGGTCAAATTGAGCTCAAGAAGAAAGATGGACTATTTACCAAAGAGGACTCTATGCTAGTTTAGATTACCTTTCAAAGTCAAGATGAAGGCATGAAATGGTATATATAAAGTGGGTGCTCAAGCCATATTATAGGAGATAGAAACTAGTTTACCTCTTTGAGGAAGAATGTTATAGGAACAATGAGGTTTGGAGACAACACAACTACTAATATACTTGGCAAGGGTGTCTTGAGTTTGGACAATGGGAATACCAAGACACAAAATGTGTTTTATGTGTAAGGTCTAAAACATAACCTACTTAGTGTGATTCAAATGTGTAATCAAGGACACACACTAGCCATTCATGACAAAGGGTGTGAGATAAAGACATCCAAATTAGGAAGGATAATTTTCAATGTCAAAAGGATTGAGAATAACCTATATCTTGTAATCAAGATCAATGGGGAAAGATGTTTCATCAGTAACATAGATGAAATTTGGTTATGGCATAGAAGACTAGGTCACCTAAACTTTGATAACCTAGTTTGGATTAACACTAAGAAGTCTGTAAATAACGCCTAAGATCATCGAACCTAAAAACATACTTTCCAAGACATGTCAACATGGTAAGCAGACTATAATAAGGTTAAATTCCAAGGAGGAATTTATTATAAGACCATTGACACACTAATCTTTATGGGCCTACAAGAATTCAAAGCATTCAAGGAGATAGCTACTTCATGTTACACATTGATGATTACACAAGAATGACTTGGGTTTCATTCTTGAAAGAGAAATTAGAAGCTCTTAACAAGTTCAAAAATTTCAAGGCTCTTGTTGAGAATGAGAATAATAGAAAGATGAAATTCCTAAGGTCTAATAAAGGAGGAGAATTTTGGTCTAATGAGTTTGATTATTTATGTGAGGTCTATGGAATAAGAATATAATTATCAATGGTAAGGACACCTTAGAAAAATGGGGTAGTGGAAAGGAAGAATATGATAGTCCAAGACATGGATAGAACCATGTTGAATGAATCCATACTATCTAATGGATATTGGAGAGAGGTAGTAATAACTATAATTTACATTTTGAATAGGGAACACATAATAACCAATGATAATAAGATTCTTTATGAACTATGGAAGGGTAGACCTACAAATGTAGAACACTTTAGAGTGTTTGGGAGCAAATGTTTCATAAAAAGAGATGATGAAGACTTGGGAAATTTTGATTCCATATCTGATGAAGTCATATTATTAGGAGACTCATCAATGAGCTCAACTTATAGATGTTACAACAAGAGACTGCAAAAAATAGTGGAAAGCACCAATGTGAGGATCGATGAGACAAGTAAATATCACTTAGAGTCAAAGAACACTTTAGATAATATGGATTTAAATAATGAATACGATACTATATTGGATGAATAATAATAATAATAATAATAAGTTGAATATAGATAGGACTCAAAAGGACCCTCAATGTAGATTCAAAGAGACCACCTCAAATCTCAAATCATTGCCAATAAGAATGCAGCTATGAAAACTAGGAGAAGACTGATAATTAATCCAAATCCATATAATTCTTTATTATCCAATATTGAACTTAAAAATATTTTATAATCTATCAAATATAAATGTTGGATAATTTATATGAATGAGGAGCTGGACCAAATAGAGAAGAATGAGACTTGGGAATTAGTTCCTTGGCCTAAAGACAAGAATTCTATTATCACAAAATGGGTGTTCATAAATAAGTTTAATGGAGTTTGAGAAGTCACTAGGAACAAGGATAGATTGGTGTGAAAGATATATGCACAAGTTTAAGGGGTATAATTTTAAGAAACATTTGCACCAGTAGCAACATTAGAATTTAGAAGAAGTGTACATTGAGCAACCTGAAGGGTTCTCACTTTCAGATGACAAAAACGATATTTGTATATTGAATAAATCCCTATATGGTCTAAAGTAAGCTCTTAGAGGTTGGTATGCTAGGTTGGACAAGTATTTGATGGATCAAGGTTTCAAAAGAGGAATTGTAGATAATAATCTATACATCAAGACAAAAAATGGCCATCAACTTTTTGTAGTTATCTATATGGATGATATCATATTTGGTGGAAATAATGAGAAAATAACAAAGGCCTTTGTAGAGGTAATGAATAAGGATTTTTAGATGTCCATGATTGGATAAATATCATTCTTTCTTAGGTTGCAAGTCACTCAATATGAGAAATGTATATTCATCTCACAAGCTAAGTACATAAAAGAGATGTTGAAGAAGTTTGAGATGGAGGATTGTAAGGTATTTAGTATACCCATGATCATAAGGTGTAAGTTAATCAAGGAAGATGAGTCTTAGAAATTAAATCAAACATCATATAGGTTAATGATTGGATGTTTTTAATATAATACTACCTCTAGACTTGACTTCATGCAAGAAGTAGGTCTTGTGGGAAGGTTTCAAGTATATCCAAAGAAGAATCATCTACAAGAAGTCAAAAGAATACTCAAGTACCTTAAGGGGACTATGAAATATGGATTTTGGTATCCAAAAATCAAGGAATTCAATATGATAGCCTACATATATGCATATTGTTTAGGAAGTATAGATGATAAGAAGAGTACTAGTGAAGGAACCTTCTTCCTAGGTAGGTGCCTAGTGTCATAGATAAGTAAAAATCAACCATTAATAGGTTTGTCCACTTGTGAGTCTAAGTAAATTGTATGAGACTAATGTTTCACTCAATTTATATGGATTATAAAAAATATAAAATACTACAAGGTGGAGTATGAAGGTCTTATCCATATTTATTATGATAATACAATGCTATAAGCATCTCAAATAACCCTATTGTGAACTTAAGGACAAAATACATTCCCATTAAGTATCATTTTTTAAGAGAGAAGGTAACTAAGAAAAATATAAAACTTGAGTATGTATCTACAAAAGATCAAATTATAAACATTTTGATCAAACCCCCTTCCCAAGGCAACTTTTGAATACTTAAGATAGGAATTGGGTATAATTCTTACCTCTAACAATAATTGAAGAAGTCAAGTATTTAGGTGGAGCTAATCATGATCATTAGCTCTAATAATAGGTGGGTTATTCTAATAATTTATGCATGGAGATATGGGTATTATGTTTATATTTTCTCTCATAAGTTCATTATTTTGTGTGTTGAATATCTTGTTTGCAAGGAGTGTGATCCGAGGAATTGAAAAACATAATTTTGTTATTTATATCAAAGGGGGAGAAAGAACAGATGGGGAGATAAGTATGATTAGTGTTCAGTATGGTCTTCCATCACTAAAAAATGGGAAATATTTTTATCTTTGCTTCAATTTGATTAATACTTGACATTGATGTTGTCATTGATGTCAAAGGTTGTTCATGAGGTGACTTCAAAAGGTTTATACATAGGATGACCAATCTTGTGTATAGAGGAGCATAGTAGCCTAGTAAGATGGGTACATAGATACTTAAGAGGATGCTTTAGGACACTTTATCTTATTTATGAAGGATTTTAGAACTCAATAAATATTTAAGGTAAGTCTATAGGGGTATAAACTATAAGACTAACAAGTATCTAAACCGGTTCTAGACTCTGCCTGACCTAATGAGGGGTCATGAGATCTTGTCAAGAAGTATGAATAATGAAAAAATATTTTTTTATCATGGTATGAGTTTTTTTGGTGTGAGGGTGAGTTTTAGAGTGCATTTATAGTGGTAAGAAGATCAGTTTCAAGTCTTAGGTGACTTTTAGGTCAAAGCCTAATGAGCAGAGAGAGTGAGAGTGGCCATATGAGGAGTCATGTTCAATTTACTAGGTAAGTATGCTCATGTGACCATTTTTATAGGTGTGATAAGTTTTATCAATAATTTTCATGAAATTTTAGATCAAAATTTGAAATAAAAAATATGAAAAAGTAGATTTAAGGTCTCTTGAGTGCCAGAATGAGGTGTTGTAAACTCAAAAAGGACTTTCTCATGCTCATTGGCATGAGAAAAATTTACATTATATCATAATAATTTCATGGAATATAGGGAAGGATCATATCTCAAATTTCCAAGCATTGGTTTCAGATTAAGGTCCCAAGCTTTACGAATGATCATTAAGATTGTATGGTGTTCTTAACCCTTTCTAGAGCCATAATTGTGACCCGATATGGAAGATCTTATTGAAAATGGCTTAGAATGAATTAGATGACCTAGATTTATTGTTAGAGAATGTATTTATGTCTTCTAGGTAAATCTATGTGGCATTGGTCTATTAGATGAGTAAGTGGACCCTATAGGAAAATCCATATTTCTCAAAAATTTACTATTGCAAGAAAATTTGATCGAGTCAAAGTTGATAAATGGATGGAGGTTGAAGATTGATACTTATGTATTGTTACCATGGTGGTTTATGAGTATCTTAAATAATTAAAATATGTTAAACTGGTCATCAAAGTTGACCTATCACTAAAAAGGCCTAGTGAAGAAGATAGTGAGAAAAGTAGGCAGAAGTGGGAATGAGATTAGGGATGTGTTGCCATATATTAGGGATGGATACAATTACATAGTTTTTTTTAAATAAATTTAATTATTAACCATATTATATATAATATTTGGATATGATTATATATAATCAGAAAGGTGCTCTCAAACTGACCTGTCTAACACTATGAGGTTTGCATACAGTGAAGACCAAAGAATGGTCTATAAGACAAATATTACTAATTAAGCCTATAATATATTTGTTTTATGTTTATTTTATGATGTTTAATTATCATAAAATCCCTTTTTAAGTTCAATATAGTTATTTTATAGGTGTTTTAAGTCATTATTTTCATGACTATATTTTGAATTTTTTGATAGTTCTGAGGAGTCATCTAAAAGAGATGAGTATGAGGCGATTTTCCCATATTTTAAGATTATAATGAATATGAATATGTTATTAATGTCTATAATTTTAATATGAGTGAATTTGGAATCATTAAATTTCCTTTTATATATGTTGGTGGTCAATTGTTCATGACTGAGTTTTGAAGCATTTAAGTAGTTCTAAGTGGTCATGTTATAAAAGTGAGTTTGATGCTTCAACCTTTGTGTTTTAGTGTATAATGAATTTTTTGATGAACCTAAGGTCATGAAGGTTTTGAATATATGTTTTTTATCCATATTTGTTTGGAAAATTTGTGTTTTATCTTCAATTATCATTGATAGACATTTTGGGTGTAAGAAGGTATAATTTAGAGTAGTGTTAATGATGTGGTCCAAGTAGGGAATTGGACTAAAAGGTGATATGGACCTAAATGTATGTTATTGTGGGTATATTTTAGGTTTTTGTTAATTTTTTAATCCATTTTTTAGTCTCAATAAGTTTCAATAGGGCTAAGTGTAACGTGTTACTTGAGAAGGCCTATTTGCATTAGGTCTCCTTTAGGCCTAATAGTGGTTTAAGTCCTTATGAGTGGTTACTAACCTATGTAGTGGATGTTTCATGTATTAAAAATTTTATTTTAACAATTTTAAGGATGATACATGTGTAAAAATGGTTGTGGCTGATGAAGGTATGTGCAAGTAAGAGTTAAGTATAAGAATAAGGCCTAATAGGCATAATTATCAAGGTTGAGAAAAAAAAGGTATCTAAAGTGAATGAAATAGAGTTTTTAAAAGATAAAGGAGGTCTTATAAATCATAATTAAGATATAGAGAAACCATCATGAGTATAAGATAGAGTTACAAAAGATGATTATCAAGGTTATTTGACCTAATCAAGCCATAAAAAAGGGTAATTGGGAGAAGTTAAAGAACAATTTTGCTTGTGTGAGAGGAATTTTTGAGTGTGATAAAACAATAAAAGACCATCATTAGTTGTGAGAGGGAAACAATATCAAGTTTTACAAGTTCAAATTATTGATTCATTGGGTTCTTAATCATAAATGGGGTTGTATCCTCCTAGCAAGTTGGTGTTTTCTAAAGTCAAGTTGGTGCTTGATAAACTTAGGGGTTGGTGTTCCTTGTTGGGTTATTTCTTAGATAAATTTGATTAAGTTACTTATATAGCAATTTGTCCAAGCCGAGTTTATGTGGGTTTTATTATCCATGAGGTTTTCCTACATATATCTTGTGTTCATATGTTATGCTCTTACTTCATGCTCATATGAATGGTTTTGAATGCATTGTTTAATCATTATATTGGTTTGAATGGTTAATGGAAAATAAGTGTTTGTGAATTAAATTTTGATCAATAATTAACCCCATATCATTAGTTATGCTTCCAACATATTGGGATCATAAATCACTATTTTAGGACATGTTTGAACATGTTTTCTACTGCTATTATAAAAAATTATCAGATTTAACGTCCTTTAATTTTATTCTATGATCGTTTTAATGACTTTTATTATTTGGAAATTCATTTATACATCAACATATCATAATGCCTTCTCAAATAAGGTCAAATTTATAAACTCCATTTTTATCACTTTTGTGTCAAAATTGTAAAATGGAAGGAATTCCCATAATTTCAAACAAATTGGTCTAAATTCATCTATTCATCTAACATACGATTTTGAATTTACCTTGGGGCATCTCTAGGTGGGATAAATCATCGTATTATATCTATTTAATTATCAATATGGCCATTTTATCTAGTCAATTCTTCTACTTCAATCAATTCACTAATTACCCTTTACTAATTAATTAATACAATAAATTTATTTTTCTCCAAATCATTCATCTAATTATAATCTATGAAAATGTTCAATTGTTAATTCCTCATTTTCATTCCGAAAGGTATCTTCATTTAAGAAATAATCTTGGGATCCTATGGAATATTATTTTGTGATCCAAGTAATTTACTAAATGAATTAATATGCAAGATTATTCTCCACCCTTCATATTGGAGACAATATAAAAATCTCATAATGAATCTTTTGAGATATTTTAGAATAATTCTCAACCCTTTATCTTGGAAACAAGATGAAGATTTAACATTAGTTATCCATGTGTTTTCTTGAGAATGATTCTCCACCATTCATCTTGGAAACAAGATGAAGGGTCCATAATTAATCCCACAAAAATATTATGAGTAAAATACACAACCCTTAATCTTGAAAACAAGATGGAGGTATCATATTAATCCTTCTTTGATATTTTCAACATCCATCCTCCACCCTTTATCTTAAACAAGATTAAGGGCTCATATTAGTGATCTATGTGTTGATCCATCTTTTTTTTTCAAGAATCATTTACAATCATTCATATTAGAATAAATATTAAGGGTTTTCATTTATCTTTATTTTTCATAAATAGACCTCTTCTCTTTTTTATTGACATGCTCAATATTCATAGCAAAGCCTTGCCACTTTAACACACTCACTTGTTCACCAAAGGTCATGATTATCAACTCAAATCCTCAAAGTATTCAAAAAGAGATGGTCCATTTGGGAAATTAACATTGATAAATATTCCTTGAATATATATCCAACCCAAATCATACATAAAGATGAGGTTTATAATGAAAGTTTGTATTGTAATGTTTTAATCTTGGCACTATTATCTTAATATTTATGTGTTCATGAGGTCTTAGGTGTAAATAATTAGCTATTAATAATTCATTTGATCATTTAAAATTATTGAATAAGTATAACTAATAAGATATACACTCTAATGATATGCTACTATATATTTTATTGAATCAACTTGATTACATCATCATGGGTAGGATGGTTAGAAATAACATTAAAATAAGTCTTAATTTCCTTTGTCATTTTATCAAGCTTACCAATGAATAAATAAATGAGGTCACCTAATTATTCAAGGTCTATGATTAGTTGTGATATTTTTTTTTGTTCCCAAAAAAATTCACTGAGTTCTAAAATTTGCATCCTTTTAGTGCTCATTAGATCCTCAGAAATATCATACTAGGTTTTGCTTTGTTTAAATCCTCTTCTAGGTTGTCTAACACTTTATTTTACTCTATTTTTGTCACTAGAAACCCTAGTGTGATATAAAAATATGTAATAACATCTGATATTACTTTATGTAGATAATTAATATGCATTTTCATTATGTTCTAGAGTTGGATGTTATCATGTAGGGGATTTGCATTTATTTTTCATGTTTTAACACTTTTATGGTGTTTTCCCTAATGTTTTCTCTATCTACATATAAAATAAATTGATGTTTGATCAAATTATGCAATGTTTCTATGAACCCTGATGTAATGGGTCATTTTTTATCTACTTAAAACTTTAGAGTAGCCTTTTTATTCTCTTGTATGGTATCTTAGAATTTTTCATTTAACACTATACATCTCTACATCTAATAATATTTTGTAATTTCTTGTATTATATTTACCAACTTTTGCTTCTAATAAGTGGTTAATACATGCAAATTTATATTTGAACCTCATAGATTTACTTCATTTAGAGTGGGATAGATAAATATGGTGTTGATTCTTTAGTGTTAGGTCAAAATGGCTTTGATTTGAGCAAAGAAATCTTGGCTTGGAAGACTTAGTGTAGATGGAGTGGATTGAG
Source organism: Torreya grandis (assembly GCA_037957365.1). Classification (NCBI taxonomy): domain Eukaryota; kingdom Viridiplantae; phylum Streptophyta; class Pinopsida; order Cupressales; family Taxaceae; genus Torreya; species Torreya grandis. Next base: position 1,105,344 of record JARHVA010001187.1, read on the forward strand.
AGGTATAAGTGGTGATAATTTATTAAGTTAATATGGAAGGTGGAGTATAAATTGGTTGCTTATGAATGGGTGGTGGTGGTGTAGTTTGAATAAAATTATTTTTAGCATCTTTTTCCACATCTTTCCTTCATGTTTCTTCTTCTTGATTGGTAGATTCCTCACCTGCCTTCTTTTTCTCTTTCTTGGTATTTTGGATCACTTCTGCTACCACTTTTTTAATTTTATTTTCATCTAAATTAAGGTTAAATTCCTCTACCACCTTATTAATTTTAATTTATTCTTCTACCTTTTGATTTTTCTCCTTCTCTTCCTTCTCTTTTTTCTCCCTCTCTTTCTTATCCTTTTTATTTCTTTCTTCTTTCTCCTTTTTATCCTTCTCTTCTTTTTCCTTTCTTCTCCTTATCTTATCTCTCTTATTTATCCTTTTATACATTCTCATTTTTTATCTTTATTTTCATTTTATTCCTTCTCATTTTACTCCCTCTCTTCCTTTTCTTTCCTCTCTATGTCACTAATTCCTTGATTGCTTTATATTTGGAAAGGTCATCATATTGAGCATTTTTGTCAACCTCTACCTTTTGTTTTGACATGACCTAATATTCTTCATTTTAAATTTCCCTCTTATTCACTTATTTTTTAAATTTTATTCTTTATTGATTTTTTTTTCTCCTTTTATTTTTTCTTCTTGTTATCACTTATTTATTTCTTCCAAATGTTTTTCTACCACTACTTCTAAGACTTCTTGGTGTGCCTTGGTCAGTCTGATGGTCTGAAGGTTTCCTTTTCCTCTTCACCATATGTATCTATCCATGATTTTTATAGCCTTTATGACCACTCTTATTCTATCATATTTATATTTGAGATGTCAATAGGTGATTCTTCTTAAATCTTGTCTAATTTTGTTATGTCAAAATTTTCTATTTTTATTTTATTTTTTTGCTTCTTGGTTAGTGGTATATCATTTGTTTTTAGTTTAGGATGTGTTCATTATTTTTTTGAGTGGACAAAGTTGCTACATGTGTGTATTATTTTTCCCCCTTTTTATATACATGTATCCCCACCAATTGGTGTGTTTTAAACTATACATGTTTCCCCTAACTTTTAATTACTTCCTTAGGTTTCACTTCTTATTATATGGCTTCATATTATTCTTAATCCTCTTCTATTAGTTTTCTATTTGATGTCATTTTGTTTATTTCAATAAACAATTTATTTATACTGCATTGCATATATTATGGGGCAGATTTTACTAATACTTTTGGAAATGAGTAGATGATTGGGATGAATTTATTTATTTATTTATGGGTAGATGTAGAGGATGTTAATGGTGGTGTAAAAGTAAAAATATCTATTATATTTGAAAACAATTTCAATGGAAATTTATACCACACACTAAGGGTTTTTGTAATTGACACCCTTAGTCAAGTACAGTGGTAATTTAGAGTTCTACAATCATGGTATTTAGATGATTTTTTATTTTATCTCTTATGGTTTTTTTCCCCCATTCTACTTCTTTATCAGTGCCTAGGAGAGTGTTTTTGTAGAACATTACTAAGTAGAGTAATACATATCCATAGCATTAATAGTGTTTACCTATATTGATCATCTTAATGTTGGCATATACATTATCTAACATGCCTTACATAGGTTGTATTTGACCTTCATAAGCTCATATTTATTGTTTCCATTGTGATATTAGGGCTCATAACATCTTCCATGTTGGTAAAATATATTTTCCATGATAATATTTTTATTTTATGCTTGTAGGCAAAATTGTAAATGGCTGCTAAGTGGATGCCATGTTTTCCTTTAGTATCTTTTAATAAACTAGTGGCATATGCACATTTAACATAACCCTTATTTCAAGCTTATGTATGTTTTTTCATTTATTCATTAACCTAGTTGCCCTTTCAGTGTATTGGGTACTAATTTGATGAAACTAATCAAAGAAGAAGATTACATTATACATGCAAATGAGTAGAATCTGGATTGTGGTTTTTACTAACATGAAATAATAAAATATATATGAGACATATAGATTCATCTATGAGATGGATTTTTATTTGGGTTTCCACTCCTAATTAATTTTTTCTGGAACTTGATGCATTCATTCATCTAAGTCTACATCCATCCAAGTATGGTCAATTTCTACCCAATTTGCATGTATGTATTTGAATGTGTCTTCCAAGTGTGCAACATCCTCTAGTAATTTGGAAAATTCTCCTTCAATATCTAGGAATATTGATTTATATGGTTTATGTTCACATTTAAATGGATTGAGAAGGTTCTATGATTAGCAACTCATGGGTCAACCATTTTTAATCTCTTCTTTTTTGTAGATCACTTAGCCAAAAATGGCCCTAAAACCTTTTCTATAGAGTTTTGGTGCTTGGAAATATTTATGAAATGGAAAGAGTTGTTGGCTATATTTTTTTGCATTTTAGGTAGTTTAGTTGATATTAAAATGGATTGAGATCTCTTTCTATATTTATTATTGATCATGCATGTGTTTTTTTTTAGTTGGTTATCCTTAGTAGTTGGATGTGTCATAAAACTATCTTATCCATCCCTTCCACCTTGATGATTCCATACTTATTGCATTATATTATCTTATCATATTATGATGTTCCTTATATTATTCATCCACTTGGTATTTTTATTACTTATTTTGATGTAATTTTATTTATTTTATATTTTGATATGATTCGTGTATCTACCCACATAGTTATAGCTAGTAAAATTGCCCATTTTATTATATGTCCTCATAAATTATATTTGTGTCTAGAGAAAGTATCTTATTAATGTATTTAACTAACATAAAAAAATTATAAATAATGAAACATAACACACATGATGCATATAATTATATAGATTTATAATTATGATTATATTTCTCATTGGTATACTCAAACTACTTACCTATGATAGTTTAAAACATAGTGTTCATATATCAGATTATATTCAAATCATCAGTTGATGCATCTCTTCATTGTGACTTTCCATCTCTATTATTTAAATGAGATGCTAAGGAGTATAGACAATACCACAAGTGACTTCAATAGTTTTCAAATTCCATGATATAATTAGGTGTTTCTATAATTTGCTTATATTTTCAAAACATTAATTTAGAATCTTGCTAAGCATTATGTACTTGTAACTAGATACAAAATATATTGGTGCTTAGTGAGTAGCTTATCCTCAAAATATTTTTGTTAGGTGATGTATCCATTGGCCCATTATGATTTTTGTTTGAATTGAATATTCTATTTGACTAGGATGATGATGTCATCTAGTGGGGGTTGATTGTTGGTCAATTTTTAGATAGTATCCAATTTTGTATCCACTTCATCCATTTTCACCATAAATTTATTTATTATCCCTCCATATTTCTTAATATCAATGATGATTTGGGCTTTGATCCTATTTTGCATGAAATTTATCACCTATATATAAGAAATCATTTTTTTACTTCATTCAGGTTCTTGGTGATGTCATATTATATGGCCGATTGATTTAACTCTTCCTCTAAAGTGTCCAAAGATTCATTTTTGGCTCATATTACGACCGTCCATCCTAAAGTAAATTCAAAATAAGTAGAAGGATATATTATTTATCTTTGGAATGAAATTAATGTCTATCTTGACTTTATGGTTATTGTAGGAGTTATCTACCAATGGTTGTGTACTTTTTTCAAACTTAAATTATTCCACTATATTTTCCCAAATGGTTTGCTTCTCAGCTAGCCTCTAAGAGTGATTAATGTTTTATAATATTATTCATTATCTCTTCAAGTTTTTTGTATAATGGCCATTCAAGGTTAGTGTCATCTTGTGGCCTTTCCTAAAAGATATATTGGATTAGTTTTTGTACTATTTCTTTCAAAACAACAATTGTTTCATCTATTATTTGCTTTTACTTTCATGAAAAATGGTTCCCAAGTGTTACTTATGTATTGGTGATAAATTGTTGAGATGAATATTAGTTCCTTGTGGTGTGTATTCTAGAATATCTTGAGCCACTTGAATGGCATTGATCATTTTTAACTTGGCTAAAATTGTCTTTTCCCTTGTCTCTTCCTCTACATATATGGTAGAGTCAATTATTGCCTTATACATTTCTTCCTCTTCTTTTTATATGGATTATTTTTCTACCGTATTATTTTGTGCTTCAATTTTTTGGGTTGCATCTTCTATCACTACCTTATGTTTAGCTTCTAGTTTTATTTTTCTATTTTTTCTTTGTTTAAGTTCTCCCTTTCTAATTTTTTTTTTGTCTTTATTTTTTTCTTATTTATCCATTTTCATTATTTCCTCCTATTATTTTTTATTCTTTGCATCCATTTTCTCCACAAATTTGTTGATAGTGGGAGTTGACAGTTGAGTGGAAACTTCTAGATCAACAACATCCCTTGGGGAAGAAATAAGAGTATGATGTAGAGAGGAAACATGAGGTGGAAAAGGATTTTAAGAGTGCATGTGTAGAGGGGACAATATGAGAGGTATATTTATTTCTAGCTTCTTCATTGTTGTTGAATCATCATTGCATATTTTATTAGGTAATTTATTTTTGTTCAAGTCTTCATCATCACCCTATCTACTAGTTTTATGTTTCTTCTTGTTGGTTTGATGTTGAATCCATATGCCATGTGTTCATCAAATTATTCATAAACCATGCTCTAAACCTTTTCAAAACAAATTCGATTCATTCCCCAATGTATTTTAGCTATTTTATTGCCTAGTTGATTATTTTATATTAGATATGGTTAAAAACACTTTTGAAACCAGATTTATGAACCAAAGATGAGGATTTTGAACCGACGTCCCCAAACAGAAATAAGGAATAAGAGAAGAGACTATTACATGAAGTGAACATTAACACTCAAGAAAATACCAAAACATAATAGAAGAGTGAACCAAAGTTAGAGAAAAGGGTTTCTGAGAGGCTCCCTAAACCTACACATAAGAAAAAAAAATCCTAGCTAACCTTTTATAAATAAGTAGAAAGGACAAACCATGAATCTAGTTAGTAGAGTAATTTAGACTATTAACATCCCCATGATTCCATGAAACATCCAAAAAAAGTCTCTAAAACATCAACAAAGGGATCTTTCAAATGCATAAGATTAGTCAAATAAATTGATTGGTATTTTTCCTCAATGGTTTCTTGATGTTAAATTTCTTATTTAAATGTTCTCTTTATGCTTTTTGCAACTTATTTTAGAGTTTCTTTGGTTATGTTGGTTTGTCCTAGGTGTCTTGCATGGTGCTTAGTCTCTATAACCACCTTATTCAATCTATTTTTGGTTAGTTTATAATTGAAAGGTGAAGCTAAGATTGTGATTTTGAATTTTGGTGTGGAGGAAGCTATCATTTGTTCTTGACTATCTGGTTCTTCAATTTGGTGTCTTTCCTTTGGGGTATAGTCTCCTTTAGGAGTGATCTTACTAGGGAGGGAGGTTCCCTTTTGGGACCTTTTTTTAGGCTAAGGGGACCCCAAGGGTATTTTTGATGCAATAAGGGAGGCAACCATGGATTTTGAAATTAATATTTTTTCAATATAATTTATTTATTCCAAATTTTGACATCTTATTTAGGAATGACATCTACCCTAATATGATATTTAACCATCTCAACTTTGGATTTATGTTTCTAATTATTTTTCTCTTTATTATTCTAAGGGAAAGCTATTTCCTTGTGACCAAATTTATTATAGGTAGGGAATATGTTTCTTTCTCTTTCATATAATATTTCTTGGGACCAAGTTTTAGTAATTTGACCTATCAAGATCAAATTACTACCCCTATCAATCAAAACTCTCCTAAAACCATTCAATATCCATTTAAAGCTAGGAATTATGGCCTAAAATCACTAATTCTGGTAAAAAATGTCAAAAATGTATTATAAATGGGTCATTATCATTTCAAAATAGCATTGTCAAGTTCACATACGTAGACAATCCATGCATAGGGATCAATTTTGAGATGAAATTAAAATTTTTATGAGCTAAATGTGGTTTCAAGACCTAAAATTTTGTACACAAGGTAATCATTACTTGAGGAAACTTTTGATAAAATTTCATGTCGATTTAATGAGTGTAGATACTTTATATTTTATAAAAGTCCTTAACATGTCTGTTGGAGATCATCATTAGAGCAGACATCATTCTAGAGTACCAAAGAGGTTCATAAGCTTAGGTAAAAGTTTAAAAATCATAAAATGATGTTTTTAAATCATAAAAAGACTTTTAAATAGTGACAAAACTCTAAATATTGAGCAAACCATGCTCATACAAGCTTATGCAATCAAATAGGCATATAGGCCCAAAAGGGGTTTTTTGAATTTTCAAGAAAAATTAATTTCAGAGTGTTTTTATAGCATGCTATATACCACATGATGATATTTTTAGGAATTGGAAAGTATGTGAAGATTTATTTTCATTTTGGTGAATTCTTCACTTTTTACAATTCTAGGCACCCTTCCAAGCCTCCTATTTAGATGCTTGTATCTTTAACCACATGTGGATTTTTACCAAATTATATTATTATGTTATGAGTAACCATATTTAAATATAATTAATGAATAATTGAGACAATTTGAGGGGATCTGCTAAATGAACAATCATTAAGAGTGTAGGTAGCTCAGAATGTAGTCAAAACTCCACAAGCAGATTTATCCACAGGATAACTTTCCATATATTTGGAATGGGAACCTAATATTTTCATGGATTTTAGGAGGGTAAATTTTATACATATAAATTTAAATATTTTTGTATTTTTAGGTCTGTACTTCATGAATCATCATTTTAAAGATTTAGCTACAAAGCCCACTTAAACAATCAAAAAACTAGTTTTGAAAAAAGTTGATTATATTGACATCAAATCATCTTGGATCAACCTAAAACATTTTTAAATTTTAATTAAACTCAAATAGGATTCCAAAAAATTAAATTTTATATATGGAGATATATGGATGAGGGAAGAAATCATGTTTTTATGGAAAAAACATGTAAAATGAAGTACAAGATAGTTCAATAAAATATAATTAATGCAAATAAAATAGTAAGACTTTTTATTCATCCTAAAATTTTCATTTGTCCATAAATAATCCTATAATATTCCAACTAGCTTGATCAAAATGGCTAGTCTACAAGAAAATGGAGTAAAATAGTCCTAGTCAACCCTATTGACTGAATGGTGAAGGTTTTCACATCAAAATCACATATTTGATGATGAATAAAGTTGTTCAAGGTCCAATTAATTTTTTTTAGGTTTCATGGCTTATTATTATATGTTTAATAAAGTCCAAATGCAATAAGATAGGATATTACACCTAATTGACTTAATTGGCCTAATAGGCTAATTGGTCAATCAAGCAAGTAAAGAATGGCATTAAAAATCTATAAAATCAATTAATCTTGGAGTTAACATGTGCCATATCTAATATTATTATGGATATTCATATATATTTAAAATTTTAAATGCTATTTTATGAAAGGAAGAGCCAAGTGGAGTTATATAGCCTTGAACTTCTAATCAAAACTTCAATTGACTAGTTGACCAACATCATACAATATTCTTTTGTTATCATTTAAAGACTGATATTAAAATACTTTGAGATTAGTTCAAGTGGAGATAGACACCAAATAATGGCATGATTACATGCAAAGAGAGTTGACTAAGTCAATGAGGCCCACCATTTCTTGTTTCAACACCAAAATAAATTTATTGCAAAATAAGAAAATTATAAGATTTTTGAAGACTATTGTATTTATTTTTGAACTCAAAATATAATTGAGTTGTTATCAACATGGGCCCACCTATTTTGCATGCCAAAATTTGATAGTGCATGCATGCTTTGACAGGGAAAGCTAATATTGTAAAAAGGAGTTTTCTAAATATTGTAAAAGGGAGTTGATTAAATAATTGTAAAAGGTTTTAGTCTTTATTGAATTAAAGAAGACTATTACTTATGTAAATCAACTCCAATTAGGATTTTATTATCTTTTAAGACTTATATATTGGATTTTCAAGCCATTATTGTATGATTCTTGGAGTAGAAGAAGAAATAGAAATTTGGACCATACATCAATAAAGGAGATTTTTATTTTAAATATGAGTTTTGATAGAGAATAGAGTGTATTTGAATCTATACAAGCATATAAGTGGCATCTACTTACGCTTTCACAGGTCCTTTCCACACCTACTATGAATATCTCATCCTCTATAGGTCATTTGAAGAGATAGAAATAAAAATTTTGCATCCCAAAATCTTTTCAATTCTTTTTCTAAAATATTTATGTTTAGGAGCAATCTGAAGAATTCTTATTGATTTATATTTATTCCTTAATTTCAATAGCTTTCAAATAATACCAACCATTCAAGTGGATCACCCCATTATATAGGATTTCCTTTCATTTTTCCCTTTCCCATTTTCACCTAAGAGTAATAGTAATCAGATTTAATTGAAAAATATTATGGAAACCAGCCCTATCTAAAGGTTCTTCTCATTATAGAGTCACCCACACTTTGAGAAGTTCCCATTGTATCAGTTGGTGTGAGGGTGTGCTTGCACATATTCAAGTAGGGTACACTCTAGAGTGATAAAATTTCTTGCCATTCCTCGTAGGACTAGCTTAAAATACATCATCTTTAGATTTAGTTTCCAGTACTTTTGTGGCTCTCATCTCATGGAAAAGGTATATTGTTTATCATAATTCTAGTTATCTTCATGAATTTATAGGCTATGGTAGCCTATATAGAAAAATTTCATCATTGCTCTCCTTTTAGACATTTCCAGTATGATCCCCATGACCCATATCAGCCATATGAAGAGTATACAAATCTTTATCAATAGTATGAAAGCACATACCAATCCTATAACCATGATCCATATGCATCTCATCCTCATCCATATTAGCCTTACCCATTCAAAGATCAATAACCCTTCAAAAACACTCTAAAGTTTCATGATGAGATAGAGGAAATGATCAAAGTAAGCCAAATTATTGCCAAATATTTATTAGCCTACAAACAAGAGTTATTAGAAAAGCAATCCCAGTCCCGAACATTAAAACCTCTTGCTGCCCCATATCAATATCTATGGATTCCAAGTCCATCTCAGTAAGAAACTTCCCCAATCATGCCTCAAGATGAAATTTACCCAATATCAGATGCTTAGCCTACATCCCTTTCCCCTCAAAATCCCAAATCCTTTCCTTTATGCAAAACCATTCAAAGGAATATGTAAAAAGAGGAGGTGATAGTTTTTCAAGTTCAATAGCCTTAAAAGAGAAAATAGGTACCTTTGGCACAACCATTGGATTTTTCTAACATTTTACAATATTTTCAAGGATCTACTGTGCCTATCCTAGAGAAGGAACTCATTCTTTCTGAAGCAAAAGATGTTGTAGCTGATGTATATGCAGATAAAAGACTATGGCATGATCATAAGGAGGACATCATATTGACACACTTAGTGTCAAATATGAAATTGATGAAGTCAAAGAGGTTGCTACTGTAATTGAAAATTAGTTGAGAATAGATGATGAAATTAAATAATAAAACAGTTCAATTGTTCAACTTAAAGGTGTTTTCCATGAGCTTATTGATCCAACAAAGGCTGTCATCCATCATGAAGAACAAGAGCTTACAAAAGTGATAAAAAAATGAGTACCAATTACCACAAGAAGTTGAAGATAATTTATAGTCTTATGTTTCAATTATACTTCAAATTTAGGAGAATAAGTCTTTAGATTTGTTTTATGTCTTTTTTTCAAGGTATTCTTTACTGGAATGTGGTACATTGCAAGATGAGAAGAGTGCTTTCACCAAGTAAGAAGCAGTTGTTTTCACAAAAGATGACATGTTTGAACATTTCAATCATGGTTATCAACCTCTCTTATAATTTTTAGATGCTTGTATACTTTTGAAGGCTGAGTATGAACACAAATGGCCTCAATAAGTCATAAAATCAGAATCATCTCTCTTAGATGTCAGCCTTGAAGATATGACAAAGAAGATACAACATGCTAGTGTACATGATCAAGATCAACAATTGAAGATGTTCTTATAAAGTACATGGATCTAGGAGCATGATGATTGGGTCTTGGATCGATACTTGCTATCAATGTACGTAAGGATGGAGGTTGGAATCCCAACTACACCATCAAGAAGACATGAGAATCCAATTGCTCCTAGTTGTAGAAAAGAGCTATCAAGAGATGACAAATATATTTCAAGATTCTATGGGGCATCAAATACCTTTCCTGTTGATCTAGGAGGACCAACAAGGTAGAGGTTAGTTTATACATAGTAGACTACCTTTAGTTTCATTCCTCTAAGTTATTTTTTCACATGCTTTTAGTATTTGTTTTTCCTTTTTTATTATTGTTTTCCTTTCCTCTAAGTGTATACATGCACATGTTTCTTGTTGTTTATGTTAGTTTCTCTTATTGTGTATTGGTCTATAAGCTTTCCCAATTTTAATGTTTGTCTTGGTATATCCAAGTTTATTAGTTTTAGCCAGTGTTTCTAAGTTCTTTTACCAATAGGATAGTCAATCCCTGAAAGTTGCCAAAATTATTAGTAATTTGGCCTGTCGAGATCAAATTACTACCCCTATTAACCAAAACTTTCATAAATTCATTCAATATCCATTTAAAGCTAGGAATTGTGGCCTAAAATCATTAATTTTGGTTTTAAAATGTCAAAAATGGATTATAAACGGCTCATTATCATTTAAAAATAACATTGTCAAGTTCAAATATGTAGATAATTCATGCATAGGGATCAATTTTGAGATAAAATTAAACTTTATATGAGGTAAAAGTGGTTTCAAGACCTCAAATTTTGTACACAAGGTCATCATGACTTAGTTAACCTTTTCAAAAAAATTCATGGTAATTGGATGAGTGGAGGTACTTTTGTATTGTAACAGTCCTCAACATGTCTGTTAGAGATCACCATTAGAAGGCATCATTATGGAGTGCCAAAGAGGTTTTTAAGCTTATTTAAAATTTTAAAAAGTGTAGGATGATGTTTTTAAATCATAATAATACCTTTAAAAAGTGTCAAAACTCTAAATTCTAAGCAAACTATGCTCATACAGGCTTATGAAATCAAATAGGCATATAGGCCAAAAAGGGGTTTTTTGACTTTTCAAGAAAAATGTGATTTTAGAGTGTTTTTATATCATGGTACAGATCCCATGATGGTATTTTTAGGCATTGGGAAGTAGGTGAATATTTATTTTCATTTTTGTGAATTTTTCACTTTTTACAGTTCTAGGCACCCTTATAAGCCTCATATTCAAATGGTCATATATTTCACCACATGTGGATTTGACAAAATGATATTAGTATTTTTTATTACCCATATTTAATTATAATTAATTAATAATTGGATTAATATGAGGGTCTGTGATTTATGAATAATCACTAAGAGTGTAGGTAGCTCAAAATGCAATCAAAACCCCACCGGCAAATTTATCCACTTGATAACTTTTCATATATTTGGAATGGGAAAATAACATTTTAATGGATGTTATATGGGTAAATTTTATACACATAAATTTACATATTTTGGTATTTGGAGGTCTGTACTTCATGAATCATCATTTTCAAGATTCAGCTTCAAAGCCCACTTAAACCCTTAAAAAATTAGTTTTCCAAAAAATTGATTCTATTGACATTAAATAATATTGGATCAACCTTAATAATTTTAAAATTAAAATTAAACTTATAAAGGATTACATAAATGTCAATTTTATGTATGGAGATATACGGATGAGGGAAGAAATCATGGTTTTTATGGAAAAAAGCATGTAAAATGAAGTACAAGATAGTTCAATAAAATATAATTAACGGAGATAAAATAATTATATTTTAATTCATCCTAAAATTTTAATTTTTTCATAAATTATCACATAAGTGTCCCAACTAGATCAATCAAAATGGCCAGTCTACAGGAAAATGGAGCAAAATAGGCCTAGTCAACCCTGTTGATTGAATGGTGAAGGTTTTTGCATCAAAATCACATATTTAATGATGAAATAAGTTTTTACAGGTCTAATTAATTTTTTTTTCAGGTTTCATGGCTTAATATTTTAGTTTTAATGGAGTCCAAATTCAAGAAGATAGGCTATTAGGTCTAATTCGCCTAATAGGCTAATTGGTCAAACAAACAAGTAAAGAATGGCATTGAAAATATATTAAATAAATTAATTTTGGAGTTAAATCGTGAAATATATGATATTATTATTTATATTCATATATTTTTTAAATTGTAAATGCTATTTTATGCAAGGAGGAGCCAAGTGGAGTTAACTAGCCTTAAACTTCCAATCAAAGCTGCAATTGACTATTCCTTTGTTATCATTTAAAGAATGATATTTAAATATTTCAAGATCAGTTCAAGTGGATATAGACAAAAAAAATATCATTTATTATGTGAAAAGAGAGTTGACCAAATCAATGGGGCCCACCATTTCTTGTTTCAATGCTAAAATGGATTTCTTACAAAACAAGAAAATTAAAAGATTTTTGAAGTCTATTATATTTTTTTTAACTCAAAATATACTTGAGTTGTTATCAACATGGGCCCACATATTTTCCATTCCAAATTTTAAGAGTTCATGCATGCTTTGAGAGGGAAAACTAATATTTTAAAAAGGAGTTTTCTAAATATTGTAAAAGGGAGTTGATTAAATAATTATAAAAGGTTTTAGTCTTTATTTAATTAAACAAGACTATTACTTATGTAAATCAACTCCACTTAGGATTTTATTATATTTTAAGACTTATATATTGGATTTTCAATCCATTATTACATAATTCTTAGAGCTAAAGAAGAAATTGTAATTTGGAATATACATCAATAAAGGAGATTTTTATTTTGCATATGAGTTTTGACAGAGAATAGAGTGTATTTTTACTATGTAATAGCATAAAAGTGGCATATATTTACCTTTTTTTAGGTCCTTTCCACACCTATTGTGAATATCTCATTCTATAGCGGTCATTTAAAGAGATAGAAATAGAATTTTTTAACCCAAAATCTTTTCAATCCTTCATCTGAAATATTTATGTTTAGGAGAAATATAAAGAATTCTTATTAATTTATATGTGTTCCTTAATTTCAATATATTTTAAATAATACCAACCATTCAGGTGAATCACCCCATTAGATAAGACTTTTTTTAGTTTTCCCATTCCCCTTTTCACCCAAAAGTAAGACTAATCAGATTTAATTGAAAAATCATAAGGAAACCAACCCTCTCTAGATGTTGTTCTCATTATAGAGTCACCCACACTATGAGAAGCTCCCATTGTATCAGCTAGAGTGAGGATGTTATTTCACATCTTCAAGTAGGGTGCAATCCAAAGTGGTAACACCAAGTGTTTTACATTGATTGTGATTCATTAGTTCTTAGAAGGCTCTTTTTCAAGGAGATGCAAACACATAATTTGGTAGCTAAAAGTATTTGTCTTTACTTGGTGATAAGAACTAGATAAATCACCTATATTATGGATTTGACCATGCCAAAGACGATCTATTTCTCCAAAAATTCCATAGGGAGCCTAGGTAAGTTAACCCACATCATAATTTTGAATAAAATGTCTACATCTAGATTTATTCATGATTTCCACTTTCTTAAGAAGAGATTCAACTTCCCAAGAAATCATAGGTCCTAGGTAAGAACCTTGGTGAAATCTTATGAAATGTATAATGTGATAAATGAATAAATATTTTTACCTTGCCAAAATATCCATATTCCCTTTATGGTTCCAATTTTGTTTGGACAATTCCATGAACGTGTTGATATTTGGCATGTTTCCTTAAAGTTTGCCTACCAAGGATAGGTAAAGCTTCTTGTTAGCTCTATCAAGTAGAGATTCATATATTTTGAGTAATGCCTTATTTTTAATTAATTTAGAGTCTATGGTTGAGATGTAACCTTCCTAAAACTACTTCCTTTTACCAATTAGTATTTTTGACCATGATCTATTGTCAGGTCAAGGAGGATCCTGTGTTTTATCCTTCATATTATTCATGATGGATGTGGGGATTATGGAAGTTAACTTGTTCCTTGATGTGTAAGTAGGATCTTCATTACCAATAAATGCATAATATTCGATGGGCCAACAATTTTCTATTACTACATAGGAAATTTTCACCCAGGCTCTAGATTTAAATTATCCCCCATTCTAATCATTCCATCTGCTCTCATTTCCCTCCAATCTCATTTTCCTTTGTTCTCATTTCCTAGTTGAGTATTGGAAGTGGAAGAACTTGGATTATTTTTTCAAGGTTATGAAAAAATAAATCACTCTCATCATCTAAAATGGCTTGAGTAACCCATTCTAACCTATATAGATTTAACTAATCTAGAGTCATTCTCATCTGGTCTCTTTTTTTTTACCTCAAATTCATGTTTATAGTCCTCCAAATAATCTTCAATCTGTGTAATGAAGTGATAACTTGATCCAAGTTTAAAATTATCTTTCACATAAAAATTTCTATAAAAATCAATTATCTTCAAGTAGAAATGCATAGTGATACTAGCCAACATTATTTCAATATTTTAAACATTAGTTAAACTCTTACATATGTAATAACCTAGGCCTATTAGAAATGGAATTTGGATTTATTTTTATCTTCATAATTATTATTTAACAATCTCACCTATTTCCATACCTTGATCAAGACCATTTTATCATTGGAAAACTAAGGTAGTTTTTAAGGCATAGTAAAAAACCTACCAATGTTGATATATATAAATTTGGGGAAATGTAAAAAATAGATACTGTATTTCATAGCAAGAGCAATATATTTTAAAAAAATATCATTGTAGTGTTCCCTTATAATAACCTTATTGTCAACATTTTGAAAACATCATTCACCCTCTTGAAATGTTTACTAATTTCGTCTAGAACCAATTGGATAATACTCATATATGGTTATTGTAAAGGTGAATGTTCCATTAGTTATGAGTCAATGACATGCCTTCATGGATGTAATGGAATTTAAAAATTAATAATTCATTTAGAACTATTTAGTTGGCTCCAAGTCAATCAAATGTTCATTAATAATAATCTATACCCAATCTATGAATTTCATCCCACCACCAATGATATTGATGAATAAATACATCCATATTTGGAACATGTCAATTTCATTGTGACCAATCATTATGTTTGAGAGTGTTATGATATTAGATAATTCATTGCATAAATTACACTTCTACAAGATTTTAGGTAGTTTGGATCTTCCTATAATTTTGTCTTTCAACCATGATTGAGTTATTACTGAAGTCTTGTAGGTGTCATTATTTTATTAAAATTGAACTTATCCATTTATTTTTTCATTTTAAAATATTTGATTTAGAGTTCCATATTGATCTTTTCTAATATGGGTGAAAACCACAATATCAACATTCACCTCTACAAGTTACCTAACTGATTCTAATCTTACTTGACTATATATCTTAATCTAAAATCACTTCACAACTTATCTTATTTGGTTACATGACTCTCAATCCAATTTTGAAGCATCAAATTTTTCACTCTTTACAAACCCTTCATTATTAGCCATACCTAAACATATGACATCTCCTTCTAACTATCTAATCTATTTACACATTCTCTACTACTCAAATCTTAACCAACCTATTATTCCTTTCTTATCACCTTCTTACCATCTTTGATCTTCTCTTGTTCCATATGCTTATCCTATGACTATAACATATTGATAACTTTATCCATGAAAGGATCCTCCTACAAAAATTAATAAAAAATGCACAGAATAACAAGAATTAACAACATGACTTAAATTTTATAAAACACTTTAAAATATTGAATTGATCACATGCCACTTCAAGGGGCTAACATCCTTTGAGTAAGCTTAATACAATAATCTTATGGATGCATTCATTGGCCTCAACACTTACTTATATATGAATTCTAATATAAACAACTACTAATTCCCATGAATGTGGGATAAAACAAAATGCTCGTAGGCTATCTTATAAAGTATATGCATCCATAAAAAATATTATACTAATAAATTAAAGAGAAGAGATATCATGGGTTCATAACATCCCCTCCCTCTTAGAAAAAGATTTTTCCTCAAAGCTTCAGATGTGGGAATTGGTGTTGAATCTGAAATAGTGGTTCCCAAGTTGCATCCTTTGGTTTCATTCTATGCCATTGAATTAAAACATTGGTGATGGACCAGGAGCAAATTTGGTGTGTGCACCTATCAAAGATTACCTCTAGCTCAAGAAAAATGGATTATTCATTATCAAGTTCTAGTAAAATATTTTTTACTCTAATGTTTTGCCAATAAATTTCATCAAACAAGAAACATGAAATAATGAGTAAACTAAGGAAGAAGGTGGGAGCTCAAACTTATAAGAAACCAACCCAATCTTATGAATAACCTTATAGGGCCCATATAAATTGGGAACTAGCTTATGATGCCCTTTGAGTTTTAGGAAAGATTGCTTGTAGGGTTGTAGGTGAGGAAAAACCATATCACTTATTTGAAAATTGCATTTAAAATGATGTTGATCCACTTGTTTCATTTGATTTTGGGCCATATGAAGGTTGTGTTATAGGGTACTAAGGATCTGATCTTGGGTTTGAAGAATCATGTTGACCACTTAAACTGATGAATTATTGGTGGTGTACAGAAAGAGCACTAGTGGTTTTTAACCATAGACTACTTCATATGGAATCATTTTCATTAAAGTGTGGTAGGAGGTATTGTACCACCATTTGATAAGAGGGAGTCACTTTGACCACTGATGTTTTTTTTAAGGTGGATCAATGAAGGAAATTTTCCAAGCATTTATTGACAATTTCAGTCTGGCTATCTATTTATGGAGTATACCTAGAACTCATCTTAAGTTGGGTGTTAGTGCATCAAAATAGTTCTATCCAAAAATGTGTGGTGAAGGTTGCATCATGATTTGAGATAATGGACAAAGGAATGCCATGAAGATAGAAAATCAAGTCCAAGAAAATTTAAGCAACTATGGAGGCAGTATAGGGATGGATGAGGGCACAAAAATGAATATTTTTATAGAGGTGATCAACCAAAACCAAGATCACCATTTTCCATCTCGATTTAGGTATTCCATATATATTTAGGGATCCCCTCAATAAAATACATATAAATATATATCCAAGATTACCATAAGCATCACTCTCGATAGTGAAGGTCTTGGTAAAGTATGGGATAACTAGAACAAGAGTAGTACACATAGCTTGTTTCAATTCTTCAAATGTGAATTTAGTAGCTTGTGTCTAGGTAAAAGTATCATTTTTTAACATAGATATTAGCAAAGTTAAAATCTTCCTATAATCCTTGACAAACTTACGATAGTATCCAACCAACTATTGAGTGTGGAGCCCTTTGGGGCTATAACATGATTATGTTGGTATGTTTTTGGGGCTTAGAGAGCTTCAAGGATGTGGGGAATGTATTTATCATGTACTCCATAAGTGAGTGGAATATTATTCAATGTTTATTTAATAATTTCCATGTGACTTCCTCGTTTATTAGAAGTGGGATTATTTCCTTATTTTTAGGGAATTAATTGTTATATTTATTTATTTCCATGTGATTTCCTTTTTTATTGGAAATAGGATTGACTTCCCTATTTTTAAGGATATTGGTTTTTCATTGGAAAATCTATTTCCTTCTTTGTTACAAGGAGTTGGTTGTGATCACATATTTTTTAAAAATGTGCCTTTAAAGGTAGAGAGACAAACTTGGTTTGTTCTTCTTTGGATGGGATTTTGGATGAGCTTGATGAGGTGGAACTAAGGTTTATTTTAGTGGATGATTCTTATCTTGGATAATCATGGTTATTTTCTCCTCCTTTTATTGAATTTACCTCATTTGTTATATATACAAGTGTGGTGTGGACTTTAGAGTTTGTTGGTTTATTTATAGGGTGTGGCTTTAAGGATAAGATTCAAAGTACAAGTGTTTTAGCAAAGTGCAGGTGTTTATTACAGAGTGTGGTATAACAACTTATGAGATACAACATTATGTAGCTGCAGGTGAAAGTGTAGATTTTTGTGCAACATTTTCTACAGGAGGTTTTTCTATCTTTGTGAGATTTCATTATAATCTTGTTTTAGATTACTATGTTATTTAAGAATTTTCTTGGTGGATGTATCCCACATTGGGTGAGCCATGATAGATCTATGTTATATGTGTTTGATTCTTATTCTCTCCATTTTATGCTTTCATAATATTTATGAGTTGAGGACTACTTTTATGATGCATTCTATTGCATAAGTTAGATCAGATTTATGGCTATATTAAATCTAGTTTAAAATGGTTTTTTATTCTTAACAACCCCAAAAAACCATGAAGGCTCTTGAGTGTCTGAGGATGAAGCCAATTTGTCATGGTAGCTATTTTTTTATGATCCACACAAACCCCTTGGGATGAAATAATATTCCCAAGATACTCTACTTCATCATGGATAGAAGTACATTTGGACTATTTTACATAAAGATGATGGTCAGAGAGAAGTTAAAGTGTGAGCTCCAAATGTTAGAGATGCTCGAACCATGTTTTACTATAGATGAGGATATCATTAAAGAAGACTAAAACAAATTTATATAGGTAGGGCCATAATATTATTATTCATTAATGCCTAGAATGTTGAACGAGAATTAATAAGAAAAAGGGGCATGATCAAAAACTCATAATGTCCATCATGTGTGCAAAAAGTTGTCTTAGGGATATGATTCTCATGAAGATATATCTAGTGATATCCATAGTGGAGATCCAACTTAGAGAAAAAATGAGCAACATGAAGCTCATTAATAACAAGGATCATGAACTTATCCTTTATTTTGAGGTGATTAAGTGCATGAAAATAAATGTAGAGTTATCATGACCTATTTTTTTCCCACACAAGGATAATTGGGGAAGAATATGGGCTGGTATTGGGGTGAATAATGCCATCCTTTAGTAAGTCTTAAATGAGCATCTCAATCTCGATATTTTACTAAAATGGGTAATGGTAAGGCTTGATTTTTGGAGAAATGCTTCCAAGGAGTTGACTACGGTGGTCCTCTGGCCATACAGGTGATAATCCCACTAGTTTGGTAAAGACACATGTATACCTCTATACAATGGTTTGAAGATCATAAGGAGTAGTGGATATTGTTGATGGTTTTATTTGAATAGAATGGAGTTGAGAAATAATTCCATGTGAATTATTTTTAAGAAGATTTTACATGTAATGTGAACTTATCATTTTGAGAGATCTTGGTTGTAAGCCTTTTAGTATGTGTTGTTACCCATTATTTGAAAACTACATCCAATGTTCCACAAAATCCCATAAGATGGGTCTAAGTGTGTGTAACCACTAGGCTCGTGACACAATATCACATCCACATAAGGTCAAGGAAAACATGTTGGAGCACAAGTTATAATCTTCAATAGAGATATGCACATTATGAAACCTCCCTTCACAAGGTAAGGTGCCCCCATTGGCAATCATGGCTTAAAAGTTAGAGCAAGGATAAATTAAAAATTAGCCTATTTGGTAATTTGAGGGTCAATGGAGTTATGAGTGATACCTAAATCAATGAGTATTGTGAGAGGGGAAATCTTGAAGTAAACCTTAACCTAAATGGTTTTTGGGGTAGTGACTCTTGCTAAGGCATGGAGAGGGATCTTTGGTTGGTCTTTCTAAGAAGCAAATTCCACAATCAACTGAGCTTCTTCTAGATCATTTGTTGTATCCTAAACATCTTATCAATAATTAGTTTTGGGTGGAGAGTCCACATCCAATAGGTAGAGATTTTGATCGACACATCAATTTCCCCAAGTGAATTTATCATCTTAGTTATAACATAGTATTTTTTCTCTATAAGCTTGCATCTTTACTTTAGTCAAAAACTTGATAGGAGTGGTTCTAAGGGTTATAATTATTTGATATCATTGTGGAGTTGTATTTTTGAATGGAGAAAAAATAGATTTGAATCGATGTTGAGTTATGATTTTATCCTTTACCAAATTAGCCAACCCTAAGGCTTCCATCATCATTTTGGGTTAGAAAATTTTGACCTCAAATTAAATTACATCATTCAGTGCACTAACAAAGCAACTCATGAAGAATTCATTAGATAATCCCTCTAGGTGATTGGACAATTTTTCAAATTATGTACAATATTCTCTCATAGTTCTTATTTGGAAAAATTTAGTGAATGCTCTAGGGAAGTCATAAAAATTAGTAGGGCCAAACCATTGCAAAATGAGGGTGCAAAAATCAATCCATATGGGTTCATCATGAGCCTTGGTATACCAATGATACCATTAAAGGGATTAATGTTCCAATTGAAAGGATGTAAGTGGGACCTTGTTGGCATCAAAAGTATTATGGAGACTAAAATATTATTCTATCTGATAGATCTATCTAGTTGGATCTACACCATTGAATCAAAGAAAATTAAGCTTTGGCTCATGATAATTTCTAGAAGAAGAAAACCCAATTTTTGAAGAAGACTCTTGATGTCATATATTGTCAAATGTCTTCTTTCAAGCACTCTAATAGTCTACAGATACTCTACTGATTGATTTTTTGAGACTATTGTAATTATTTTAAAATTGATAGAAATGGGCCCCAAGTTTTAATGGCTACCTAAGGGTTTAAAAATTATCCCTTTGGCCACCAATGCCATCTAAGTGAGTACCAATCTCCATAAATTTTTTTTCCATGTATTTACCTCTAAGAGATAACTCTTGGTTTTCCTCATGGATGGGAACTACTCAATAAGGAAGGGGTTATTGCCCATTTCACTAGCATGCCCTCTCAATGGGCTAACTACTTTGGAGTTCCTATGGTACCCCTCATGATGAGTTTTATGGATTTCACCCAATCACATCCCAAAGTTAAGTAGTTAGTTTTTTACCCTGATCTGAAATAGATTACAAAAAATTACTTAATTGTGTTATATAGAAAAATATAATTAATAATTTCTAAAAACTTATTAAAATGTAGTATGCAGTAGAATAGATTTAAGACTTTATGGAAAAAAATAACCCTTGAAAGTGCTCTGATACCAAATGAGAGGATAATCCTATAAAAATTAATAAAAATTTCACAAAATAATATGAGTTAGCATCATGAATTAAATCTCATAGAACATTTGAAAAGACTGAATTGATTGTAGGCCACTTTGAGGGGGCAACCTCCTTTGAGAAAGCTCAATAAAATAATTTTGTGAATGCCTTAATTGGCTTCAAAACTTACTTATATATGAACTATAATATATTTAAACTACTACTTCCCATGAATTTGGGAGAAAACAAAATGCTCACATGACAACTTACAAAGCATATGCATATATAGCAACTATTATACTAACAAAGTAAAGAGAAGAGATGTCATGGGTTCGTAACAATCCATACATGGTCCTAAGTTTATTAAAACCTTTAGGGTTATTGTTTCCAAATAATAATTTTTTTCAACCTTATAGTACCTTTTATTCAACTCACATAACTCCAAAGTACACATCTTCAATTTTGACTATCTCTTTCTTTTGTCACAGGGTTTGTACTAGCCTTTTTGAGACCTTTTCTCTTAGTATAGATAGTTAAAAACTTAGTTTAGGAAAATAAACCTATTTTTAGGTTCCCTTTATCACCTTCCTTCCTTATACAAAGTTTTATGACCTAATGCTTCTCTTAAGGCACATTACTAACCACTTTTTAGGCTTTGTTTAGGTGTAATTATGCATTTATTATCCTATTAGACTTACAGTCATCCATAACCATACTCATAAAGTTTGTACTAGTTTAAATATTCCAAAATCTCTGAGATCATGTCAAAATCCATCATATCACAAGTTTTTGGACTTTATGACCAGTGAAGTTACTCAAAACAATAATTTTAGTTTCAAAACCCTAGAATAGGGTTTATATTGACTGTTACTAGCCAAGAAGGGACAAAACTAGGTTTTAAGCTTTATAAAGGGTTTTAAATGATTGTTTTGACAAATTTAAGACTATATAGATAAAATACACCTTTTCATTCATTTAAATATTTTCTTAATGATTATGTTTATGTATTTATACAAGTTTAGGTATGATTGTAGGTAGGAACACAATATTTTTATGAAATCTGAGTATGATATCTAATGAAATGAATTATCAATGCATAAATAATATTTAGAAATTTTAACAAGAAATAACTAGTCATACATGTGCTTCTAATAAAATTCAACTCAATCTTCTTATGATTGGTACACACTCAGGCCCATGACTTGATCTTCAAATGCAGAAACATAGATCTCAAATAGTTTGTTGTCAAGATGAGTAACTTTAATTATCTTCTTGGATTTAACCTCCATTACATATTCAAATTAAAAAAATTAGAATATTATTATTACTTTTTTGATATTAAAAATAACTAAACAATTTTTTTTGTCTAATTGCACTTATAGCTTACCAAACATAGAGTATAAGAATATAGTCTCTGCAAGGTAATTCCTTATAAGGTACTTTTTAGACAATCCAACTAATTCCTTAACAGTATTTATAAAATTTTATCAATCATACTAATTTTAAAAGAAAATTCAAATGAAATTCATTATTATACCATTCACCATTACTTGTTATATATAGTCACTTTCATTGCTTATACACAAGAAATAAGGACTGCAACATTAGTTTTCAAGAACAAGAAGTATTCTATGCATTTCCTTGGGGTTATTCATTATTCAACTTCAAATTCATTCCCCAAAAAATACTTCAATATATCATTTATACATTTTTTTATATCTTATAACTAACCTAACTGACTTTCAACTCCCTCATAGACATTGGGAGAATGCTAACTACCTTAACCTCTAACATGAGCATCAAGATGACTAATCATATGATCCATGTATGAAGTTAGGTAAAATTGATTACTTAAGAGTATAAAAAAATAATACACTATTTAAAACTCATACATGCATGATTAATGACACAAAACCTTTTAAAAAATTCAAAAATTCAAATTAAAGTAATTGGCAGGAAAATGCAAAAGGTGATTCCAATTCAAAATTAACAAAGATTTAAGACATAAAATGACTCCTACAGACCTAAAATGACTATCATGACTTAATTATGAATAAAAATAATCTAAATAGACCAAAATTTATATATGGTGGTGATTCTCATACATCATACTACCGAGGAGAAAAAGAAAACTTTGTAATAAAGTTACAACTAGTCTAGCATTGATGTTCTCTTCAACATCTCTTGTTTAATGGTATGTCCTCCTAGATCTCAAGGTCTATTTGAATAATGTATAAATTTTTTACTCTTGATTAAACTTATTATGTCTCCTCTTTTGATGATCTTTATATTTCTATGGATCTCCAAACTGATTATGAGCAATGACCACTTGTTTTACTTCCTTCAAAGACCCACATGTGAAGTAAACAAGTCAAATAAAACAACTCCATGCTTGTCCTTTTGAAATTAACTTTGTTTCTATTAAAATTATATTTTCTGTTTGGTTTCCATATCTTCTTTATCTTGAATCAATTTTTCCATCAATGCAAACTCAACTATTGTAATGGAGTCCTTATCTTTTATTAGACTCAAATCATCTAATTCTTACATTATTTTCTACCACATATTCTTATCCTCTACAATATATTCACCTACATCACTATTGTCTTCAATTTGTGTCAAGTAAGTCACCTCTACCTACTAAAATTTAGAATTTTTAAGCACTGTAACATGTGTTTCTTCTAAATAATCTTTTACTGCCACCTTCTAGATATCTTATTGCATGCCAAGCACTTATTTAGATGCCTATGTTTCTGATTTTCCTTCAATTATCTTATTCAATGACTTAAAAGTACTCTCATAAAAATAATATTTAGTAATGTTCATACCAATAAACTCATAAAAAACAACATTAAAATAAATACCTTGTGCGTATTTTCTCTACTTAAATCTTTCTTGATTAAAACCTTCTTTTTTCATGCTTACCATAATGTATGGTGATGCTAAAAAATCACTAGCTCCTTCTTCATCAATTTGTTCAAATTCTTCAAGGTAGCATAGTATTGTATCACCATTCTTAGCTATCCAATCAGCTTGTTCCTCAACCTTACCATGATGTTCGTGTTTTCCTCTTATCATCCATTCCTTGTCTTATTTGACATCTTATTCATCTTCATGAAACTCTTTACCTATATACACACATTCAAAGAATTCATTAGTCATAATATTTTGAGGCTTGCTTTCCCCTTTGATTGCTCTTTTTGGTTACCTTTATATCAATTTCTCCACTTGTCTCCTTCTCTTTTCTATCATCTGCTTGAGAGGCCATCTCACTGTCTTATTGATATGTATAAGGAATCTTGGTCTCATCTCTTCCAATACTTTCTCTAACCTTGCCAAAACCATCTTAATATTAGAAATATCCTTTTATCTCTCTACTTCTATTTGAATCACTTATTTTTCTTTGTTCATCTTCTTGTAGCATTTCTCATTCTTTAATCCCTTCATCTTTCTTTCACTCTTTTATCTATTCACTCTCTCTAGGTCTCACCTTGACCTTTCTTCTTCTTGACAAGATTACTTTCCTCCTTGACCTCACCTAGGTCTCTCTCACTTGAATCTCACTCTCTTAGAGTATATCTCTTTCTTTTACTCACTTGGGACTCCTGTCTCTATCTTTAACTCTTCTTGAGCTTCTTTCTTTTGAGTTCTCTCTCTCTCTCTCTCTCTCTCTCTCTCTCTCTCTCTCTCTCTCTCTCTCTCTCTCTCTCTCTCTCTCTCTCTCTCTCTCTCTCTCTCTCTCTCTCTCTCTCTCCAAGCCTCTTAGATTAAGGGATTTAGCCACATAATCTTATCTTTCACTTATATTTCTACCTCTCCACTCTTTATTTCAACTTGAATTATCAATATCATAGCAATATAAATGCAACCTTACCTTTATTACCTATCAACATAATCTTCATGCAAGCTAACATAGCATTTTCAAAACACATAACATACCTTATACATAGAATGTTCCTGCTTTGATACCACATGATGTATAGGTCCATATTGATATTATTTAATATGGATGAAAACCAAAATCTCATCATTCACCTCTACAAGTCACCTAAATGACTCTGATCTCATTTGACTAGATCTCTTGAACTTCAATCACTTCATAACTTATCTTCTTTGGGAATGAGAATCTCAAAGCATCAAATTTCTCACTATTTAAAAACCTTTCACTCTTAACCATACATAAAAATATGTCATCTCCTTATATATATAATATATTTACACACTTTATACTACTTAAATATTAACTAACCTCTTCTTCCTTTTTTTTCACCTTCTTACCATCTCGCACTCTTCTTTTGTTCCATATGCTTATCTTATGACTATAACACATTGACAACTTGATCCATACATGTTTTTGATTTTATTTACACATTTAGAGTTATTATATCCAACTAATAACTAGTTCTGACCCTCTTATACATTCTATTTAACCCACACAACTCCAAAGTGCACACCTTTAATATTGATTATCTCTTTCTTTTATCATAGGCTTTTTACTAGCAATTTTTTAGACCTTTTCTCTTAGTATGGATAGGTATAGATTGAGTTTAGGAAAATAAACCTATTTTAAGGTACCCTATATCACCATATTTCCTTCTAAATTTTTTTATACCATAACTCTTCTCTTAAGTCACCTTACTAACCACTTTTTAGGATTTGTTTAGGCGTAATTAGGCCTTTGTTATCCTATTAGACTTACAATCATCCATAACCATACTAGGAAAGATTATACTAGTTTAAACCTTTAAAAATCTATGAGATCATATCAAAATATATAAAATTCCAATTTTTTAGACTTTTTTAATAGTGAAGTTACTCAAAACACCAATTTTAGTTTCAAAACCCTAGAACATGGTTTATATTGACTGTTACTAGTTGAGAAGGAATAAAATTAGGTTTTAGTCTTTATATATGGTTTCACATGATTTTTTTGAAAAAATTAGGTTTGTATATATCAAATACACTTTTTAATTGGCTTAAATCTATTCTTTATGATTTTTCTCATGGTTTTATACAAGTTTAGGTATGACTATAGGTAGGAACATAATCTTTTTATAGAATCTGAGTATGATATCCAATATAATGAATTATGAAATGAATTATCATTGAATAAATAATATTTAGACAATTTTAAAAATAAATAAACAATCATACATTTGATTCCAATAACCTTCCACTAAATCTTCTTATGGTTTGTACACACTTAGGCTCAAGACTTAATCTCAAAATGTAGAAACATAGATCTCAAATAGTTTGTTGTCAAGATAAGTAACTTTCATTATATTTTTGGAGTTAACCTCCATTAAATTTTCAAATTCACCATAGTAAAATATTTTTATTTTTATTTGTGATATTAAAAATAAATAAACAAATTTGTTTGTCTAATTGCACTTCTAACCTACCAAACATATAGTATAAGAACACATTATTTATAAGTTAATTATTTATAAGAAACTTTTTATATAATCCAAATAATTACTTAATAATAATTATAAACTTTTATCAAGTTTACTAATTTCATAATAAACTTAAAAGGAAATCTATTATTATACCTTTCACCATTACTTGTTAGACATAGTCACTTTAATTGCTTATACACAGGGAACAGGGATTGTAACATTAGTTTTCAAGATCAAAAAGTTTGATATACATTTATTTGGGGTTATTAATTATTCAAATTTAAATTAATTCCCCAAAACATACTTTAATATATCATTTACAATCTATTTTATATCTTATAACTAACCCAACTGACTTTCAACTTCCTCATGGATGTTGGGAGAATGCTAACTACCTTAACCTCTAACATGAGAATCAAGGTGAATAATCATATGATCCATGTATGAAGTTAAGTAAAATTGAATACTTAAGATTCTACACAATAGTAATAAATTATTTAAAACTCATACACACATGACTAATGATGTAAAACCTTGAGAAAAGTTTCAAAAATTCAAATTAAAGAAATTGGTGGGAAAATGCCAATGTGATTGCAATTCAAAATTGGCAAAGATTTAACACCTAAGAATGACTCCTACAAACCTAAAATGACAATCATGACTTAATAATGACTCAAAAGATTTTAAAGATACCAAATATTATAAATGGTAGTGATGATCTTGCATCAATATTATTTCCTTTATAAAATCTTGAAGAAAAAATTTATTGATTCACTATTGAATTTTATAATGAGTTCATATCCAGAAGACCTTCCTTTTCTAGTTTCCTAATTTTAGTATTTAGAACAATAAATCAATAGTTTGACTCATTGAACTAATGTGGGAAAACTATTTGAATGTGTGATCCCACTCTTATATTTGATTTGAGCAATGGGGATTATATTTTCATTTTTCATGCTCTGCCAAAAGTTATTGTTGGCATGTCTAGTCAGCTAGGTTGAATATGTTGTATGAGTTCAAATCAACACACCTTGAACTAGTTATAAAATTAGCATGTCATATATGGAATAAAATTCATGTAATCTCATTAGGGGTTTGAAGGAATTAATGATCTAGGATGGGGTCATGTTAGTTTCATGTAAATGAAGAATAATATATGATAAGATTAGAATGGGGAGATAACCATAAAATTAGGGTAACACACATAAATGATAATATATAACATTATATTATATGATTATTTAAAATATCCTCTTTTATTAGATTCACTCTCTTTTAAATATAAGGTAATGGATTGTTACATATAACACATCTATTTCTCTAACTCTACAACTAAAACCTTAATTATAGATCTTATCTCTCATTAATATAGTACAATAGTAGTGTTCTACCTTGTTGATATTATTTGACTCTTTGGCTCTCATTTTATGTTGTCTACCACTCTTCATCTATGTTTCACTAACTAACTTCTCTATTTTACTACTAATAGCTTCTATGATTCCTTTCTTATCTCTAGCCTTTATTGCTAAAATCCATATTTAAAATGCTAACTTATCCCAAGGCCAACTACCATGCCATCCACCATTATTATTGGATGAATAATAGGTCTCACTAAAATCATAAAGTATAATTGATGAACAAGAGTGAAAATTGAACTATTTTGTCTTTTGTATAATATTTTATATATATTTAACTTATGCAAGCATAAGGGTAGATGATAGAATGAAAAGAGTAACTCCTTTTAGGCATATTAAAAGTATAGAATGTGAAGAGATAGTGTTGAGTAAAACTCTACATAAAGCGCTTAATTATTATTGTATATGGTTTCGATGTGATAAAGATTAATACATATTATTCTATAATGGTTTTACTATTTGTCTTTATCATTGTTCTATGTAGTGAGTACTTTGTTTGCCTTAGCCTATTGATTATATAAATATATGTTGAGTGTTAAGATTCTAATAAACATATGTTCCTTTATGAATAAATTTATTTGAGTTGATTAATGAATATATTTAGTCTAAATATGGTATCAATTGTGTTTTTTAATTATTTATACTGAATTTATCTTAGAATTGACATGTTTTGAAGGTTTTCTAGGAACCTTTACTAATAATAGTGAGGTGAGCAAAGGAATTTATTAAAACATGTTGAAATGGTTATTATTAAAAATGTATATAGAGAGATGGCTCGATAAAATAACTAATTGATTTCCAAATAGGAAGCAAGAATAATAGGTAAAACTATGAAGTAATTATTGAGGAAGCATATCTATGGTGAAATATACAAAATTCTTTAGTGCAAATTTGATGAGATATTAGCTACTCAGTTATCCATATTAGAGTACTATTTCTTCCAACCATAGAGGATAGAAATCATAACCTAGTTGGAGATTTTTTTTTTAAACCTATGAAACTTGGAAACTTATTAGACACATGCAGTACATTACTAGACAAAGACTGCCATTGACATGTATATCATCAAATTTATTTTACAAGGTTAATTATATTTTGAAGTTGTAAAATATTATCATGTCAAAGGAATTCATGCAAATTTCATTTAGTGACTACCTAATTTGATTAAGATATTGGTTATATAAAAGGTCATGGTGTGCACTCTTACAAACACAGAGTAGTCATTTCATGTGTTATGGGGATGGGTATGATGTAGGAGTGAATGATGCAGAGTTAAGTAGAGAAACTTGAACATGAACCTAGAATAATATAGGGTAAAAGAGCCAAAGTGAAAAGAATATTTTGGGATTAGAAAGAGAACTATGATAATAGATAAGATGGAATAGATTGAATAATCTATACTTAATTGTGAGTAGGATTAAGAATAAGATAGAAGATACTAAAGAAAGGGGATCCTAGAGAGAGGATTTGTTAGGTGACCCCTTATCTAATAGAAGCACAATTGATTACTTTCTTATAAGCAATTAAACATGGAATTATACCAGAATGATAAAGTAACTAGAAACTTGAGACAACAAAGAATTTGAGAGACAATACACACTCTTGTATTAGATATTACTAGAAGAAAATACAATAAGAAAGATGCCACTTCTTCCTCCAACTCAAAGGCTTGCCACACCTCAAGACCTTCTTCCCTCTCTCTCTTTCTCAACCAAAACCAACTCTATAGCCTAAGTTATTATCCCTCCTTGAATGCTTCAGTTGATCTCCTTGACCTTACACCTGTAGATCTCCTTCACCTTGCTTGCTTCAATGCTTTTACTTGCCTTCTTGGTAATTACAATACATGCCTCATGGGTCTTTAAATAGAATCCCATGCATACAAAAATAGAAATCTAACTACAATAATTAGACATGCAGCTCGTGACTATAATTAGTCATTTGACATGCAAAAACTCACTTCACTTAACTGACTGTTTGTCAACAATAGTTCTGGAACACAGGCGACCGATGCCAGTCCTTGCTTGCTTAGTGCTGTCGACATCGGCCGACTAGCTGTCATCACCGATTGCCTTCTACACTGTATATGACTAACGTCGGTCATGCTGCCAATGTTGGTTCGTCTAGTTCTTCAGCATCCTCTTCTTTTTGTCTATAAATAGTTGAAGCTTTTAGCTCCACACCTTAACAATCTCCCACTTGGAGATAAATAGCTGCTACTGTACCTATATTTTTACACCATCTATTTTGATCCTTTGGCTCTGTATCCCTCTTCAAAGCCACTATTGAAGACCAACCACCACGCAAACCTGTGATGCTATACCTGTCACTTATGCCAAAAGAATTTTGCTGCTCCCAAATTCTTCATGACATACTTTTGAACCAACTCTACCCTTAGCTCAAAAAACTCCCTGTAATGAAACCCTACAACAAGTAACACAATACAGTAATAGGATAATGTAGCTAATATTATCCAACCTGGTAAAGATAGAATACAATGGTCAAGCCTCCATTGTCTGTAGCCTAATCAAGACCATATACCATAGCCTTCTATCTCACGTGTCCATCCACTCTCTTCTCTAATATGGGAATCCATCCCTCTATCCAGTGCTTTCTTCCAGCTGACAACTCTACCAACAAATACCTATTTGGTTCTTCTCCAAGGACTCACACTCCTCATCTATGCCAAGCTCCCACTATTTCTAGATTCTACCTACATTTCTTCTTCCATCTTCCTAGTTCTTGACTATTAGTAAGTAATATAAAGAAGGTGAACAATGAATATGAGGTTCACTTACCATTTCTGACCTCCATATGGGTGTTTGAGACTCCTTGATAGCTAACTGTCCACCCATCATCCGTTCTAGTGACTGATCTCGGCCATCTCCCAGTCTGCTCTCGACTGATGTCAGTTCCCTACACTGACCCTGACTACCAATGTCATTTCCCTAGCTGACACCAGTGTCCCCCTACCAACGTCAGTCCTAATGACCGACATCAGACTTCTCCTGCTTGACCTACCAACCCTACTGGTCTGCACATGACCAATGTCAATTTCTATCTAGCCGATGTCGGTGCCATGAGAGCACCAGCATCAGTACTTGTGTTTTTATGTAAGTGATGAATTTTTCATCTACGAGCTCAACTTGAATCAAACCTCTGTCCATGCTACCTTGATCAGATTTATTCAGCCCCTGTGACTGATCTCTGTCCTTCATCTCCTCCATAAACACCAAGGCTTCTTTGTTCTTGTCAAAAGCATTGAATTTCCTTTTTTTACAATGAACTCTATCTATGCTTTCTGAATCTGAACACATACCTTTTGAATCAAGAACATCCATTCCCTTCTTATTCATGTGACCAAGCCTATTAACCAGAAGTAGATAAACCAGAAGTAGAATCAACAATACAAGTAGATAGATAAAGAGTATCTACTTTCTTACCTCTTGCTAGAACAAGTGCACGCTTGGTAACCTTCCAAGAGTCCGCTATGAGGGTTATTGTGCATCCCTCATCACCCAACCTTCCTACAGAAATCAAACTCTGCTTCAGAATTGGAACATGCATGACCTCCTTCAACACCCATGTGTTGTCAATCTGCAATCTCAGCTGCACTTTCCCTTTGCCAACTATCTGACAAGGCATACCATCCCCTAAATAAAGCACTCTAAAGTATCCCTGTTCATACTCATGGAACAAATCTCTGTTTGGGGATGCATGAAAAGATGAACCAGAATCTAAAATCCATGATCCTACCTGACTATCCAAAGAAAGTATGAGAGCATCCTGTACCACAATATTTGCATCCTTTGCTTCTTCAATACCTGCATGTTTATTCTCTTTATCTCTCAACAAACACTCCTTTTTATGTCCTTTCTTTCCACAAAACTAGTAGGTAACACCTTTGGATTCGGATCTCCTTCCCGACCTTGATTTCCCTTGCTCAATCTTCTCCCTTTGTCTTCCCCTACTTTCTGCACTTAGAGCATTACCTGATGATTCACCTGTGCTTCTCCTGCATATTTCCTCATTCAAGATCACACTCACAACATCATCAGATTTTAATATTTTAGAAGCAGATGTTGAATTACTTACTGCCATAACCAAACTGTCCCAACTTTCAAGCAAAGAACATAAAATCAAGAGAGCCTTTACCTCATCATCAAAAACAATATTGACTAAAGCTAATTGGTTTACCAAACCATGGAAATCACTGAGATGAGTATGTACCAATCCACCTTCCTGCATTTGCAAAGTAAATAGTTGCTTCATAAGATATACCTTACTAGAAGCCGAGGGCTTTTCGTATAAATTGGCCAAGGACTTTATCAACTCTTCCGTTGTCTTGCACTGTGATAAGCTAGAAATCACAGATGATGTAAGGCTCAACCTTATGGAATCGAGAGCCTTCTGATCAAGAACACTCCATTCTTCATCCTTCATATCTATGGGCTTGCATGCAACTCCACCAAACGGTAAGTACAAATCCTTCTAATACAGATAATCCTCAATCTGCATCCTCCAATGTTGATAATTCTTGCCGTTAAACTTCTCCATTCATAGCTTACTTTCTTCTACCATTGCTGAACTCCCACTCAATCAGAAAAACCTGTGAATGACCTGTAATAAAAAACAATAACCTGCTTCCTGCAAACCGTAGCTCTGATACCAACTGTTAGGTGACCCCTTATCCAACGGAAGCATAATTGATTACTTTCTTATAAGTAATTAAACACAGAATTATACCAGAATGATAAAGTAACTAGAAACTTGAGACAACAAAGAATTTGAGAGACAATACACACTCTTGTATTAGATATTACTAGAAGAAAATACAATAAGGAAGATGCCACTTCTTCCTCCACCTCAAAGGCTTGCCACACCTCAAGACCTTCTTCCCTCTCTCTCTTGCTCAACCAAAACCAACTCTATAGCCTAAGTTATTATCCCTCCTTGAATGCTTCAGTTGATCTCCTTGACCTTACACCTATAGATCTCCTTGACCTCGCTTGCTTCAATGCTTTTACTTACCTTCTTGGTAATTACAATACATGCCTCATGGGTCTTTAAATAGAATCCCATGCATACAAAAATAAAAATCTAACTACAATAATTAGGCACACAGCTCATGACTATAATTAGTCATTTGACATGCAAACACTCGCTTCACTTAACTGACTGTCCATCAACAACAGTTCTAGAACACACAGGCGACCGACACCGGTCCCTGCTTGCCTTGTGCTGCCGATGTCGGTCGACTAGCTGCCATCGTTGGTTGCCTTCTGCACTGTATCTGACCGACGTCGGTCATGCTGCCAACACTGGTTCATCTGATTCTTCAGCATCCTCTTCTTTGTGTCTGCAAATAGTTGAAGCTTTTAGCTCCACACCCTAACAAGATTCATAAGGTAAAAGAAGTAGAGTGTATGTAGAGAAAGAAGGAAAAATACCCAAAGAGGAAGAAGATAGAGTTGTGAGTAGTAAGGAGATGGAACAGAGTGAAGAAGAAGAATAAATTAGAATATAAGTATAGAAGTTAAAAGATATGAGTAGTTTAAAATTAAGAGGAAAAGTGCTTAGAGAAGTGGAAGAATATTCATAAGAAGAGATTATGAAAAATCATAAAAGTATGACTAGTTCAAGATCACATTTAAAATAAGTAAAAGATAGAGACATTTAATTCTTGAGTATGCATCCCCCCAACCAAGGTTTTATTTAGTTAAACTGTGAATAACAAAGGAAGGGATGGGAGGAAATTGGTTAAGTAATTCATAAATAAGTTTAGAAAACTTAGTGTAGAGACAAATAAGTCCTTAAATAATAAGAGAATATAATAATTTGTATTTTATTTTGAATCCACTTTTACAATACCATTGAAAATTTCACATAAGCATATAGTCACAGTGACAAGTGTACAATAACCTATAGTCAAAGTTACGAGTGCATAATAGTAAATGTTATCCCTTACAAATAACCCAAATATTCCCTATACGCTAGGAATATTTTTTGTGTTAACATCATAAGATGGAACTATGGACCGTGAGTAGTATGTGTTAACCAATGACATGAAGTGTTAGATTAGGGGAATAACTATCAATGATGTAAATAAGTGTGATCTTTTAGGAGATTTATCAAGTCATGCTTTGGAATTCATTTTCAAGAGAGATTTTAATAGTATAGATCTCAATCAATTTAAAACATAGTTGGTGGTAGAATTCAAAATTAATAAGTGCACAAGCTAAATTATTTAAGACCTGAAGGAGATTGGGTAGTGCAGTGGAGAATCTATGTGGGATTATGACCACAAGTTCTCATATGCGATAGATAAAAATGATTTTTTTATAGAGGATAAATATAAAGTTGCCTAGTTCATAGAAATACTATGTTCAAGAATCAAATTTGTTATTACATAATCTTAGTTTGCAACAAAGGCTGATGTTTAATATGTTTCACTGAGAGTAAAAAAAATTGAATATTATGGAGATGCTCTAGTCAATGGATCTAAAATAGAAGAAAATATCGATGCTTTCATGAAGAGGATTGATGAGATGCACAAAAGTGATAAACCTAAACTAGGTTTATGATGTATATAGTGTGATTGAAAGGGATATAATAGGAATGATTGTCCTAAGCTAAAGATAAAATTCTATGAACTCTATAGAGTAGTGTGGCATGTAACTACAAAATGTTGTCTACTATAAAAGTACATACAAAAGTCTTAAAATTTATACTTAAATTTTTGTAAGTTAACCAACCATGTCTAAAAGAGTCATCAATCCTTACAAGAATTAAAGGAAATATTACTAAGAATTTATTTGTAGTTATAGTGAAATATTTACCCACTTCAAAGAAAGGAATCCTAGGCTAGAGGGTATAAATGTCAAGTGTGACATAAGGTAGTCCTGCATGGATACCTTCATTGTCTCAATATCAATATCAACATTAGGGTCTAATCTAGACATCATCATCACCATAATAATATTATCAATATTCATGTAATAATGTGATCCCATAATATCAAAAATCAAATTGGGCCCCTACATCGCCTCAAAATTAGTATAGAAGTTACATTACACAAAAATAGAATTAAGGAAGATTTGTTGGATAGAAGTCACATGATTAGGGATATTAGTAGAATAGAGGAGGCTATAGATGAGGATAAAAAGGGGGATACCTAGGAGGCTATCAATGTTGTTTAAAAATGATAATCAACAATCTTTGTAGCCCTTCCAATGTTATTTGTGTGGTGAGTACAATAATTTTATGCTCATTGTATTATAAATATGTGAAGGCTAAATTGGTTGAGATAAGATGGTTGAGCTAATTCTATGTGGTGATTTTGAATTCATTGACATGAAGATAGTCAACGACCATTACCCTACCTTAATTGGTAATAAATAGGCTTATGATGGTTAAATGACTATTAACATAATGTAAAATAAACTATAGGCTCATCAAGGAGACAAGATAGTTGTCATCCCTTTAAATATATTAGAACAAAAGCCTTACATGATTCTGAATGAACCAGAGTCATTTTATTCCTATGATGATAATAGTTGGTTTAAATTTAACATAAACACACAAATAAATGCACTATGATCTATAAAGTGTCACTTTTTGAATCCATGGTTGGAGAAACCACATAAAAAAGTAGCTATTTTATAAGCTAGTATTGATAAACAATTCCCGAATTTAAACTTGAAGGTTGTACCTCTCCATCATTATGATCTATTACTAAGCTAGAGGTGGATTTCTTGTATAATATAGGTGTAATAATAATAGATTATATGAAACCTAATTTAGAGGGTGTTTTACCTTAAGAAATAACATCTTCCATAAGTGGTGATTCAAACACCCATATGTTGAAATAGGCTAATGGAGATCATGAGATACAACCTCTACCATGGTGTTTACCACTGAACATCAATTAAATCAATACTTTACAATAGAGAATCTTAATCCATTCATTTTTAGGTTAGAACACCATGTGTCATAGGTGGATCAAAGAGTTAGTGCACTCAGTTATGTATTGAAAGGAACTATTTTGACTTGGTGGGAAATGAATAGAGAGTTGAAGATACACTATGAGGAATAATGTGAATTTTTTGATATGAAGTTTTAATTACCACCTATTATGAAACTAGAATGGCCATTATTTTAGGAATGCCAATGCTTGGAGCTATACATTCATTAATGTGTAGATATATGATATGTGGAAGGAGTGGAGCTAATGTATTAGGTACACATTTTTAGTCACATAATAATGCCACTCCCAAATTCTTAGTACATGCATCAAGAGCATATAAGAGAGACTAAAATTAAGAACAATTGTAATAAGACTTTATTCCAACTTTTTTATATGAGGGTGCTAACCCATTGGTGTAAAATTTATTATAGAAATTGAAAAACTTTCTATGTTATGGTTGAGCATAATATTTTGGAGTTGTAAAAAAGTCATTATCATAACATGAAGCAATTCACAAT
Source organism: Torreya grandis (assembly GCA_037957365.1). Taxonomy (NCBI): domain Eukaryota; kingdom Viridiplantae; phylum Streptophyta; class Pinopsida; order Cupressales; family Taxaceae; genus Torreya; species Torreya grandis. The sequence goes on from JARHVA010001187.1 coordinate 1,141,733, forward strand.
TTGAAACTTGCACTTCACAGTTACAAGAACAGTCAATAATAAAAAGATCTCATTAATCCTTATAATATAATAATAGGTGAACTAACAAAATCCATTGATAGTGATAGAGACCTATATTCATAAGGATTATTTAAACTAGAATAGGAAGCCAAACCAACACATGTCCAAAGTGTAGAAGAATTCGAATAAGAAAGTCTAGGCAACATCAACATTATAGAGTGGGAAGGGGAGTGCACTATGCAAGATACTCACTCAATAGATTAAAAAATGTGTATCAAGATCCACTAAAAAATATTGAAGAAAACATTGGAATAGATTTAGTCCCTAAGCTTGTGATTGTGGGAGACCACTAGGGGTAGGAATGGATCTTGGAGGCATTATAACTATTGTAAGACTTTTAGGGTGTCTTTATATCCAAATTATCAAAAGGAAAATGTGTAAATATGTCATGTGGGGATATGCACATGGATTTTAAAGAGTGTGATAGACTTATTAAAAAGTTTCCATATAGACTAAATGCCAACATGAAGATAAGAGTAAAAGTTGGACTAGATTACAAGTAAGAAGAAAGCATCAATTATCTAGTTAAAAAGGTATATTACGTGAGTCCCATAGTTGTGCATCCAAAGAAGTCCATGGAGATTTAGATTTATGGAGACTACCACACACCCAATATGCCTTCATCAATGATTGTTTTTCAATACTATTCACAAATGAATTCTGATATTTTTAGGTCATGAGGTGTACTTAGTCATACATGGCTTCAACAAATACCATTAGATTGTATTTTTATAATAGGACCAAGCCAAAACAACCTTTGTAATATAATGGAGGTTATTCACATATAAGATATTACCATTTGGTCTAAAGTATGTGTCAACGGTTTTATCTAGGGCTATAGTAATTTCATTTAAGGACTCCATTCATTACTTTATATAAGTATATTTATATTATTGCGTTGTATTTTCCTTGTTTAAATAGCATTTTTATAAACTATGATTAATGATATAATGGTGTCAAACTCTACTCATTGATTTGAATCTAAATAAGTGCATTTTTTTCACACCTTTTAGTGTTATTCTAGGCCATTTCATATGTAGTGATGGCATCTTCATTGACCAAGCTAAGATTATATTAATAGTGGATATTCCACCCTAAGTTAGCTCTATAGAAGAGTGCACCTTTTTGGGTCATATAGGATACTAAAAATAATTTATAAAAGGATATGCATCCATATCTATTCTAATAAAAAATATATTACACAAAGATATAATGTTTGAGTGGGCATCAAAATGCCAAAAAAATGTATTTATCTTAATTAAAGGTTATTAATAACACCTATTCTAGTATTTTTTACTATAATAATCCATTCCATGTATATGTGGATGCTTATGGTATTGTAGTAGAGGCCATCTTAGCACATGTAGGGGATGGTGGGTTGGATCATCCCATACATTTTTCTAGTAGGAAGCTATTAAAAAAAATAAAAACTATACGACTATATAAAGAGAAGCCTTAGCCATGGTGTTTACATTACAATATTTTTGACATTATATGTTGGCCACATGATTTGAGTTTTTCACGGACCACTAGGCATTATGATACCTAGTTAAAAAGTTGATGTTGGGATGATGTGTAGAAGAGTAGTGGGACTTTGAGTAGATTATCCAATAGTTTCTATAAGTATTTTTTACATGTACCTTACCACTATTTGGTGATTTTGATTCATCTTGTCTAGGTGAACTTGATGAACTAGCTAAACTAGAAGATTGATCATATTGCTAATCAGTTTACTTCCTTGCCAACTCTCCTTGAAGATAGTTCTACACTCCTTTTGAAGGACACTTATGAAATAAATATTGGGATAGTAGATGATCTAAAGTGGATAAAATTAGGTGTGCTTCTCACTTAAGAGTAATGTGAAGCTTTTACTACTCTCCTTTAAGGAGTTCATTAATATTTTTTCTTAGTCATACATCATCTTTTAGTAAATCTTGATCCCTGACCAATTAAGTAGAATTTAAGGAAAATAAATCATTTTATTTCCATATTAGTGAATAAAAAAATATAAAAACTCTTAGAGTAAATATACATTCATCCCATTGATTATTAAGTGCAGATCTCAAACATCATGCTAGTTAGCAAGAAGCCATAGGTTATCAAACTATGTACCAATTTCTCTGACATCAACAAGCAATGCCAAAAGGATGAGTTTTCTATGAAAAATATTGACATGATTGTGGAATATTTTTACTAGGTATGAGATATCTTATCTCATGGATGTTTCTTCAAGGTATAATCAAATAAAGATCATGCCAGAAGACCAACATAAGACAATGCTCACCACTCCTTAGGGAATATTTTGTTACCAGGTAATGCCTTTGAACTCAATAATGTTGGTGTCACATAGAAAAATCCAATGCATATCATTTTTCATGACATTATTCATGTTATTTTTGAGGATTATATTTATTATATCCTATAAAATTTTAATACCAAAGCATGACATCTAGAGGTATTATGTAGAATATTTAAACACTTATGTGAGTACAAAGTAAGTATTAACCCTAAAAAGTACATATTTGGAATCATGTAAGGAAAAATTTTAGGCTTAATTATCCCTCATATATTAATTTAATTAGATCCATCCATGGTTAAGGCCATTATCAAGATGCTACATCTATCTACTTTGAAGCAGCTCCATAGTTTGCAGAGAAAGAAACAATCCATCAGTTTCTTCATTTATCAACTAAATGGTAAATTCAATTCATTTACCCACTTAATAAAAAATAGTAATAAATTTTAATGGAATTATAATTTCCAAAAATACTTAAAAATTTGAAATAATACTTGGTGTTGACCAAATTTTTCCCCAAGCAAAATTTTTGGTCCCCTTTCTTCCATTGCTATTCATGACAGTCATTTTCAGGTTGCACAAGTTCAATGAGTTTGGTTCATGGCCTGGTTCAGGGGTTCAACAACCTTTGGTTCAAAAGTCCATCTTCAAGTTAAAAATCTTGATTCACCAAGCATTGAACCATTGAACCGTTGAACCATTCTAGGTTCAACGGGCTTGGTTCAAAGCAAGAGGTTCATAAGTCTTGGTTCACTAGTTCATCAGCGTGCAATGGTTGAACCATTAAACTATTGAACCATTTTGGTTCAACGGCTTGGTTTAAGGGTATGCCCTTGGCTGAAGGGGAGTATTCAAGTTCAAATTCCCTAATAGAGGGTAGGTGCTTCAAAGGCAAAGGATTGGGTAGGTCCCTTTTTGTTTAAGTTCAATTTTGTTTAAATTGACTAAGTCTCAAATTCCTTCAGACTTTTTGTCCGAAGGAATTCCTTTAGACAAAAAGTCTGAAGGAGTTTGGGCTGCATATACAAATCTAAAGAAAAGAGATAGGAGAATTTCTGTAGACTTTCTGTTTGTGGGAAAATGTTTGTGGACAAAAGTCTGCAAAAAAAACACAAAGGCAAACAAGACCCAGGAAAATTGTCTGTGGGAACCTGAGGGCAATCTAGAGTACAAAGGGACCTACCAAAGGACCCCAAAGGGTAGGTTCCCTTGTGGGGGACTTTCAGCCCAAATCCAAAGGGGCACTAAGCAAGTTAGAGGGGTGTCAAGACTAAGCAAAGCCATAGAGAAACCATGAAGACCCGATGACATTGTGACGGGGACGGTGACATCCCAGAGGATGTCAAGTTTAACATAGCAAGTTAGCTATTGGTTTTCAACCAATGACGGCCATGTAAACATCAACTTTCATGAAACAAAATGGCTATTTGTTTTCAACTAAGAGAGCGCTAACTAAGGGCCTAGAATATAGCAACCCACCAGAATGTTTGCCCCTAAGGGCCGAAGGAGCCAGAAGAGACAAGATGGAGAAAAGACAAAGTGATAAGTGTAGAGCAAGCAAGCAGTTAGTCCAAGTGGTGAAAGGAAGCACCGATTTTAGAAGTGACTCCAGTAGGTGAAATAGTTCTTGTGAATTGATCATGAGAGGATGTAAACAACTAGCAATGCAATCGGTTTTTCCATTTTACATTTAATGGGTGGATAAACCATGTATTGACCTTGAAAAAATAGATTTTGAATAGACAAGGTGACAGTTCATTAATGTTTTGATCAACTTGCTCTTCCCAATGAAGGGATGTGATATGCCACTTGTAAAACAAGGAGCACCAAATGGGCCTCCTTGCTTCTCATATATATTGGCAAACTTGTCATTTGTAAAAAGGAGCTTCCACATTTTTACAAGGAACAACCCTACTAAAATTTCCACCTAAATTTATAAACATAGTTTTTACCTTTCTTGGATAGATATTTTGTGCATGTCCTAAGTGTTAATTTGTGTTTAGTCATTGTATTTTGATGCTCTCACAGGTTCAACACCAACACACGAGTTTTATATAAGGCACCATTTTGCAACTGACAGGAGAAGAGCTCTATTTAGAAGTATAGAATAGAGGAAGTTACTTATAATGTGTATTTCATAGCATCTTTGTGAGTCTCTATTCCTGTGTTTCCATGAGAACCTCCCTACCATTTTCTTGTAGCCTGGTCCTTCTACCAAGTCTGAAGTGTATGTATGTTGTTTTTGTCTAATCCTGAGTGTGGATGTGAGAAGGTTGACTTATTTTGGTGCATCACCTCTTTAGCATAGTTTGTTTTCCTACAATATCCTTTCCCTTTTCATCCCCCCCAATTAGATATATATATATATATATATATATATATATATATATATATATATATATATATATATATATATATATATATATATATATATATGCATGTATTTGCACTTATTAGAATGAACATTATGCATCAAAGGGAGCTAGCCCTTATCTAGAGACTCTCCCCTCCAGCTTCGCTAGTCCCACAGGTGAGAGGGGAGTTTCCATAGTTATGAAGAGAAGGTAGGAGCTCAGCCTCCTACCAAGGGTGCAATCTCTTGCATCAATAGTTTTGGCACACCCAGTGGGGCACAATTTGATAACTCAGTAAGGTTTTAGGATTGATGCTAGTCCTATCATAACAAATTTAAGATTTCTAGCATTTGGTTGCTCCACTAGTAAGAGCTTTAGTTTTCAAATTAAGACCAGTTTCTTAACTTTCTATGCCTAAAGTCACCACAAGGTCTGCTTCAAAAGGGGTTCCTTTCGATTTTGTTGAGTTGCCTTTGAACTCTACTAAAAGGCTAAGGTTTGAGAGGATCCATCCCTATCCAATAAACAATCCTCCTAGACCTATTGTAAGGGATGCATACATAGTAGAACCCCAGTTACAACCCATCCCAATGATGGCACTACCTTTAATGGCTTTTTTGGTTAGAGCCCCTTGAATCTCCCATGCTATGATCCAATTCTAGGAATAGCTCTAAAAAATGTGCCATGATATGGAGAGGGGCCCATTATAGTCATTGAGCATATTAGGAATATTGCTAACCTCTGCAATATTCACAATGTAATAGAAGAAAATATCACCATCAAACTGCTAGCATCGTCTCTCAAAGGCAAGGCTCTTGATTGGTATAGAACTTTGCCTATGAATTCAATACATTCTTGGAATGAATTGGGGACTCAATTGATATATCATTTTAAGGAAGAGAGTGATGGCCTCTCTCTTGCTGAATAGCTGATGACTATAAAGAGAGCTCCACATGAGTATATGCAAGACTTCAACACACGGTTTCAAAAGACTTGGGATAGAATTCCCATCCTAGTAAGGCTGACTCCTAGCTATGTTTTCTTGTATTATCTAAGACCATTAAATAGTGATATCATTGTGATGATCTAATCCATGGGAGGACATATACTACCAGATACTTATGACATAGCCATAGTAGCTAAAAATTGCTTAGTATAGGCTAGGAAAATAGCCCCTAGGCCTCACATGCCACTTTTCCTAGAGATGTTCTCTCCAATTCAGACTGTTGCTCCCACATTGGCTCCTCTACCTACCATAGAGAAACCAACTACTATTCCATCCAATGAACTTCATGAGGTTAAAAGTCTATTATAGAGCATGTCAAACAAACTTGTAGTTCTTAAAAGGTAGCAAGCTCAAAACAATAGGTCGAACCAGGGATACCAACATTATGGTCAAGCCCCTAAACCCCCTTTTCAAGGCTATAATCAAGGACAGGGTCAACTCACTTAGACCAAGCCATTTCAAAACTATAATTTAGGCCCCCATTCATCATCTAAAGTCATGGTGCCGGTTTAGAACAATCGAGTACATGAGAAGCCAAGTTGTTCGACCATGGGATATGGTCAAGAATAGGCTATTTACACAAATGAGATGATGAATTATTTCTAAAATATAGACAATGAGGCAGCTACTCATTCCTAGATGTTTGAGGCTCCAACTCAACCCAACACAAGTAACAATCAGGCCTAGCCTAATTCTACCCTCATGAATCATCTAGAGGGGGAATTTTATTTAGTGAATTATGTGGGCACTGTAGACAGTCAGGTTGACTGTGTTGCAACCAACACAAGATTTAAGAGAAGAGAAATGGGAGAATCCCAGGCTACCACTCAAGTGGTAGTAACACCTTCTCCATCGCACTCAAATTTGAAGGCCCCAAACTTTAGATAGCCATTTGCACCTTCAGTCCCTCAGCCTACAACTCAGGTTGGAATTAGCCCCAAAGAAAGCATGAAGGGAGGCAGTCCTTAGGTCAATATAGTGGACCAAATGAAGAAGCTGCATATGAACATCTCTTTATGGGATTTGTTGTCTCTTCTAGGATAAAAGGATGTATTGAAGAAGGAATTGCATGAGTTGGATCATCAAGCTATCCTAAGAAGCACTGATAATGTCTTGGTGACAAATAGATAGCCTTCCACTTTAGATCAGGCAAAGAAGGAAGAGAAAATTCCCCCTTTTTATGTATCCTTGGTCATATGGGATTTCTTGGTACACAACTACATAATTGACAGTGGGGCTAGTACCTTAGTGATGCCCAAGTGTATAGCTGACAAGATGGGACTAAAATATGAAGAAATGAACAAAGGAGTCCTGCAGCTAGATGGGACACTTACAAAAATAGTTGGGATTGTGAAGGGTTTAGGCTTGACATTGCATGCTTGCCCAACATTCTCAATTCCCCATAATATAGTGGTAGCGGATGTTCCCCCTTATTTCACAATTTGCTTGTCCAGGGACTTCACATCAAAGATAGGTGGATATCTATCAACGAATTGGTCAAATATAGCTTTTAGAACCAAGTATGAGACCAAGATAAAAATTGAATCTGAGCCACTCTACAAAGACCATCTAGAACCATACTCGCCCAAGGTAGTGAACATCAGTTACACCATTATCAACCCAGAAGAGTCCCAGATAGACTAATCTCCATCCTTTGCTCTTGAAGGAGTTGTAGACCTACTCTTGGATGAGTGGGGAAATGATAACTTTGAACATGATCCTTACAAGTTCATTGAGGAGGTAGATCTTGGAGTTTACTGTATGCATGAAGAGGGTGCCTTCATACCAAATATAATGAAGGTAGGCCAAGAGGGCCTTGGCCTATGGCAGTTGTATTTTGACAGTTCCAAAAGTAGGCTAGGAGCTGGTGGTGCGGCGATGTTAGTCTCCCCTTTAAAGGATAGGTATTTTTCAGCTTTTTGTTTCCATTTCTCTTGCACAAGCAATGTTGTAGAATATGAGTCTCTTATCCATGACCTTAAATGGGCAAGAAAAAGAGGGATTAAAGAGTTGAAAGTTTTAGGAGACAGTGAGCTGATTGTAAATCAAGTGAAAGGCCTAAATCTAACCAAGAATTCTTTGCTGAAGTCTTACAAGCATAGGGTCTGGGACTTGGTGGAAGATTTCCTCACTTTCAATATCACCTCCATTCCTAGAGAGTAAAACAAACAAGTAGATAAGATGGTAGCAATTGGCACTTAGTTTGATGTTTCTAAGGAAATAAGTCGAGACTGTGGTTCGCGCCACTTGAAAGTGGTGGTTTAGCCCTCTATCCCAGACAACATTGCAAATTGGCAATTTTTCAAAAGTGACTAGTAAATAGCTTTCTTCCTATAGGAGGAAGCTGAGTTTGCAACAAAAAATTAGGCAAAATTGTAGCAGCAATATGGCAATCAGATTGTTCAATTGAAGAACAATAAGCTCTCTAAAGGTTTGGTTACTCTTGAGAGCATCTTCAATCGAGATGACCAATTGAATAATTACAAGGGATGCATCATAACCAAAAAGGAGAATTATGAAAGGGTTGAGATCTTTAAGGACAAGTTGATTGCGCTTGGAAAAGTCTGCATGATTCAGGAAAGGCAAGCTTTCATTTTGCTATGTTAGGAATTCATAGATATTTTTGCATGGGATTATAGTGACTTGAAGGGCTTCGACCCAAGACTCACCCAGCATACCATCAAATTGGAAGAAGTCACCAAGTCAGTCACACAGAAGCAGAGACCTGTCAACTCGATAATTGAGCCCCTCATGCAAAGGGAACTGGCCAAATTAATTGAGTCTAGAATTATATTTCTAATCAAACATTCCTCCTAGCTAGCCAACCTTGTTCCTATTAGAAAGAAGAATGGGGATATTAAGCTATGTGTCAACTTTAGAGACCTTAATAAAGTATCTTTAAAAGATCATTATCCCCTCTTGAGCATGGAGTGAATCCTCTAGAAGGTAACAGGTAGTGAGCATTTCTCCCTCCTGGATGGTTATTTAGGGTATAATCAGATTCTAGTGCAAGGCTGTGACCAGCACAAAATGGTCTTCACCACTAAATGGGGAATGTTTGCCTACAAGAAGATGCCATTCGGGATATCTAATGCTGGTGCTACCTTTTAGTGAGCAATGGACATGGCTTTTAGAGGCTTTCTAAACAATAATGTGCTGGTCTACCTTGAAGATGTGATGGTATTCTCCAACGAAGCGAGCCAACACATAGAACACCTCAGGCATATTTTAAAAGGTGTAGGGAGTTTGGCATCTCTCTTAATCCAAAGAAATTCATGTTTACTATTCATGAGGGGAAACTCCTTGGCCACATCATGTCCAAAGAAGGCTTATCCATTGACCCCATGAGAGTTTTCTCTATCCTAGAGATGTCCCTATCAAAACACAAGAAAGGCCTGCAGAATTTCTTTGGCAAGATAAATTTCATTCAAAGATTCATTCTAAATTTCATAGAGATAGTCAACCCCCTGACCTCTATGCTGAGGAAGGGTGAGGATTTCAAGTGGACAGCACAAAGAAAATACATCTATGAAGCCATTAAGTAGGCCATAACCCAAGCTCCCACTTTGATCAGCCTCGACTTCAACAAAGACTTCAACCTCTACACTTTCAACAATGAAGAGGTGATCTCCTCCATGCTTACCCAAGCAAATGGTGATGGCCTCGAGCAACCACTTGCCCTTTTTAGCCAAGTGTTAGAGGAATTTGAAGTTAGGTAAATGTATGTGGAGAAGCGTGTCCTAGCAGTAGTGTGGAGCCTAAAAAAATTTAGGCATATGTTGTCTAACAGTAGGATTCACCTCATGGTCCCACATCCTGGCATCAAGGATTTCTTGACCAATCGTGAATTAAAATAAAAAAGGGTGGGGTGTATCACCAAAGTGATGGAGTATGATGTAGACATCAAGATCACCAAGCTGGTGAGGGAAGAGGCCTCTGTGAATCGCTGGTTGTAGACTTCAAGTAGAAAAGGGAAGGTAGCTTGCTAATTCATGATGCAACCACTGTAGAAGAACCAACTGTCATAAAGGATTGGACACTGGACATGAGGCATTTCCTTCTCACTGGTGAGTGCCCATAGGGTCTTGATAGGACCGAAAGAAGGTACTTTAAGCTCTAGTCTCTCCCTTATGTCTTGGTTGATGAAGTATTGTTTAGGAAGGATCTCTCCAGGGTCCTTCTAAGATGCATTGACCCAAACTAGGCTGATAAGGTACTGGCTGAGTTCCATGATGGGCTAGTAGGTGGTCATTCTGCTCTTAGAGATACTATAACAAGGATAATGAGAGTTGGCTATTTTTGGCCTACTCTTTTCAAAGACACCCATGCCTAGGTAAGAAAGTGCTAGAAGTGTGCACTTTTTGATGGAAAACAACAGTTGGCTACCATGCCTCTACAGCCTATTCAGGTGGAGCAACCATTCATGCAGTGGGACCTAGATTTCATAGGGATGATCAATCCTTCCTCTAGTACTAGACACAAGTGGGTCCTGACTACAATGGATTATTTCACCAGGTGGGTGGAGGCTATTGCTCTAAAAGAGGCAAATGAAAATGCAGTCCTAGAATTTTATGAGGACTTGGTAACAAGATTTGGGGTCCTGGCCACCATAATCTTAGATAACACCTTGGATTTTCTAGGAACCAAAACTAGTGAATGGGTGCTAAGGTATGGTATATATCTTAGCACTTCATCAAATTAATACCCGTAGGGGAATGGGTTGGCTAAGTCCACCAACAAAAATTTAATCAGGTTCATAAAGAGGACCATGGAAGAAAATTAGAGGACTTGGCATGCCAAGCTGAAGACAGCTCTATGGGCTTATCGAATCACTCTGAAGAGAGCAATCAAAAACTCTTCATATACGGTTGTATATGGAAGGAAATATAGGCTTCCCATCTCCCTTGAATTGCCAACATTGGACCTCAATCACCAGCTAAAATTAGAAGAAGGAAGTAGCATGGAGGTCAGGTTATGTGAGCTAATGGAGCTCCAAGAGGTAAGGGACCGGGCTATGGCTTCTATGATCATTTTCCAACAATAAACAAAAAGACACTTTGATAAGAAATCTTTGTCAAAATATTTCTCTTAAGGGGACATTGTCCTAAAATGGGATGAAGATTGAGCTAAGCCCGGAAAGCATGTAAAATTTGATGCCCTATGGAGTGGTCCATACATAATTACTCAATGCAAGAAGCATAATAATTTCCAACTCTCCAAGTTGGATGGTGAAGAACTGCGTATCCCAATTAATGGGATACATCTGAAGCATTGCCACTGAGTCTCTTTTTAGCTGTATATACTTTCCCTTGTTTTCTTTCCCTATTTTACCTAAGTGTTGTTGCACAAATAGTAGTTTTCTTAGCCTTGTGTGTGTTTTCATTTTCTTGGAGGTAGATCTACGTGTTTGGTTCTAAATTATTGGGGCTGTTGCTAATTTTAAAATTACAATTTGACTCTGTGCCCAATGGACTGCAAGGCAACTAGTCTCTAAGCATAACAGGCATGCTTCCCCTGAGAGTCACCAATTTGTTGACCAAATTTTGCCCCAAGCAAAATTTTTGGTCCCCCTTCTTCCCTTGCTATTCATGATAGTCCTTTTCAAGTTGCACAAGTTTAATGAGTTTGGTTCATGGCCTAGTTCAGTGGTTCAGTGACCTTTGGTTCAAAAGTCCATCTTCAAGCTCAACATCTTGATTCACCAAGTGTTGAACCTTAAACCATTGAACCATTCTAGGTTTAATGTGCTTGGTTCAATGGGCTTGGTTCAAAGCAAGAGGTTCATCAGCCTTAGTTCACTAGTTCATCAGCGTGCAATGGCTGAACCATTGAATCGTTGAACCATTTTGGTTTAATGGCTTGGTTCAAGGGTATGCCCTTGGCCAAAGGGGAGTCTTCAAGTTCAAATGCCCTAGTAGAGGGCAGGTGCTTCAAAGGAAAAGGATTGGGTAGGTCCCTTTTTGTTTAAGTTCAATTTTGTTCAAATTGACTAAGTCTCAAATTCCTTCAGACTTTTTGTCCGAAGGAATTCCTTTGGACAAAAAGTCTAAAGGAATTTGGGCCACATATACAAAGCTAAAGCAAAGAGCCAAGAGAATTTCTGTAGACTTTTTTTTTGTGGGAAAATGTCCGCAAACAAAAGTCCATAGAAAATACATAGGAAAACAAGACCCAAGAAAATTATCCACGGGAACCTGAGGGCAATCCAGAGTACAAAGGGACCTGTTGAAGGACCTCGAAGGGCAGGTGCCCTTGCGAGGGACTTCCGGCCCAAATCCAAAGCGGCACTAAGCAAGTTAGAGGGGTGTCAAGACTAAGAAAAGCTATAGATAAGCCATGAAGACCTGATGACATTGTGATAGGGACGGTGACATCCCAGAGGATGTCAAATTTAATAGAGCAAGTTAACCGTGTGTTTTCAACCAATGATGGCTGCATAAATGTTAACTTTCATGAAATGAAATGGCTATTTATTTTTAACTGAGAGAGTGCTAACCAAGGGCCCAAAATGTAGCGACCTGCTAGAATGTTCACCCCTAATGGCCGAAGGAGCCAGAAGAGACAAGATGGAGAAAAGACAAAGTGACAAGCATAGAGTGAGCAAGCAGTTAGTCCAAGTGGTGAAAGGAAGCATTGATTTGAGAAGTGACTCTAATAGGTTAAATAGTTCTTGTGAATTGATCATGAGAGGACGTAAATAGCTAGCAATGCAACTAGTTGCTCCATTTTACATTTAATGGGTGGACAAACCATGTATTGACCTTGAAAAAATAGATTTCAAACAGACAAGGGGGCAGTTCATTAATGTTTTGAGTGACTTGCTCTTCCTAATGAAGGGATGCGATAGGCCACTTGTAAAACAAGGAGTGCCGAATGGGACTCCTTTCTTCTCATATATATTGGCAAACTTGTCATTTGTAAAAAGGAACTTCCACATTTTTACAAGGTGCAACCCTACTAAAATTTCCACCTGAATCTATAAACGTAGTTTTTACCTCTTCTTGGATAGATATTTTGTTTATGTCCTAAGTGTTAATTTGTGTTTAGTCATTGTATTTTGATGCTCCCACAGGTTCAACACCAACACACCAGTTATCTATAAAGTGCCATTTTGCAACTGACAAGAGAAGAGCTCTATTTGGAAGTATAAAATAGAGGAAGTTACTTACAGTGTGTATTTCACAACATCTTGGTGAGTCTTTGTTCTTGTGTTTCCATGAGAACCTCCCTACCATTTTCTTGTAGCCTGGTCCTTCTACTAAGTCTGAAGTGTATGTATGTTGTTTTTGTCTGATCCTGAGTGTGAATGTGAGAAGGTTGACTTATTTTGGTGCATCACCTCTTTAGCGTAGTTTGTTTTCCTAAAATCTCCTTTCCCTTTTCATCCCCCCCATTATATAGCTATATATATATGTATGTATTCACACTTGCTGGAATTACATGATGCATCAAAGGGAGCTAGCCCTTATCTAGAGACTCTCCCCTCTAGCTTTGCCAGTCCCACAAGTGAGAGGGGAGTTTCCATAGTTGTGAAGAGAAGGCAAGAGTTTGGCCTCCTACCAAGGGTGCAATCTCTTGCATGAACACTTGGCTAATATGCCTATTTTATTATCGCCTATGCCATAAAAGCCATTACTTCTCTATATATCTTTAACTAAAAATGCCCTTGGGTAACTTTTGGCCCAACATGATGAATAGGGAAAGAAAATTTTGTATAATAATTGAGCCAAAAGTTTATTATGTATGATCATAATTATACACTAATAGATAAATTTTTTTTATCCATAGTCTTCATATCCCAAAAATTGCATCACTACATGCTTAACAATAAGACCATCCCTATAGGCAAAGTGGATATGTTGAATTATCTACTTTCAAAAATAGATTTACATCGCTACATGGATAAATGAAACATGATTTAAAGTTAATTTTGTATTGATTATGTTAATTATAATTCCATAAAGGGATAGGTACTTGCATACCAGCTTATTGAAGCTCCCATTTTTGACACTCAGCCACTCACTTTTAGGTTTTCATATGAGTCCATCATGACCATAGTAGAAACACCTCCTAGATAATAATAATGGAAAATTTATTTTGATGTTTCCTTCATGTCTCATGTATCAAGATTAGGGATATTATTTATCACACTGAAAGGGGACTTAATGCCTAAGTCCTTTCATATCAGATTTCTTTGTGCTAATAACATGGTTGAATATGAAACACTCATTTCAGTGCTTCCTATAGAAATATAATAATAAATACAACATTAATTTTTCATGGATATTCTTAGCTTATTATTTATCAAGTCACAGACCAATTTTATATCAAATATGAGAAGTCCATGGTAAATACTCTCAAACAATAAATTATTCATCTTAAGTTTGAGTAGATACCTTGGGATAATAATATAATAGTATATAATATGGACATAATTATATATATGATCCAAATTATAGATAAGTCTAGAGATTATTAGTTCTTTACTAAAAATATTTTACCACCAACCTACAAACCGTAGACCATTGAGATGTTTTATTATATTATTAGTCCCTTTTCTTATTGGTATGCTAAACTATATGATTACCTTCATGACCAAATCATCCCACCTAAAATGTTTCTTAAAATGAAAAAATACTTCATTCACCAAGATTATTATTATACATTACTCTGACCTAGCCTTTATCGTATAAGCTTTGATAGAACTCTACTTAGTTTTTTAACCTCAGTAAAATCAGGATTAACATTAAGGGAAGTTCACAGAGGGTTTCATTGGGCTAACACCAGTGGGGTTGTACTTTCAAAATTTTTACTATGTACTAGTTATTATTGTTAAACCATGGAAGTTGATGTTGTATATGTTAAAAGGTGTGTACAATGTCATAAACATGCCAATTTGATACATGCTTTAGCTCAAACACTCAAACCACTAAGCATGTCCTAGCTATTTTCAACATGAGGACTCAACCTCATAAGAAATATTAACACTACATCCTTATATGGCCATAAAAATAAGCTTAACACCATAAAATACTTCACTAATTGGGTGGAAGCCATTCCCTTAACTTATGTGAAAAAAATAATTGATATCTAAATTCATTTTCAATCACTTCATTTGTCATTATGGTATTCCTTTTGACATTATATTTGATAATAGTAGATCATTAAAGAATAAATATGCCAAATAACTTTTTTCTAAATATAATGTTACCCAACACTTTTCCACTCCATACTTTTTACAAGTTAATAGTCAAGTAGATGCATCTAACAAAACCATTATCAATATCCTTAAGAAGATTATCAGTGACACTAGCCATGATTGACACTTGAAACTTTTCTACACCTTTGGGATTACCAAACTAATTTCCACCCTCCAATAAGAGCCACACTAGTATTTGTACCTATATCATTACCATTAACTATGGTTTTGGTGCATATAGATTATATATGCCATAAGGAGAATAACTTGATGATCCAATGAACATAACACACCTCAAGCACTTTTTTGCTTGAGTGACCTAGAGTATTGTATATGAGAACTTTTTACTTTGTATCATGACCATCCCTTAAATATTATACCATTTCATGTTCTTTTACCACCTTTTAATTTCATATTTACCTCAGTTTCTAATCTCTCATCCCTCTTTTGACCTTAGTTCTAGACCATTCATACTTAAAGTAATATTAATTTTTAGGTTTAGATGTAGTTTCAATAGATGATTTAGACTTGGGAGTTTTTAATACATTATTTGAATTGGTCATCTCTTCAAGCATTATGAAAGTGATCATGAAATTAATCCTTCTCTTTTTCCAAGATTCTATACCATTATACCTTGTTTTACTATTATACTTGTGCCATTTTCCTATTCAAAAGCTTGTTATTACTTAGTCATATTATTCATTATAGGGTGAACTATAGTGGTTTGAGGTCCATTTAGAATATGTAGGTAGTGCTTGATGTTTTTTGAGGTCAACTTAGAAACCTTTATTCCAATGCTCTCCCCATTTTACAAGCAATCTAAGCCATGATATTTCCATTTTATAAGCAACCTAAGCCAGATCTCTCACCATATTGAGAGTTAACCCATTTTGTATCTCATAATCCTCCATTGAGTTGAGATGCCTAAAAACCCAAAAACATGGAAATATACCAAAAACCTCCTAAAAAAGCCTAAAACATTAGGTCAATAATATTATATCATGCTACTTAGGATGTGAATATCTGAGTTAGTAGGTATAACTAAGATTTTCACATGGGTGGCATATCATTCCCATTTTCCTTTGCCTTTTCCTAGTTATGTCTCCTCCTATTTTCAGGAGAATAACATCAGCCTTATGTCTACATAGACTATGTAGGTAGTGCTTAGATGCATGGGACATCCTAATTTAGTTCGACCAGTCTTGATGATTGAGTTTATTTGTTAGTTTAATTGACAATTCCTTGTTATAAGTGTCTTAAAATGCTCTCACTATTTTAAAATCCCTCATCATTTTTGGAGGTAATTCTTGTTATAATCCTTAGACATAATGGATGCTATGAATTACCAATATATTTCAATTATCAATACTCACCTTTTATTTTTTAGTGTGGTTTTAGCCTAAAGAGCACTCTAATAGTTTCACAAGTTCTTATGCCTAGCATTATCATAATCATGAGTGCCACCCATTTTGTTTCACACTCTCATCATTTTATGATCTCATTCCTATTTTAATTTATAATAAATCATTTCCTTATCACTAATTTTTTTCTCTTCCCAATTCTTAGAAGAACTACATTCGACCTAAATTCCATATTGGAACTCGTGTCCATAGGATTATGTAGGTAGCACCCATTTTCTTAGGTCATTTAGAGTTAGCTTAGCCACCCCTTATTTATTCTTATATCCCCCTTATTTTTCCTATGACATCATATATATGTCAGTGTTTCCTATATCTTAGGTTCAACCTTTTTCCAAGCATAACACTTTTTGTACACATACATGAATAATTTCATTAAGTAATTAGTTCACTGCTTTTCTACATTTTGGTTGTTTATTGCATTTGATTTTTAGTATTATGTTTTTTTTTTTTCATTTTCCTTAGATTAGCTTGTTTGTTTCATTTTCCATAAATTAATTTTTTTATTGATTTGGGTTGTAGGTTATCTTTTATCACCCTTTACTTGAGTGATTTATGTTTGTTCATTTTGAGTGTTATGTGTCTAAGGATGATTAGTTTACACTTGAGTTTTGCTTATTACTTGGGCTTGAGTTGTTTAATTTTTGAATTTAGATTGTGTTTTTGAGCTTCCCTTCCCCTTGGATGCCATAGGTTTATTACATTATGTTTACGCCTAAGTATTGATTTATTATATCTTATACTTGATTTGTGAGTATTTATATTCACTCCCATACTTAGTGTATCTCATTATATTTACACTTAGGATTTTATTGATCATATATTACACCTAAGTTGATTATATCTATGTTTAAATTAAGTTTTTCCATGCATATGACACACATTATTATTATGTTTTATTTATAACTATGATGCATAATGTTACATGCTACAATAAAAATTAGGCTAAAAGATCTATCAAGTAATGGTTCCATAGGTATTTCACCTTGTTCCCAAAGTACCTACCCGAAAAAAAACAATGCATAGTAACCAAATCAAAAATTATTATTAACCATTGCTAGTTAGGATGTGCATCTCCATACTAATAGGTACCATAGATTCATACCATTACCCTATGCCAGCTCATTGATAATCCATGTTATGGGTTTATTGTGTGATCTCCCTTTGATAATTTACCCATATGGGGCAAATTATTTAGACTAATAAATGATCAAATATGACCTAGTGGGGAAAATTCAATTATATCACACTGAAATCTACCCTACTAGGGAAAAACTCACTGTGTTAATGATTGAAGCTCCCTTATTGGGGTCAAAATCATTATTTAGATGTTTTTTTACCAATATACAATGTCATTTTCCTCTTTTAATGGTCATGTTTGATGACACTATTTCTCACCCACTCCCTTGAGGGGGCATCTAGGGTTCATCAAACACACTCTGGGGTATTAGCCTATACCTATTAGCTCATAACAACTTACAGTTATCAACACACCATTCAAACATTAAAATTTTCAAAATAATGACTTTTTCAATATTTGAGATGTTATTGTGCCTATATTTAAATTCCCTCTCAAATAGGGACAAAATATAGACACTCCTTTTTTACCACTTTTGTGTCTAAGGAAATTTAAAACCTATTTCTAATAAATAATGCACAATTAAGCCTAGAAATCACCACACATCCCAATTTCATCTGCACATTAAACATAAGTACTAAGAATCATGTCTAGGCTTACCTATTTATGGTAATACCCTATACACAATGACAAAATCTCAAATATTCATCCCCAATCAAGTTGCAACCTAGCAAGCTGACATTTTCAACCAATTGAGTAGGGCACTTAACCAAATTCTTAAAGTGACCAAAATCCTAATCAAATTCACTTAAATAATTAAATAAAATTAAATGCTTAAGTAAATAATCCATGTTTAATTGATAAAATCTAAGTTTTGAAAATAAATTTTCAATAAATATCAAGGAATATGAGGTAATGATGATGTCATCAACCTCCAAATCAAAAATTTTAAAATATCAACATAAATACCATAAAAATTAAAATTTTTGAGACATGCCTCGATAAACACATAATTAAATCCATAATTAAATGTATTTGGACTCCCAAGATTAACTTTAATTAAACTACACATGGGTTAGAGTTAGTTTAAAAACTATAAATACAAGTGCCATTATCATTCTTCAACAAGATTTTAGGTGAAAATAAACAATTCCAAATTATTACTACAGAGCTTCATAACCAACACATGCCAAGATCCAATTTCCAAGTGAACAAGAGGAGGTGCTAACTATGAAGAATTAACATTACCAAAGATCAATTGTTCACAATACTAAGCACAAGCCTTCTCTCACACTGATTGTTATATAGAGTCATTCAAGAAAGGTAAATTGTGTTTTTGTATTCCATTTCAAGAAACACAACTTTGTTTGAGTTATTTTGATTTATCCTCTAAAAAGTGAGACTAATCATTGTCTTTGTAATCCTACATTACATATTAGCACACCTAGTGGGACTATGCACCCCACATTCATCCTAGGACTACATTGGGACTCTTCAAAATCAAGAAAATATCATTAATGACCTTTTAAATTTTTTTGCCTAACCTTGTTGTGTTTTTTGATTAATTGCAAAATCATGAATTTATCCACTACATAACTACATATTTAAATCCAAAAATAATGAAATCAATGCTAGAATCTATGAAATAATCACAAAAAGTGTGAAATCATCTTTTTTTGGTCTATGTTCTATAGAACTACAAATTTAGAGAACTATTTTGTGAAATCTTCAATGGTATTTATGAATTATTTCAACATGTTTTCCTAATTTTCTAGTATTTTTATCATAATTATGAATTGAGAATATTAAACTATGAAATAATCAAGAGAATCATGGAATCACTTTTCCATGTTTCTATGATTTTTTTGTAGGTTTAAGAAAGTTATGAATTCCTAGTCTAGAGTTACAAAATTGCTTACCAAAACTATAAAAATGTCCACTAAAGTTGTGAAATTATAGCTATGAAAACATTTATAATATTTTCAAAATCATCACATTTAACTACAAAATCACTAGATTGAGTTAAGAAATTGACAAGAGGAGTTGTGAAATTATAGTTGTAAAATTATCACATTCAACTATGAAATCACTAGACGTATCAATGAAATCATTAGCCATAACTATGAAATCATCCTAGAATTGTGAAATCATGATTGTAAGTTCTCTAGGGTTTTTAATTATTTTTTGATTTCTATTAACCTAACAATTTCATAGTTTAACTTTAGTGTATAACTAAAAAATCATTTTAGAGAGTATGTTATTAATGGTTTTTGAACTAATTTTGTAAGTTTCCTTCGCTATCTTGGCCCAGACAAATTCCTAACAAGTTTTTACATATTTTATAAGGCAAAGAGAAACTAATTTGCATCCCAAAAGTATTCCATCACATTTGAAATTTGGTGTTTTACAAACATTATCACACTTACATTTAGTGTTGAGAATATTTTAAAATTTATTGTTTTTCATTTCAAGATTTTTGTAAGGCCTTCAAACATTTCCATTTTGGTGTTTAAAAATAATTTGGTTTCACATTTTTACTTTCATGTTTTTATTTTTATTAGTTTTTAGTGATTTCGTGTGTATGTTCTCCCCTATTTATGGTGACTCATAAATGCGACTAAGCTAATTTTTCATTTTAGCCCATAGTTAAATTTGTGTATGCTCTCCCCTCATTATCTTGATTATGGGTGACTTAGAATCAAATTTATCCCCTTTTATTTATTTTTTGGCTTCATGAGTGGGAGTTCATCACCTCACAAGTTATTTTGGGGTATGTTGACCTAGGGTTTCATCTCCCAATATCTTACCAACCCCACTTATCTAGTGGGGTATATAAATTAAGCATACTATTCAATGGAATAGTGGTTGAGTGATTAACTTAACCATCTAGATAGGGTCTCAGATCATGCATGATATAGACATCACACTCTATTGAGTAATTATTGGATAGAATGGTTATGAAATGGAAAATACCCTTTTGTAACAAGATAGATAGTTTTTCATCCACTTGATGGATATTTTATTGTACCCAAGTATTTTTAGGAACTTGTAGACCATCCAAAAATATGATTCAAAACATTTAGGTTAATAAACCCCACTTGTTATAGATTATCCTGCCAATGACAAGTCTCTTTTGAACTATAATTTACATGCCATGTACAAGTTATTGATAGATAAATGGGGCTAAGAACTCTACCTTCATGTGTTTTTATTTTTGTATTAACACTTAATTTTTTTTAAGAACATGTATATCAATGGAAATTTGATCAATATTATGCAAACCTTGTGTTAGTTATTAAGATAGGAACTTATACTCATGTGCTTATTATTTTTCATAATTGAGTAAAAATTGTTCATGTAAATAAACAATTATAATACCAAAACACTTAATACGTACACATTCACATAAAAAAGAGCTATTCTACCCAAATTTGGTGAAAATATTTGCCTTAGTCCAAAGACATGAAAAGTCATTTGTGACTTAATTTTTGAATGACATTATTGCACTTATTTTTTTGGCTTAGACCATTTTTCATTTCAAATCCAAGTCTCTCAAACTAAGTTGTAAATCCATCTTTCAAAGTTTAAATCTAAAGATAATTAGTTTACGTTTGAGTCTTGCCTACAACGTGGGATTGAGGTGTTAATATTTTTATGTTTAGATTATGTAACTTAGATTAATTTTTAGTTTGGTTTAAGTCATTTTCCTAGACCAAGTTCACACCATCCATTTTCAAAATATGATTTCCCTATTAGATCGAGACCACATTTTCCCTTGTTTCTAAGTTTCACATAGACCAAGGGTGCCTTTTTGTTTCATGTCAAGATCTTTAGACATAATAATAGTTTCATTTCCATGCCAAGATTAGTCTAATTTTACTATACCAAGTTTGTTTCCAAGACCTAGTTTCAATTTAACATGCCAAGACCAATTTCAATTTCCTATACGAAGTGTGTTTCTAATACCTGGTTTAAATTTCACATGCCTAGACCAAGTTTATTTCCAAGACCAAGTTTGTTTCCAAGACCACTTTAATTTGCCTAGACCAAGTTTATTTCCAAGACCAATTTCATTTTCCTAGACTTGGTTTATTTTTCGTTTAATTTCATTATTTCATGTGCCTAAACCAAGACCTAGCTTGTTTTTCATTTAGTTTCAAAATCTCATGTTCATAGACCAAGTTACATTATTAATTTCAAGATTTGATTTTGTTCAAATTTTTTTACAAAACCAAATCCAAGTTTTCCTTTTTTGAATGTTTGTTTCAAAGATCTAGAGTATTTTAGTGATAGTTTAAACCAAATTTTAGTTGTTAGTTTTCAAGGAAAGATCATCATAAGCTAAGTATCAATTTTTTTAAGAATTAAACTAACTTTTCGTAAGGAAAGGAACATAGATTTATCCATGCCTCAATATACACATAGCATAGCTATGTCTAATTTGGATTATGAGAACATTGTTACAATTGACCCCTTTGATTATGAGCCTTATGATGATAATGTAGTGTATGATATGGATCTATATCCCAAATATGTGTACCCTAACATAGAGTAGGGGTAACACCAACTAAAATAGTACCTCATAAACACAACTCCTTATCTAGGACAAGAATAAGACCCATTTGCACAATACCCTACCAGCATGCCACCTAGTACAAAAATAGTTCAACCAAAATAGCCATATGATGTGAACACATCATCTAGTACTAGTTATTATCCATAATTATTTGATCACCATATTTTAGAGCATAAATATGAGATTCTTGTTAGAGTGGTTGAATTTGGTGCCAAGATCTTGTCATATTTCCCACAAGAAATCATGTCTTGCCTTATTAGGGCACCTAGTCTCATACCTCTCATCCAAACATCTAATTAGGCCTCTATTATTAAAAATTAGGCCCTTGTACCAATTCATAACTAGGAACTTGTTGCATTTGATAAGTAAAAATGTCAAGGTGGTAACCAATTTGCATAAGTATAACAAGCCTACCAAAACTACCTTGATATAGAGAGAAACTTTAATGTTATTACTATTCTAAACATGCCACTTATAAAGTTAACTCCATGAAGTTTTATAAAAATTAGTTTGGTATTATATTCCAATATACATATAGATCTACTTGTTCAAACCACACCACTTATAGACATGTTCAATGTACCTCTAAATGAATAATAATTAATGACTTCTTTAGGATCCCCTTTTCAAAATGTGGTAGATAACACACAGGCATGACCTAATACACACCAAGAAAAGTATAATGTAACAAAAAACACCCCACTAAATAGTTCCCAAAAGATCCCTTATTCAATTACATCAAATGAATCACAATAATAGGGAGTAAGTGCATCTAGCTCATAACTACAACATGCAAATATCCCTCCACAACCATCTACTTCCTCAAACACATAGTAAGGAGTAAGAAAATAATAATTATTGAATACCCTACAAAAATAGGTGGTAATAAATAGTACACCTCAATATTTTTAGACCAAAATGCCACCACAAAAAGGTGGTAAAATAATTACCTCAAACATTATCTAATCAACAACATCTTGTGGACAATAAAAAATAAGTGCATAATTTACAACAAGTGCCTAGTCAACCATTAGTTCTTAACCTAAAAAAAGTTTTCAAAAAATAATATGTTATTAACATCTAATTAATGTCTACTAATAAATAGTTACCTCATACACAAAATATACCTTTTTCATAACACACACCTAATATGTAGTTATTTATTTGGTAGACCTTCAAACAATAATAGGTGTCCCTCATATAGTAGGGTTTGAATAGCCATCAATAAGTTCCCTTCTAAACCAATCACACCTGGTTTATTCCACAACACCAAACACCTTTGTTTAGGACACATTTTCCTCCAAATAAAATCCACACTACCAATCCTAACCCTAATGTTTACCAACATCAAATACCACACCAAAAGTATAACCCTAACCAACAAATGTGTATTCTTATTAGGGTGACCAACCAAATGAACATTCTTCAATTTTCCTTTCCTCCATTATACCTAAGTCAAGGTAATATAGGTGAATGATCTAATTTTTCTCTTTAGATAGGGAAGAAAGAAAATAAATTTAAGTTGAATGAAATATGCTTGTACCCTTTCAACATGGACTATCTTCAAATATCATTTCATTTGGGTTTTGAGCTTCCAAATTTTAACAAATACAAAGGCAAAGATGACCCAATGGAACATTTGAATTAATTATATGTTAACTTTTAGTCGATGGATTTTAACAATATCTATTTTCTTCTTTTTCCTTGCAGTCTATAGGTTCCAAGTTATACACTTCATAAACTCAGCATTACACACTTGAGAGAAATGGAAAGCAATGATGGAAAACTTGATAATACATCATTGTATCTAGGGAAGGGTTTGACATCAATATTAGACCAAATGTAAAATATGACTAAGAAGCACCTAAAGAGGGTATCATTAGCTCCTTGATACTTTTGGCTCTACTTGAACCAAGGTGAAAGGACCTATGGGGTAGCTTGCTCACATAGAGGGATTTTGCAATTCAATCTCCATGGGGATTCTTGGCACAAGGGAAAAATATGGCCAAATCATAACGAAGTTTTCATACTTCACCCATGAAGTGTTGTCACATAAAATGCACAAATGCTCTAAGTCATACACAAGCTACTAAAGATAGATGAAATTATGACTACACTATTCATTTTGAATAATATTCAACAATAAAAGGACTATATAAAAGATTGCAATAATAGGATTTAAAGCACCAACTAGAAACACATTTAAAATATGTAAGATATTATAAATTTTCAAGGAAATTAAAACTTGTAGTATGCAAAAGGATGTGTTGTTTTTAGGGTAGGATTGGGAAAATCAAGTTAGGTGATTATAAAATAGAGGGTGGAATGATGGCGGCTTCCAAATAACAAGGTGTCTGGATTTTTTTTTTGATAATTATTTCTTATCAAAGATGTAGAAAATTCAAATGAAAGATAAGGTAAATACTAAATGATCCCTAAAATCCTAGAACATACACTAAAATTATAATTTCAAATACTTTCTCCTAATAAATTCATGGACCTAGGGTGCCATTAAGAGGTATTCAACAACACATTTCCAATTATAACTATAGAGAGAGATTAATAACCTAGGTATATGATCATAATGACAACTAATAATGAACACAAACCCAAATATCCAATCAGTAGAAACCATTAAACATATTATTTCATTTCATTAATAGGATACAATAAAGAACCGTAAATATTTTATAGTGACTTGAAAATAAATATCACAAACATCAACACTTCAAAATGCTACCATGGGGAAAAACATTGTGAGATTTCTCTTTTGAAAATGGAGACATAAAAATTCTCTTAAATCTTACTAATGGTTGTATAGATGCAACCACCTTAACAAGGGAGAAAAAACATACACATAACAATTGATCCCAATTTTTTTTGTAGAACTTAGACTTGGAGAAAATGGATGCCTAAAATGACCTACAAAAACCAACAACCAATAAAAACCCTAAAATATAATTAAATCCTTCTTTATATACATTTTTCAATCCTCCTCTAATTTGGGACTAAGGGCTACAACTTACAAAAATTGCATAACAAACTTTTCCAGTCTTGCAAAGATGATCCTAGCTAGAAAATGTTCTTGGCCATGCCTAAGATTTTCATCCATTTGTAAGAAATCATTATTACAACTACCTCTACAAGGAATGAAGAGGATTTTGAACTATCTGGAGATGCTCTTAACCACTCACTTGCATATTTGGAGAGAGAAAATCATTTTAGGAGCTAAATGGACTTTGTCCTCATGTTCAACTACCTAAAGATTCCCCTTTACACCTACTTAGAAGGTGAATTATGTGGCAAAGGATGAAAACACTTTATTTATATGTGAAACTACATGAATATGCCAAAAAATGATTACCTACATAAATGGAACCTCCTTGACAACTGATTTTATTTTTGTACACACCATGAAATAACCTATTCTTGAAATGATGGCTTGGGAATAATCTAGTTATGACATGAAATGAAAAATGATCCATAATCATGGTTAGAAATAATCACTCTATAATGGCTTCATGGTCCTTCTATGATTTTAATCATTTCCCAACCAAGGAAGAGCCATTAGATTTAAATTTTAGATTGAATCTTACCATCTATTAATACTTGGCATTCCACCTTGGACCCAAATGGGAATCTGCATAGCTTAAAATTGACTATGTTACTTTATTGGATATAATCTAGGCACATGCCACTCTCTTATTGGTTTTAATCCTTTTAAAAAGTTCATCTTAGCTCATTCCATTGGATTTGCTTGCCTGAGCAAGTGTGTGCCATCGATCTTGACCCAAAGGATCAAATGCCATTGGTTGCTCAATACACTATCTAACATAGTTACAATGTGTGTAATCATTGCATTCAATTTGGGCTCAGTTTGAAACCTTACCTAATATTCCTCTTGAATCAAAAGGTGTACACTTAACCACATATCGCCAATCAAAGGGAACATGTGTGAACCTTATCATGCACTAAAATCTTGACCTTTGATATTTGAACTCACACCATCCAATCTTGATTTCTTGAGAAAACATGCTATATTAGATTATGATCTAAAGGGCGGGGAATCATTAGATATTTATTTCTCTTAGCTTTAAAGATGTGCCACTTGGTAGCCCTATAAGCTTCCTATGTTCTTTTGAATCTTTAGCTTTGATCATGCACTTTCAAATCATCTTACTTTATGCAAATGCATGTCATTAGATTTGACTCTATTTGAAAACAAATAAATACTTCATGAGGTATAAAATTGATGCTCACATGACCATCCTAGACATTTAAATCCCAAAAACTAGTCCCTATACCATAAATTTGACATCCACATGCTTTCTAAAAGGTATCCATGAGACTATCATACCTATAATTTTGAAATATTTCTTTAGGGACATTTTTCTATGATAATTTTGTTTGAGTCTTTATATTTGGCATTCTTATTTATTTTAGCACTTCTAATTTAGGATTTTATTTAGAATAATTGTCCCACAAAAATTATTTTGGGTATTATATTAGGATAATTGTTTTAGACAAAATGTTTGAGATAATTTCTCTAAAGGATTTGACTTCACACTTTTCCCACAAGAATCAAGTCTTTAGCCTTTTGTCTTCATTGAGATAATTATTTCAGACATTTTACCTAAAAAAATTCCCTACTAAAATTTAGGTTTGCAATTTTCCTAAAGGAATTGGACCTCTATGATTTTGCTAAAATAATTGAGACTTAGCTCCTTATGTCTTTGTCAAGACAAATTGTTCAAACATTTTGTTTAAAATAATTTTCTCATAAAAATTGGTACTTTTCTTGAATAAATGTAATTCTTCCAATCTTTTTTCTTGGGAAAAATGTCTAAAAGAAATAAGACTTCTTCTCCATAGAAACTTTGTTGAAAGTACCTTTTCAGTCCCTTTGAACATACCTTTTGAAATTTTTGTGAAGGATACTTACCCTACATAATTACCCTTTAGTCTTTTAGAATGGCCCATTAGATCTCTTGAAATTGCCCTTCAAACTTATTGAAAGTGTTCTTTACCCTCAACAATTATCCTTCAAACCTTTTGAAAGTTCCCTTTAGGAAATTTTCAAGGGAAAAGTGCTTGAAATAAATGATCCTTCAAAAATTTTGAAAAGGTAAAATGAGCCTTCAATAAGTGTCCTTCAGGAATTTTATAAGTGAAAAATGATCAAAGGAAATGACCCTTCAGAAATATTATAAAGGAAAAATGACACTTACGTATTTTTGAAAGTTCCTTTGGCTGAAGTGAATAACCTTATAATTCTTTCAGGATTTTTATGTGGGAAAATTTGCTAAAGGGTATGTGCCCTTCAAAATGTTTTTCATAGACAAAAAATATGAAATAAATAAAACTTTGCATTTTTCCCAAAATAAAGGATTTATTTTAGGATTTTTGTGCTATAAAAATTCCTAAAGGGAAAGTGTCCTTCAAAATTTGTCACAGACAAAAAGTCCAAAATAAATGACCCTTCAGATCTTTTGTGAAACACTTAGCCCAAAATAAATAAGACATTAAATTCCTTTAGACTTTTTATAGTAGACAAAATGTCTGATAGAAATAAATCTTTAGACCTTTTATCTAAGATAAAATATCTAAAGACCTATTTCCATCAAATATTATGTTCGTGCAAAAAATATGAAAAGTCCAAGGGAAAGACATAAAGGCATATTCGTACTTAGCCAATTTTTTCATGAACTTGACCTTCCAAAGGAATAGTTGGAGAGGGAAGTTGGGCTAAGGACATAGTAATTTACACTTGACAAGGACCCAATTTCTTCATTGCAATTTTGGGTAGTAACACAATCTAGTTGAGCAAGCCTTAGAGTGGCTATTCTAACTCCTAAAGAACTTTAAACATAATTTTGATGACATATCAGAGAAGTGTATGTAACCCTTATCTTATAATATCAAGTATGAGATTATTGTGGTTGATTTAGGACAAGCTCAACATAGACCTAATTATATTTTTTTAAGCTATTTATAGTTATGAAGATCACATGCTATCCATTTCACACATAATTTATTAGATAAATAATTAGAAGTAGTGCTTACCCATAATTTGTAAAGTGATATATCTTATCACATAGAAATTTAATGTGTTGACATATTTGAGGAGATTATCGATAAAGGGATCCAAATTTATAAATCCCTTATGAATAAAAGTGTAATCAAGTTTTACACTCCTAACTAGAGCTAGAACTAATATCAATGCCTAAACTAGATCCAGATCCCAATTCAGATATAACCTCCTATGCTAGTCCAATCTAGTAATTTTGAGAATCCTAAGGTTTATAATCACAACAAGAAAATTATGGGTAATTGATTTACTAAATCTCACCATGTATAAATGATTAAAATGTTATCTATTCAACCAAATTCATTATGTAGACAACACTAATTATGTGGTCAATCTCACCATCTCCTTTGGAAATGTCTTAACCAAGAAGAATATCACATGTAAATAGAGTCTTCAATGATTTAGGAGAGCCCATTGAATTCGTGTTCTATAAACTATCTACTATTAATTTGATGAGTTTACCCATTCCAAAACCATT
The DNA here is from genome assembly GCA_037957365.1 of Torreya grandis. Classification (NCBI taxonomy): domain Eukaryota; kingdom Viridiplantae; phylum Streptophyta; class Pinopsida; order Cupressales; family Taxaceae; genus Torreya; species Torreya grandis. The sequence goes on from JARHVA010001187.1 coordinate 1,170,286, forward strand.
ACCTGAGTATTATCTTTTCTTCAACTAGTATAAATAGCATGAGTTTTGTGACTATCATCAAGTCAAAGGGCATTACATACACTAGTGTGTGCAATTAGGACACCTCATTGAGAATATTCTAGAAAATGGAGAAATGGAGTTGGATAATAAGGATCATACTTCTAATCAAAACCTAGACATTTATCATAACCCTTTTACACAACATAATGCCAAAAATAAGTATCAATAGTAGCATAAACAATAACATAGACCACAATGACAACAAAAATAACAATAATATAAATAATTATGGAAACCATAACTGCAGAATGGTAGGAACCAAGGTCAAAATGACCCATTTAAGTAAGGATATTATCACATCATTTTAAATGACCACAAAAACGTTTTATGACATATAATTAGTTGTCACATAACCACTATTACCATTAACCCTAGACCAAGTGCCCATGATTAATACTAAATAATACTCAACCACCTATTTATGCTTGTAATCATCCTATGGTTCATGTTAATAACTAAGATTAATGGTACCCAAGAGTTACCATTATGTGCCCTCCTCCCCCTCCTTCAAATTACAATGTCCCATTACCCAATCTATTTTACAAAATCATAACTCGATGAACTAAAATTGCCATTCTAGTTCCACAACCTTCTTCTACCAATGAACCTATCCAAACACCCATGCTATTTATAAGAAATAAAATTACCAATGACATGTATAAAAAATATGATATTGTGGAGAAATTACAAAATAGACCCATATAAATATATATCTTAAAAATTTTGTGTACCCTCACTATCTACAAGAACATCCTTACCAATCTTCTAAGCCAATTCTAAGTGTCTTATGATATTACACTAGAAAAATTCTAAACTTTGGTAGGATACTCATCTCTTGTCTAATAAATTACCTTAAAAAAAATGACATGTGATCCCTTGGACCTCTACATAATAAATTGTTATGTATTGAATCTATTATATCCTAACACAAGGTTAAATGTCTCCTTATAGACAATGGATCATGCCTCAACATTGTGTCTTTAAGTTTAGTCAAGCATCTCAGATACGTGTAAGTCGACCTTTAGCTAGAGACCATTACTATTAAGGCCTATAATAATGAATAAATGGAGTCACAAGGAAAATTAGTTTATCAGTGGTCATTAGGCCCATGACCCATGACACACTTTGTCATGTTATGGATCTAGATTTATAATATAACTTGCTTTTGGGCTGACCATGGATTCATGAAATTTAGACAATATCTTTCACATTTCACTAATGTATCAATTTCCCCCATTTTGGAATAGAAGTGGTTATTTCTATAGACTTACATCCATATCAATTCTACAATCATTTATAAGTTGAATATTGAGCTATAATTACCACTTTGGCCTAGACCCACACAAAAGAAGGACAAATATGTAATTGTTAAATTGATAAAATATAATTATATAGACCCAAATATCCTTGCCTAAACTTCATTTTCACTCCCTATTGGTATAGGTAATAATTTTACCATTTATAATAAAGGTCTAAGTAAATACCTCACATAAAATGTGTTCCACATAGCCAAGATTCCATAAGCCCATATATCCTATGGAAGCCCTAAATCTAAAGCCATTTTCATGGAATGATGATAAAAAATAAAGTTTAATGCCCAAGAGCCCATTGTTTTTACACCATCCACTACACAAGAATAGGACCTAAGTGCTAAGGATGATTCATGACTTGAGCTAATCGTTACCAAAGAAAAAAGTATCCCATACCTAATCAGATCATGGATAATCAAGATTATGAATCTAAAGGCTTGGGGGAAATAATAAATACACTTTTGATCCTATCTTCATGGAAAAAAACAAAGGAACTTATGGTATTATATTTAAACCACCTGGGAGTGACCTTGCCTATCATATCCATATTCCTACACTAATGATTACTGATGATAATGCCTATAATGATGTAGAGTCTAATTATAATGTATATGAGGACTTGTCCAATACCAACCTATTTAACGCTCATGTTGTATGTACCATTACACCTATCATTTATCATTCCCCACCCTTCCTCCATCATCCTCAACTCATAGACTAAAACCACCAAGAATCCATAGTATCACTCAACAAGTTAAAATATGATGAGGCCATTTATGACTTCATTGGCCTAAGAGAAAATTTTCCTCTAGGAGATCATAATCAAGAGTTTTCTATCACATTGGATACTACGTCCTATTTCAAAGAGAAAGTGAATTTCCTTAGCCAATATAAAAATAAAATCAAACATTAAGGTCCTAAAGTTAAAACCTCTTTTAGGCACTTTCAAACTAGGGTAATAATAAATAAAAAGGCTAGTCTCTTGGTGAAAACCTATTTCGGGTACCACTAGATTAAGATGTTCACCCTTCCTTGAATGAAGCTCAGGATGCCACCAATACCATGATCATATTTGGGTCAGAGATGAATGCATAATAGAAATGGGACTTTAATTATATTTTCCAAGAATGTCTAAAAGTATTTTTTATGTGGCCCTTACCACCATTTAGTGATTATGATTCATACTATCTAGGTGAGCTTGATGAACTAGTTAAACCAAAGGACTATGATATTACCAATCAATTTAATTCCTAATCGACTCTTCTTTAAGATGGTTTTACACTCCTTGTGTAGGAAACTTATGAGGTCAATATTTGAACACTAGATGATCCAAACTAGATAAAATTAGGCACATCTCTCATAAGGTATCACACTATGTATTAGTTTTTGTAACATCATCAAGGACTAACAAAAGGAAACCTTTCCTATGATAAATATTGAAATGATTATGGACTCTAGATCTTGGTATGAGATTATTTCTTTCATGGATGGTTTTTCAGGGTATAATCAGATCAAGATCATGTCAAAAACCCAACACAAGACAACATTCACCACTCCTCAAGAATTTTTTTATTATTATGTAATGCCTTTCATCCTCAATAATGATGATGATGTCACATACAATTATGTAATGAATATAATTTTTCATGACATGATGCATGATATTTTTGAAGATTATGTTGATGATATCCTAGGAAAATCCAAGACTAGAGTATGACATCCAAAGGTGTTGTGTAAAATAGTTGAATGCCTCTATGATTATAAAGTAAGGCTTAACCATAAAAAGTGGGTCTTTGGCTTCACTTCAGGAAAATTGATAATAATCATTATCTCTCACAGGGGCATTGATTTCAATCCATATAAGGTTGAGGCCATTACTGAGATGTCACCTTTATCTTCTTTAAAGTAGCTCCATAGTTTGTTGGGCATGATACAATCCATTCAGTGCTTCATTTCTCAACTAGATGATAAATTCCATCTATTTTACCACTTACTAAAAAAGGGATTTATCTCTTCATGGAATTCCAATTACCAAAAATACTTTGAACATTTAAAAGAATTCTTTTCCAATCTACCTATTTTATTATCACCTATACCATAAAATTTATTACTACTCTATTTATTTGAAACTGAAAATGCCCTAGGGTAATTTTTTTCCCAACATGATGAGCATGGAAAATAACATGTATACTACATGAGTTAAATATTGGTTACGTATGATCAAAATTATATGCTTATAGATAAATCTTTCTTAGCCATGGTCTTCATAGCCCAAAATTTTCATCACTACATGATTAATAATAAGACCATATCATAGCCAAAGTAGATCCACTCAAGTACCTAATTTTAAAAATAACTTTAAAAAGATGCATGGCTAAATGGATCATGAATTTAAGTAAATCTGAGATTGAATATGTTAATTAAAAGACCATCAAGGGACATATACTTATAGACCAACTTACTAAAGCTCCCTTTTCTGACATTCATCCAATCAATTTTGGGTTTCTACATGAGTCCATCATGATAATAGCAAAATCATCTCCTGAAGATCAATAATGGATGATTTATTGTAATGGTTCCTTTATGTCTCATGGATTAGGATTAGGGATTTTTTTATCACACTACAAGGGGACCTCATTCCCAAGTCTTGTTTTGTCATATTTTCTTGTACCAATAACATGGTTAAACATAAAGCACTCATTACAAGGATTTATCTAGTAGTACAATGGAATATCCAAATTCTACTCATTCATGGAGATTCTCACTTACTATTAATCAGGTCATGGATCATTTTTAGACCAAATATGAGAAGTTTGTGCCTTACAAGGCCATGGTAGATACCCTCAAACAATAAATCAGCCATCTTAAATTTGAGTAGATACTTTAGGCCAACAAAAAAAAGTAGATGCCATGGACATGATTTGATATATGATCCAACTTATAGATAAGGTTAGATATTATCAATTCCTTGTTTAAAATATTATAGCACCAACCCATGAACCTTCAACTATAAAAATTATTTGTGATATTATTGATCCTAGTTTTTCTTAGTATGTTTAACTATACAATTACATTTATGACCAATAATGGTCACCCTTCCGTATTATTCTATTCTTACTTCCTATTATGGTTCCATCATATGTATGTCATTATTCCCTATAGCCTAGGGGAAATATTTTTCCAAACATAACACTTAATTTACATATGAACAAATAATTCCATTAAGTAGTTAGTTCACTATTTTTCTCCATTTTGTTTGTTAATTGCATTTTCTTTTTAGTATTCTATTTTTTTCTTTCATTTACCTTGGAGTATTTTTTTTATTTCATTTGATTTAGATTAGTTTGTTTATTTAATTTTTCCTAGATCAATTTGTTTATTTCATTGTGTTGTAGGTTGTTTTTTATCACCCTTTAGTTGGTTATTTTATGTTTGTTCATTTTGAGTGTTATGTGTCTAAGGATGATTATTTTACACTTGAATTTTGCTTATTACTTGGGATTGAGTTGTTTAATTTTTTAATTTTTATTGTTTTTTAATGTTTCCCTTCCCCTCTGTTATCATTGATTTGTTACATTATGTTTACAATTAAGTATTGATTTTTTATATATTTTACTTGGGTTGTGAGTATTTATATTCACTCCTACACTTAGTTTATCACATTATCTTTACACTTTAGATTTGACTAATCATATCTTATGCCTAAGATGTTTATATTTGTGTTTAAATTAATTTTTCATGTGTATGACACACTTTTTTATGGTTTGTTTAGAAATATGATGCATAATGCCACATGATATAATAAAAATCAAGCCAAAAGATCTATCAAGCAATGGTGCTAATGGTATTTCCCCTTGTTCATAAAGGACATACCTAAACAAAACCCACCACATAATAACTAAATCACAAATGAATATTAATGATTTCTAGTTAGTATGTTCATCTCCATAATAGTAGGTACCCCAGATTCATATCATTCCCCTATGCTAGCTCATCATTACTCTATGTTATAATTTCATTTTATGAGATCTTTTTGCTAATTTTCCCATATAGGGAAAATTATTTAGATCAATCAATGATCAAATCTACCCTACTAGGGAAAAATCAAATGTATCACACACAAATATGACCTACTAGGGAAAAACTCACTATGTTAATGTTTGAAGATGCCTTGTTAGGGCAAAATCATTATTTAGACCTTTGTTGCCAATATACCATATTATTTTCCTCCTTTTGTGGGCCTATTAAATGGCACTATTTATTTCATGCCTCCTTGAGGGAGCATTTAGGGATCATCATCCACCATCTAGGGCATTATCCTATACTTATTAGCTCATAACAACCTATAATTTTTAACAAACCATTCCAACATTAAAATTTTTAACATAATTTTTTTTTCATTCTTTGAGAAAATGTTGCTATGCCTATGTCTTGCAAGGTCATATCAAACAAGGTAAAAATAAAAACACTCTTTTTTTATCACTTCTATGTCTAAGTGGAGTTTAGACTGATTTCTAGTAAATAATACACAACTAAGCCTAAAAATCATTGAACATCCCAATTTCATCTACAAATTAGACGTAAGTGCCAAAAATTACATTAAGGCTTCCCTATTTGGGTTAATACCCTATACATAATGATAACCTCTCATGGATTCATCCTTAGTTATGTTATGACCTAATAAATTGAAATTTTTGACCAATTAAGTGGGGCACTTAACCAAATTCTTGAAATAACCAAAATCCTAATCAAATTTACTTAGATAATTAATTAAAATTAAATGTTTAAGTGAAAAATCCATGTTGAATTAATGAATATCTATTTTTTGAAAATAAAATTTTAATGAATATAAAGGAATATGAGGTCATGATGATGTCAACAGCCTCAAATTAAAAAATTAAAAAATATCAACATAAATGCAATAAAAATTAGAAATGTTGAGCCATGCCTCCATAAATGCATAATTAAATCCATCATTTAATGCATTTGGAATCCCACCCTTTACCTTATTTAAAATACACATGGGTTATAGTTAGTTGAAAAACTATAAATATAAGTGCCATAACCATTCTTTAGCAAGCTTCTAGCTACAAAGAAATGATGCCAAATTATTATTAGAGAGCTTCATATCCAACACATGATAAGAGACAATTGTAAATTGAACAAGAGGAGGTGATGCCCACAAATAATTATCATTTATAAAGATTGTTAAGTTGTGGAGCCTAAAAGCTTCACATATGAGCGCATTACCATAGTTACAGGTTTACACAGTCACCGGCGTTGGTCAGGAGCAATCGACATTGGTCAGGTGTAGTTGAAGAGACGCCAGCATCGACAGGGGATCAGCCAACGTTAGTCACAGGCAAGCAGGAAGGAGCTGGTGTCGGTTACTTGCGTGTCTAGAATGCTATTTTCAAGGACAAAACTGAGTGTTTACATGATGAGTTTAAGTCTTAGTCTTAAGTTTGCATCTCTATTATTAGTAAGACTATTTTTAGAGCCCTTGTTTAAGAGGCTTAACTGTTGGTTGTAAGTGCATGCTCAAGTCTCCTAATTCTATATGTAGAATTAGATCTTCTTAGCTTATTGTAGTTCATTGTATGTGAATGTTGAAGAATAGTACAGAATTGTATAGGTGAATCAATCTAGGTTGTTGGATTAGATTATAATTGAGAGAGAGAGCTCTTGAGGGAAAGAGATCTAGAGAGAGATCTTGTGCATCTGAGAGAGGTGTGGAAGAGAGAAGTTTCTTCAATTGTATTCCTTCTATAAAGAGTTTAATATAGTTTTCAGGGTGGTTTCTTGTATCTCTTGTTCTTTGCTATTTATCATTCTAGTTACTTATCTATCTGATTTAATTCCATGGTTTATTGCTTTCATAAGTGTAATCATATTGTTGGTTGATCCCCAATAAGTGGTATCAGAGCCTTGGTTATAGGTTTAGAGATTGATATCCACAAGTGGTATCAAAGCTTAGGTTCACTAACAAGTGGTTCAGATCTGTGTAGTGTGTATTGATTACAGGTTCTCACAGGGGTTTCTGCAGGGATTTCTGTTTGAGTGGGAGAAGCAATGGCAGAAGAAAGTAGACTGAGAATGGAGAAGTTCAATGGAAAAAATTATCCACATTGAAAAATGCAGATAGAGGACTATTTGTATTAGAAAGATCTATACTTACCATTAGGTGGGATTGCAAAGAAGCCCACAGACATGGATGATGAAGAATGGGAAGTTCTTGATAGAAAGGCTCTAGGGTCTATAAGATTGAGTCTAGCATCTACTGTGATATCTAATTTATCACAGGCAAAAACAACGGTAGAGTTGATTACTACTTTAGCAAATTTGTATGAAAAACCCTCAAATTCTAATAAGGTATATCTTATGAAGCAGCTATTTAATTTGCATATGAATGAAGGTGGATCTGTATCTAATCACCTAAATGATTTCCATGGAATTGTAAATCAATTAAGTTCAGTCAAAATTGTATTTGATGATGAAATAAAAGATCTTTTAATATTATGTTCTTTGCCTAAAAGCTGGCATAGCTTAGTAATGGCAGTTAGTAATACTACATTTGCATCAAATATTTTAAAAGTAGAGGATGTTGTTAGTGTTATCTTGAATGAGGAAATTTGTAGGAAAAGCATAGAAGAGACATCTGGGAATGCTTTAAGTTTTGAGAGCAGGGGAAGGCAAAAAGAGAAGAGAAAGAAAGGGAGATCAAGATCTAAGTCTAAGGGGAGAGGTAGATCCAAATCCAGAAATGGCAGGAAGCCACAATGCTAGAATTGTGGAAAGATGGGGCACATACGCAGAGATTGCTAGTCAAAGCCTAAGGAGGACAATCAGCACGAAGGAAAATAAGAAGTAAAGGTTGCATGTATTGGACAAGATGCTTTAATATTCTCTTTGCATAATAATATAGAATCTTGGGTGTTAGATTTTGGTGCATCCTTTCATGCTACCCCTAATAGAGAATATTTTAGTGACTATATCCATGGAGATTTTGGAATAGTGTATTTAGGGGATGATGAGCCTTGTAAAATTATTGGCAGGTAAAGTGCAGCTGAAAATGTAGAATGGAAACACATGGGTGTTGAGAGATATTATGCATGTTCCTAGCTTGAAGAGAAATTTGATTTCTATAGGAAAGTTAGGGGATGAGGGTTGTACAGTAACTCTCACAGCTGAATCTTTGAAGGTGACCAAGGGTGCACTTGTTATGGCCAGAGGTAAGAGAATAGATACTCTCTATTTATGTAATTGTGTTACTAACAATTCTCCTTCTGTATTATCTACTTCAGATGTGGATGCAAAATTATGGCACTCAAGGCTTGGCCACATGAGTGAGAAGGGAATGTCAATTCTTAAGTCTAAAGGTAAGCTTTCAGATTTGAAAAGCATAGATCTATATTTTTGTGAGCACTATGTATTTGTAAAATAGAAGAGAGTGAGTTTTCTCAAGACTGGGTCTACAAAGAAGAAGCATAAGTTGCAGCTTGTTCACACAGATGTGTGGGGACCGGCTCAGGTAGCTTCTATTGGAGGATCATAGTACTATGTTTTGTTCATAGATAATGCTACAAAAAAGGTATGGATCTATTGTATTAAGAAGAAATCTGATGTATTTGAGACTTTTAAGATTTGGAAAGCTATGGTTGAGAATGAAATAGGTAGAAGATTGAAGTGCCTGAGATCTGACAATGGTGGTGAGTTCTACAGCTATAAGTTTAACTGGTATTGTTATATGCATGGAATCTGTAGGCAAAGGATGGTTCCAAAGACACCTCAGCAGAATGGTATTGCTGAAAGGATGAACAAAACAATTATGGAGCATGCAAGATGTATGAGATTGCATGCTAGTTTGCCCTTAGAGTTTTGGGCAGAAGCTGTTGACACTGCAGTGTACCTGATTAACAGAGGACCCTCTATAGCTCTGGATGGTGGAATTCTAGAAGAGGCATGGACAGATAAAAAGGTAGATCTCTCTTTTCTCAAAGTTTTTGGTTGTGAAGCCTTTGTGCACATTGATAAGGAAAATAGAAAGAAGTTGGATGCTAAGTCTATGAGGTGCACATTTATTGCCTATGGCTCAGATGATTTTGGTTTCAAATTTTGGAATCTAGGAACTAACAAGATAATTAAGAGCTGTGATGTTGTTTTCAATGAAAAAGTGATGTACAGTGATCAGCTGAAGAAACTGAATCAATCTGGGCAGAGCAATAGAGAATTGGACGAGGTGACAGTCCAATATGAGCTCACGGGAAAAAGAAATAATCACTTGCAAGAAAACACAGAGACCAACGTCGGCCAGTCAAGAACCGATGTTGGCAGGACAGAAACTAATGTGGGTCATATAGAGACTGACTTTGGCAGGACAGGCACCGGCATCAGTCAGGCAGAACCGACGTCAGCCAGTAACAGGTCTGGAGGTGACCGAGGTCGATCACTATCAGAGAATTTGGGTGGATAGCATGTTGTGAATGAGTCTCAGATGCCCATCAAGAGGTCAGAAAGGGTAAGTAAGCCTCCAATTAGATATTCTCCTTCATTATTCTATTTATTGCTAACTGATGGTGGAGAACCAGAGAGTTTTCAAGAAGCAATACAGGTGGAGTCTAAGAGTCAGTGGGAGCATGGCATGGTTGAGGAGATGGAGTCCTTAAGAGAGAACCAAACATGGGATTTGGTTGAGTTTCTAGCTGGTAAGAGAACACTGAAGAACAGATGGACCTACAGGTTGAAAGAAGGTGAGAATGGATAGATGAGATATAAGGCCAGATTGGTAGTGAAAGGATTTGCACAAAACCCAGGTATTGATTTTGGTGAGATTTTTTCTCCTATTATTAAAATGACTTCTATACGGATTGTACTATCTTTAGTTGCTATTGAGGATTTGCATCTTGAGCAGCTAGATGTTAAGACAGCATTTCTTCATGGAGATTTGGATGAGGAAATATATATGGAATAGCCGAAAGGATTTGATGTCAAAGGTAAGGAGAAGTTAGTGTGCAGATTGAAGAAAAGCTTGTATGGCCTCAAGCAAGCTCCTAGACAGTGGTATTTGAAATTTGATAGGTTTATGACTGAGCATGGCTACAGTAGGTGTCAATCTAACCACATTGTGTATTTTAAGAGATTGGATAATGGTAGATACATTATTCTATTGTTGTATGTAGGTGATATGTTGGTTGTAGGATCACACATGCAGGATATCTCTGAGCTTAAGGTGAAATTAGCTCAAACATTTGCCATGAAGGATTTGGGAGTAGCAAAGAAAATCCTTGGCATGAGCATTAAGAGAGACAGGAAAAATCACAGGTTGATATTGTCTCAAGAGGATTATGTGGACAAGGTGTTGAAACGGTTCAATATGCAAGATGCTAAACTGGTAAGCACACCTTTGGCTGGACATTTTAAGTTGAGTAAAGAACAATGTCCTAATTCACATGATCAGGTAGAGTACATGAGTAAGGTTACATATTCTTCCACAGTAGGGAGTTTGATGTATGCAATGGTGTGTACTAGACCGGATATTGCCCATGCAGTGGGAGTTGTAAGTAAGTATATGGCCAATCTAGGAAAGGAACATTGGAAAGCAGTTCAGTGGATCCTTAGATATCTGAGAGGAACCAATAGTAAGAATTTATGCTATGGAGGTTCAGGTACTTCTCTACATGGTTATATAGATTCAGATATGGCAGGTGATTTGGATGGTAGGAGGAGCACCACAGGATATGTTTTCACTATTGGTGGAACGGCGGTTAGCTGGATATCAAAGTTGCAGAAGGTTGTTGCCTTGTCTACTATAGAAGTAGAGTATATTGTAGCCACAGAGGCTAGAAAAGAGATGATATGGATGACACAATTCATGGAAGAGCTTGGAAGGGAGCAGGGGAGTTGCATATTATATAGTGATAGTTAGAGTGCAATTCATTTGGCTAAGAATTCAACCTTTCATTCAAGAACAAAGCACATACAGCTTAAGTACCACTTCATAAGACAAGCATTGGAGGGTGGTGAGTTGAAGCTGGAGAAGATCCATACAGATAAGAATCCTACTGATATGTTACCAAGCTGGTTACAAAGGAGAAGTTGAATCTTCGTTCAACTTTTATTGGTCTTCATGATTGAGTTGAAGATGGAGGAGCTAGAAGATGTTGATGTATAGGTACTGGTGCAGCTGTTTATCTCCAAGTGGGATATTGTTAAGGTGTGGAGCCTAAAAGCTTCACATATGAGTGCATTACCATAGTTGCAAGTTTACACAGTCACTGGCATCAGTCAGGAGTGACTGACATCGGTCAGGTGCAGTTGAAGAGATGCCAGCGTCGGTGGGGGATCGGCTGATGTTGGTCACAGGCAAGTAGGCAGGAACTAGTGTCGGTTACCTGTGCATCCAAAATGCTATTTCTGAGGATAGAACTGAGTGTTTGCATGATGAGTTTAAGTCTTAGTCTTAAGTTTGCATCTCTATTATTAGTAAGACTATTTTTAGAGCCCTTGTTCAAGAGGCTTAACTGTTGGTTGTAAGTGCATGCTCAAGTCTCCTAATTCTATATGTAGAATTAGATCTTCTTAGCTTATTGTAGTTCATTGTATGTGAATGTTGAAGAACAATACAGAATTGTATAGGTGAATCAATCCAAGTTGTTGGATTAGATTGTACTTGAGAGAGAGAGCTCTTGAGGGAAAGAGATCTAGAGAGAGATCTTATGCATCTGAGAGAGGTGTGGAAGAGAGAAGTTTCTTCAATTGTATTCCTTTTGTAAAGAGTTTAATACAAGTTTTCAGGGTGGTTTCTTGTATCTCTTGTTCTTTGCTATTTATCATTCTAGTTACTTATCTATCTGATTTAATTCTGTGGTTTATTGCTTTCATAAGTGTAATCATATTGTTGGTTGATCCCCAACAAAGATTGGTTGTTCACAGTGCTAAGTACAAACCTTTTCTCATGTTGATTTTAAGATAGAGTCATTCTAAGAAGGTAAATGGTAATTTTTGTCTTCTATCTATATATTTCTTTGTTTTTTATCATTGCTCCCCATAGTACTTAGGCTTAGAATGTTAGTTTTCTTTTATTTATTCTATTTTATCAACTAACAAGAGAAACTTTTAGACACCTAAATTTGGGCACCAATAACCTCCAACCAGGGTTTTGACTAACTTCCACCAAAGCGCATAATTTGGCCTAAAAACACTAAAACATGTTAAATGATGTCAAAATATTATATTCAAGTTTCAATTTTGGATAGAGTGTCACTAAATAGGTAAATTAAATTTATGGGCCAATTAAATTTGATCAGATCATTTCGAGTCAAAATGCCAATTTTGCACTTGGGAGCCCTAGATTGTTCTTTTCTACCAAATTTCTTGCATGAGACACATGCCTTTATTGTTTTGTGTTTAAAACATCCTAAATCGGATAATGGATCCAATGCATCTAAAATCACATCATAACTCCATTTTAGTCAAATTTTGAGCCAATAACAAGACATTCAAACTAATTTGATTATTTTGTGCACCAATTACTAAGATTTGCATCAAAGTTGGCTAATAATGTTTTAGGATAATTAAATGAAATTAAGGCCTTAATTTAATTTTACATGGAACTTTTTGAATAAATATTTATTGGAAATTGATTATTATTAACTACATCATCAAGTGACATCATTTCTTGGGAATACATCCCTATGCCATAAGTACATAAAATATCAAGGTTAACCCCTCTCATGCCTCATCATAGCCCTTTGATACCTAGTTAATTCCACTCTATCCCAAATATTGATGAGCCTACTTATAAATTTTAATTGAATAATTGAATTAATCCTTATCCACACATCTCCAACATGAGATGGATGGTTCATATTCATTTTATCCATTTGTAAAAATCTATAAATAAGAGGCCTTACCTATTGAATTATAAGCTCTTTTATGCCAAACTTATAATGTTGAATTGATTCCAAAGATTCATACAAATTAGTGTTATAATGCCAAAATATTGAGCCAAGACAAGCCAAGCCAAAGCCAACGGTGACAAGAGGAGATAAAGGTACCCACACTCCATTAAAGAAGATCTCTTGAAGCACAAGCTGAGCAAACTAATGAAGAAATATATTGGAGAATCTAAGGACAATAATAAAGTTTGTGTTCTTAATTTTTAGTTGTGTTTTGTCAAAAAAAATTATTCACTAAGTTCCCCTAGTGTCTAGGCCTAAAATGTATACTTTTTAGTGTGTTTCTTTCAATTTTATTTCATTTTGGAACTAAGAAAATACTAACCACCTCTCTCAATTCAAATTCCTAGTTCACATAATGACATGCTCGGTGGGATAAGATGCATCTTACGTATGAAGGAGAGCATGAGGCATCTTTAAAATTTGAATTTGGATGTTTAAAACTCTTTATAAGTGATTTTCTAACTTTGTTTGGCTAGATTTTCACCTTTACAAGTTTACATAGAGAACCAGCAATGATTAAGTAAACCATTGACGGTTGAGTAAACCATTGATGGTCACATAACCTTCACTAGTTAGGTAAACCATCATCAACTAGGTAAACCATCTTTGATTAGGTAAACCATCTTTGATTAGGTAAACCATCGATGGTTCACTGTGTTTTTCTTAAAAACACAAAATCATAAAATCATATTATGAAACACTAAATTTTCATAATATGATATTATTTTATCTCATGTTACATATATTTTTCATAAACTTTTGAAAATCTCTTTAAATTTTTATAATCTAACATATTTACTTTTGGGGTGATGCCATAAGGGTAAACAGGGAACTGACAGACTCTAAATTTGTTAAAGCATGCTATTAAGACATTTTTTGCATGATTTAAAATGAATTAGGAACATTTTTTTGGTGCTTAATGAAAATTTTAGATGCTTAAGTGAATACTTTTGATAAATAGGTTTCCAAAGTTACAACTTAAGACCAAGGAATCGAAAGAACACCACCTTATATTTCCTTTAGGGCTTAAAATTGAACACACTTATCAATTTTTTTTTCCAATAGTTGTTTAATTGAAACTTGATTTATCAAGAAGAAGGCCATTTCATGTATTCTCTTCCATTTGTCCCCTTTAGGGAACTTTTGGAATCAAAATCATCATCCTTATTACAAACATGCCTAGTCTAAAGCATTGAAAGAACATCATCTAAATCACTCCCCAAAAACATGTCATAGTTTGGGTGACCTTGAAAATTACACTAAAATATTTCTATCAATCATTTATTTTTATGCAAACTTGGCTTTCAATGGGGACTTCACTACCTCCCACAAGTTATTTAGGGAAGCTTTGACTAGTGATTTCATCTCTCGACACTGACTTCATCCACAACCACTAAGATCAGAAGTTTTAATGGTTAAACCACCTTCTAGTGTTGGATTTACACATGAGATGTATCTACACTTTGGACATCACACTACACTAATCAAGTGATGGATGTAGTGGTTATAAAAAGGAGAAGACCTTTTTATAACAATCCAAGTTCCATGGATACCCAATTATGTGATTTTCTTTTGCATCATGATGTGAAATTAATTATATAATTAATTCCCCTAGAAACATTCAAAAACTTGTATTTTTTAGCAAAATCACAACTTATCATGGAAGTATTATTAGTGTAAGGTATGCTTGAAAGTCCATGTCATAGTAATATCATTTGAGAGAAGGGGGGTCTAAAAACCATACTCTATAATTCACATTTGCTTTCGGATGAACACATAAAATCCTCTCAAATGATGTTTTTTGATGGATTCTAATAATACCAAGCAACCTTGTTAGTTTAGGACCTAAGAGTAATTAATTAGTTGGTTTTGTCCTAGATTAAACTCTTATTTAGATTTAAAACTTGGTTTGAATAATTGATACAAAATAAAGCACATAGTCCTCATTTTCCTGTTAACAAAGAGTCATTATGCTATCTACATGAATCATCAATTTGCCTTGTTTAAAGGTTATCAAAACTTGGAGTCATATCATCCACTTTGGCATAGTTATGCTACCCAATTGAGTTTAGAATTTTACCAAACATTATTCAAGTCCTTTATTTATAGCTTAAATTCAAAATTGCACCTTTATAAGTTTATAGGGTTGAGGTGTTAAGTGGGTTAACCATTTGCACTAAACTTGAGGAAACTTAGGTTCAATTTCCAATTTGGGTTGAAGGTCATTTAAGACTCATAATAATTGTCACCACTTGATATACTTAAGTCATTTTGTGCTAAACACTTGCACTTTGAGTCTATGCACCAAATTTTTTTTGTATTACTATCTTATTTCCATTGAGATCATTTAAATCATACATTTTTTCCTTAAAAATATTTTCAAAACTTTTAAGGTATGTATGTCATTTAAGTTAATAAAGTTAGTGTTATGATATCAAATTTGTGAGAAACCATATTCACCTTAGGTATTTTTTTAAGTGAACATTTTATCACATCTTTTGAGTAGTCTAGCATTGTTACACTACCCAAAACATTTTAAACATTGTTTCATAGTGTTCAATTTTGTACACATTTTATCAAGCTAATATGAGTATACATTTGTAAACATTTATCTATCATATTTATGCCATTCATATTTGTCTAGCTTATTTTCAAAAAGAACAAAGTTTTATACCATTATTTGTGAAAAAATAAACTATCTCAAGAGTGCCTTTTGTTTCATACCTTATACATATTTTAGCGAGTTCATGTCCAAGAGTCAAATGCCTATTTTTTATTAGAAGTGTTTCAAAATACATTAGATTGAAATCTCAACTATTTCAAATTATAGATTTTGATGCCATTTGGCCAAGAGTCATAACACATACCTTATTTATCCTAGATTTTGATGCCACATTTGGCCAAAAGACCTAGCAACTGTTTATTTCCTAGATTAGACTAATTTGAAAAACTTTGACCTTAGAGTATGTAATTTTGATTTTCAATCCATTTACTTGATATTTTTTGTATAAGTCATGTAATTTTAGACACTTAACGTTAGCTTATTTTATCACAAATCATTGCATAAACCTTTCCATCCTTTTGATGAATCTAGACCAAGTTTGAACATCATCTTTTAGACATTATCTTTTTAGAGTTTTTATAACTCTCTTTCTATCATAAAACATTCACTATGGATCCTAACATGTATTCCTACACTTGTAGTGGACTCATGTACAATCTAGGGATTAGTAATGTGGTTGCACAAGAAGAAATGGTGTAAGACCCTACACAAATAATATTGCTTATGAGATGGATCCCTATCCCTCTTATAGTAATCAAATAGGTTCATAAAACCAAGGTCCATTATCTAACTATTTATTTAATATGTCACCATATTTAGAATAGGACTAAGAACAAACTACACAATACCTAGCTATGATACCCATAACTAATGAACTAATTCCTCAATAATCATACTCTACTAATACTACTTCCACATATGATCTATTTTTGTTTGAGAATCATTTTTTGGATAACAAAGATGAGATTTTGGTTAGAGCCATAAAATTAGGGGATAATTTTCCAATGGACTTCCCTTATGAAAGTTTTCTAAGCCTAGTAAGAATGCCTCACAATAAATTGTATAGTCAATAGGACTTTTCTAGAAATACTTTGAATCTAGTCCAAACCATGTATCAGGACCCTAATATGCCTAACAAAGGAGATAAACTCATGAAAGATCAATTTTACCAAGTGCAGGCATCATATCAAACCTACCTAAATCTAGAATGCAATTACAATCAGATGACCATAGAGTAAACCTCTTAGTGACTTAGTTACTTCAATATGAGTTTTGATAGAGTTAACTAGTCAAGATAATCAAAGTTTAAACCCATTTGTATAAATAAATTTAGTAGATAACTTGTTACATTTGCCAATTATTAAAGAAGTGTTTTTTGCTTCTATGTAAAATAATGAGTAAAACACAATGGACAATGCACAAGCAATGTCCAATCTAAATCAAAGTGGTACTAATACATAAAAATCTAGTCAACAACATATGCTTTTAGTTAATACCATAAGTGGCTCTATAAACTTATGAATGGGAGATTTTATACCCCAACCTCAACCAGTTCCTTCGTCAAGCACACAACCAATAGGATCAGGTAGTCAACCAACAACCAATACCATGCCTCAATAATAGAATAGGATGAATCCTATTTATCCACAGTAGGTGATGAGTAACATTCCATAAAAACAATCACAAATGAATATACCAATGCAAAAAAGGCTAATCATATTGCTACCTTAATAAGGGGCAACTAATGGTCCACCTCATCAAATATTAACAAATGTACCTTGTTATTTACATACCAACATGCCAGTTCAAAACTAAATAATATTTAATCAATAACATATTCATGTTGGTCAGTGATAGGTGCTAAATATCCAACATGCATCCACTTCCCAACCAAGGTTCATGTAATAAGGGAGTTTCAATGTCTCTCAAATACTTGCTAGGCAACAATTGCCTTTTGTGTAAAGCCTACCACAAGTTCAGGGATAGGGTCTTAGCTCACAAGTTCCCATTCAATAGCAAGGTTTGAGTAGTCAGTAATAAAACCCTATTCAACCAAAATAGGCATAATATCATTATATCCCTACATCCCAACCTCAAAATCCTCCATGTTAAACCTTCATTATCAACCCAAACAATAATATCTCACAACCAAACATGCAATTTCAACAATTACATCTTAATTCATGTATGCATAATCCTAGTTCATTTCCCAACCAAACCAATGTATATCAAATACCCCATCATACCCCATTCAAAGTAATCCATTTGTGACTATTCAACCAGCTACCTAGGCCAATGTTTTGCCTCTAGCTAGTGTTCCCTCTAATTTCCTAGCTAAAGAATTGTAATAGATGAAGGATGTGATTGCCACCATCCAAGTACATAAAAAATTAAAAATTTTAAGTTTTATGATGTGTGTTCCTATCTTTTAAATATGGATTACTTATAGATTCCATTTCCTCCAAGATATGAGCCACTCAATTTTGATAAATACAAGGGGAAAGGTGACTCCAAAGCCCATTTAACAAAGTTATTTATTACTTGCTAGCTAGTGGCATATAGCGATATATACATTTTATTGTTGTTTCTAAGGATCTTGGATGGACAAGCCTTAGAGTGGTTCTTGAAGTTGACAAATAATTTAGTAACTAATTTTGATGATAATTTAGATAAGTTTGTGCAACACTTTTTGTACAATCTTGAGCATGATATTTCATTGGTTATTTGATGCAAGCTAAATGAAAAGGTAGTTAGAGTTTTGAAATTTATCTATAGTGATGGAGATCACTTTTAATATGATTCACTCATAGTTTACTAGATAAAAAATTAGCCATTGTATTCACTAAAAACTTGTATAGTGAGATAGCCTATCACCTATAGCTATAATGTGCATATACCTTTAAATAAATAATTGATAAAGGTTTATTGATTAAGCAAACCCTTATTAATAAAGGATTCATCCACCTTAATTAAACTAATAAGAACCAAGGTACCAATTAGGGAAATTGCCAAAACCAACATCTAATCTAAGTACAAACATCACAACTAGTATAGGCCAATAACTAAAATAGACCAAAGTAATTCAATCACACTAGGAATTGTTGTGGGAAATAGATTAACTGAGTCACATCATGTACAATGGTGAGAACATCATCTGTTCGACCTACACCACCTTTTCAAGTTACTCCTACTTGACAACCTCTTTAACCAATTCTAAAAGCATAATAACCAAGACTTATGCAATAAATACCACTACCCTTGCCATTGTAAAACCCTCCTCCAAGGAGAACTATGCATATGCATCATGTTTTTAGTGACCTTGAAGAGCCTATTGAGTCTATATTTTGAAAACTTTCCATCTCTAATTTTATTATTTGGCCTAAACAAAAACATTATCCTTAAGGCATCCCTTATCTTAATTGGTACCATGAAAATGAATTATGTGAGTATCATCGAGTCAATGGGCACAATTTATGAAGATGTGTGCAAATATAACATTTAATTGAAAATATGTTGGAAAATGGGGAGATCGCATTAGATGGTGTTGCTTTCACCTCCAATTAGACTCTTAGCATCTATCAAAACCCTTTTCCATAACATAATCAACAACAACAACAACAAAAACCATGGCTAGTACAACAACAAAATCAACAGTGCCAAAATCAAAGGCCAAATCAGTAGAACTAGTAAAATCAACAACATAGTCAATAGTAGAACCAACAATGTTAGAATAATAGATAAAACCAAGGTCATAATGGTAAAAACCAATAAACTTACCATGTAGTTGCACATGACTACAATACAGTTGTAGGTCATATTATATGGGGTAGCATTAATACCATCTCCATTAATCCTAGACAAAGTACCAATCAATCTAGACCATTGATAAATAATTCCACTCAACCAAATTACATGGATAATTCTTCTTTAATCTGGGACTGCACGTAGGCAAACCAAAAAACTAGTATTTATGTTAGGAACCCCTATCCAACGAAAGCATAATTGATTACTTTTCTTATAAGTAATTAAACATGGAATTATACTAGAATGATTAAGTAGCTAGAAACTTGAGACAACAAAGAATTTGAGAGACAATACATAATCTTGTATTAGATACTCTTAGAAGAAAATACAATAAAGAAGATGCCACTTCTTCTTCCACCTCAAAGGCTTGCCACACCTCAAGACCTTCTTCCCTCTCTCTCTTGCTCAACCACAACCAACTCAACAACTTGAGTTGTTAACCCCTCTTTGAATGCTTCAGCTGATCTCCTTGACCTTACACCTGTAGATCTCTTTGACCTTGCTTCCTTGCTTCAATGCTTTACTTGCCTTCTTGATTTACAATACATGCCTCATGGGTCTTTAAATAGGATCCCATGCATACAAAAATAGACTTCTAATTACAAAAATTAGACACGCAGCTCAAGACTATAATTAGCCCTTTAACATGCAAAAACTCACTTCACTTAACTGACTATTCATCAACAATAGTTCTGGAACTGCCACAGGTGATCGACGTCGGTCCATGTCTGTCTGGTGCTGACTGACATCGGTCGACTCCCTATCGATGTCAGTTGCCTTTTGCACTGTATGTGACCAACATCGGTCATACTACCAATGCCGGTACTTCTAGAACTCAGTAACCTCTCCTGTCTGTAATAGTTAAAGCTTTTAGCTCCACACCCTAACAATCTCCCACTTGGAGATAAATAGCTACAACTGTACCTATACCTGTACACCATCTAATTTGTTTCCTTGGCTCTGTATCCCTCTTCAACATCACTTTTGAAGAACAACCACCACAAAACTTGTGATGCTATACCTGTCACTTATGCCAAAAGAATTTTGTTGCTCCCAAATTCTTCATGACATACTTCTGAACTAACTTTACCCTTAGCTCAGAAAACTCCCTATATATGTAACCCTATAACAAGAAACACAATACAGTAATAGGATAATATAGCTAATATTATCCAACCTGGTAAAGAAGAATACAATGGTCAAACCTCCATTGTCTTGCAGCCTAATCAAGACCATATACCATAGCCTTCTATCTCACGTGTCCATCCACTCTCTCCTCTAACTTGGGAATCCATCCCTCATCTAGTGCTTTCTTCCAGCTAACAACTCCACCAACAAATACCTATTTGGTTATTCTCCAAGGACTCACACTCCTCATCCATGCCAAGCTCCCACTATTTCTAGATTCTACCTGCATTGCCTCTTAACATCTTCCTAGTTCTTGACCATTAGTAAGGAATATAAAGAAGGTGAACAATGAATATGAGGTTCACTTACCCTTTCTAACCTCCATATGGGCATTTGAGACTCCTTGACAGCTTACTATCTGCCCAACATCCATTCCAATGACCGATCTCGGCCATCTCCCAGTCTGCTCCTGACCGATGTCAGTTGCCTACACTGACCCTGACTGCCAATGTCATTTCCCTAGCTGATGCCAGTGTCCCCTCTATCGATGTCAGTTCCTTCCTGACCGATGTCGGACTTCTCTGCCCGACTCTACCGACCCTGCTGGTCTACACATGACCGATGTCGGTATCTACCTGACCAACGTTGGTTCCAAGTGATCGACGTCAGTGTCTTTGTGTTATTGTAAGTGATGAATTATTCATCCATGAGCTCATATTGGATCAAACCCCTATCCATATTGCCCTACTCAGAATTATTTAGCACCTGTGACTGATCTTTGTCCCTCATCTCCTCCATAAACACCAAGGCTTCTTTGTTCTTGTCAAAAGCATCAAATTTCCTTTTCCTGTAATGAACTCTATCTATGCTTTTCAAATCTGAACACATACATTTTGAATCAAGAATGTCCATTCCCTTCTTATTCATGTGACCAAGCCTCTTAAGCCACATCTTTGAATTTACAGCTGAAGTAGATAAACCAGAAGTAGAATCAGTAATACAAGTAGATAGATAAATAGTACCTACTTTCTTACCTCTTGATAAAATAAGTGCTCCCTTGGTAACCTTCCAAGAATCTACTGTGGGGGTTATTGTGCATCCCTCATCACCCAACCTTCCTACAAAAACCAAACTCTGCTTTAGAACTGGGACATGCATGACCTCCTTCAACACCCATGTGTTGTCCATCTGCAATCTCAGCTGCACTTTCCCTTTGCCAACTATTTGACAAGGTGTACCATCCCCTAAATAAAGCACTCCAAAGTCTCCCTAGACATACTCATGGAACAAATCTCTGTTTGGGGATGCATGAAAAGAAGAACCAGAATCTAAAACCCATGATCCTACCTGACTATCCAAAGAAAGTATGAGAGCATCTTGTACCACAATATTTGCATCCTTTGCTTCTTCATTACCTTCATGTTGATTCTCTTTATCCCTTAACCAACACTCTTTCTTTGTGTGTCCTCTCTTTCCACAAAACTAGTAGGTGACACCTCTGGATTTGGATCTCCTTCCCACCTTCGACCTTGATTTCCCTTGCTCGATCTTCTCTCTTTGCCTTCCCCTACTTTTTGCACTTAGAGCATTTCTTGATGATTCACCTGTGTTTTTCCTGTGTATTTCTTCATTCAATATCACACTCACAACATCATCAAATTTTAAGATTTTAGAAGCAGATGCAGAATTACTTACTGCCATAACCAAACTATCCCAACTTTCAAGTAAAGAGCATAAAATCAAGAGAGCCTTTACTTCATCATCAAAAACAATATTGACTGAAGCTAACTAGTTTTCCAAACCATGGAAATCACTAAGATGAGTATGTACCGATCCACATTCTTGCATTTGCAAAGTAAATAGCTGCTTCATAAGAAATACCTTATTAGAAGCCGAGGGCTTTTCATATAAATTTGCCAAAGATTTTATCAACTCTTCCATTGTCTTGCACTGTGATAAGTTGGAAATCACAGATGATGCAAGGCTCAACCTTATAGATCCTAGAGCCTTCTGATCAAGAACAATCCATTCTTCATCCTTCATATCTGTGGGCTTGCATGCAACCCCACCCAATGGTAAGTACAAATCCTTCTGATATAGATAATCCTTTATCTGCATTCTCCAATGTTGATAATTCTTGCTGTTAAACTTCTCCATTCGTAGCTTACTTTCTTCTGCCATTGCTAAACTCCCACTTAATCAAAAAACCTTGTGAATGACCTGTAATCAAATAATAACCTGCTTCCTGCAAACCGTAGCTCTGATACCAACTATTAGGAACCCCTATCCAATGAAATCACAATTGATTACTTTTCTTATAAGTAATTAAACATGGAATTATACCAGAATGATTAAGTAACTAGAAACTTGAGACAGCAAAGAATTTGAGAGACAATACACAATCTTGTATTAGATACTCTTAGAAGAAAATACAATAAAGAAGATGCCACTTCTTCTTCCACCTCAAAGGCTTACGACACCTCAAGACCTTCTTTCCTCTCTCTCTTGCTCAACCACAACCAACTCAACAACCTAAGTTGTTAACCCCTCCTTGAATGCTTCAGCTGATCTCCTTGACCTTACACCTGTAGATCTCCTTGACCTTGCTTCTTTGCTTCAATGCTTTACTTGCCTTCTTGATTTACAATACATGCCTCATGGGTCTTTAAATAGGATCCCATGCATACAAAAATAGACTTCTAATTACAAAAATTAGACACATAGCTTGAGACTATAATTAGCCCTTTAACATGCAAACACTCACTTCACTTAACTGACTATTTGTCAACAGTAGTTTTGGAACCGCCATAGGTGACTGACGTTGGTCCCTATCTGTTTGGTGCTGACTGATGTCAGCCGACTCCCTATTGATGCCAGTTGCCTTCTACACTGTATGTGACCAACGTCGGTCATACTGCCGACACTGGTACTTCTAGAACTCATCAACCTCTCCATGTCTACAATAGTTGAAGCTTTTAGCTGCACACCTTAACAATTTACACTTATAGACCTTATATTGATAACACATCCTTACCCCATGGCCACATACAAGTACACCAATAATTGAGACTTGTCTTATCTAGTCCCACACCATTACCACCATTTGTTAGTAATCATGGTCCTATATTTAATCCCAATTTTATAATCACAACTCATAGGTCAAAGGTTACCATCTTAGGCCCATAACCATCTGCTACCTTTCCCATTATCTAACCAACCATTTACCCTCAGAATAATCAATTTACCACTAACCTAGAGAGGAAGTTTGATATTTTGGAATAATTGAAGAAGAAACTAATATAAATCTCCTTTTTAGATTTGTTGTGAATGTCAAAAATCCAAAATAACTTTATGAATGAGTTATTAACCCAATCCACTATTTCTAGTGACATATCCCATGATAAATTTCAAGCTCTAGTTGGACATCTAGCTCCATCCCAACAAATCACATTCAACCAAAATGATTTGTCTTCCCTTGGCTCACTCCATAATAATCCATTATACATAGAAGTTTATATAAATTAGCATAAAGTGAAACATGTCTTTATAGACAATGGATCAAGCCTCAACATAGTGTCTCTAAAGCTCATCAAGCTTTTTAGGTACATAATGGTAGATCTCCAGCCAAAAATGATAACTATCAAAGCCTATGATAATCAAGAAGGAGAATCTCAAGGCACCATTAGCTTGCTAGTTATCATTGGACCTTTGACCCATGATACACTTTTCCATGTGCTTGAGCTTGAGTTATCATATAATATGATTCTAGGTAGGCCTTGGTTACATGAGATTCATGTAGTCCCATCAATGTTGTACTAATGTATCAAGTTCTCCCACTCAGGGATGGAAGTGAATATTACATGAGATTTTCACCCATATGAACATTGTAAACATCTTGAGGCCATGTTTCAAAGCTACAATTAACAATGCGACACGAATCCAAGTTTGACTAAAGATAAAAGAAAGGCCATACTTATTTATTCTCTAGAGGATAATTGTATAGATCCCAATACCCTAGATTCCTTTTCCCACATGTCACCTCTTGAAGCTTCTAATCATTACAACATTTTAGCTAATGCCCTAGGAGAATATGTGATGCTAATCTTCCTCATAATCCAAATACCTTTGTAAGACCTAAAGTTACCCCACACATGCATTAGTAACAAAAAGGTAAAGATAAACTTTATAATCCAAGACCAGTCATATTCATACCAACATTTGGCTAGGAAAAGGACCCTCTTGAAGGGGATGAATCATGGTTATACAATGACAACCAATCTAATTGTTATAAAATTATAAATTATCCTATTCCCAATAGGATCATGGAGAATAAATATTATGAAGGAAGAGGCCTTAGACCAAATCAACAAAGAACCATTGAGCCAATTTCTATGACCAAATATAAAAGACCTTATGGACTTGGATTTAAACCACCTGGGGGTGACCCCGTGTATCTTATTCAAGTTCCATCATTCGTGACTAGTGATGATGATGCTGACAACAAAGTAGAGTTTGATCATGATGGCCTTATTTTTGGTGACCTAGTTGGAATAACCTATTTGATAATAATGCCATATGTACCCTTAGTCCAATCATTCATAATAACCCATTGACATTATACTATCCCCAACTAATAGATTGGGACTAACATGAATCCAATTTACTAATTGATGAATTTTAGAATGATGAGGCATTATATGATTTTCTAGGCCTTAGAGACAACATTCCATTAGGAGATCATAAATTAGGGTTCTCAATCACATTGGATCCTAAAGCCTATTTTAGAGAGCAGGTGAACACCCTTAGCCAAAAATAAATAAATAAAACATTGAGGTCCCAAAGTGAAAACCTCTTTGAGGTGTTTTTTGATTAGAGAAAAAGTAAAGATAAAGGCTATTTTAGTGGTGAAAACCTATATCAAGCACCATTAGATGGGGGTGGACTAGGAGAACACTAATGATGAACTTGCCTATGGATCTGAGTTTAGTTTTGAGTAATAATAAGTGTTTGATTAAATTCTTCAAGATTTTATGAATATTTTTTTCACATGGTTAGATCTCCCATTGGGAGACTCAAATTCATCATGCCTAGGAGAATTTGAAGAGCAAGTCCTAATAGAGGACCTTGATATAGTCTAATAGTTCAAGTCTTTGCCTACTATCTTAGAAGATGGTTCAACCCTTCTAGTGAAAGATACAATAAAGGTTAACATCGGGTCCCTAGATGACCCAAAGTGGATCAAGCTAGATGCTTCCCTTATTGATAAAGAGCATGAAGTCCTTAAAATCCTTTTGAGGAAGTTTATAGATATTTTGCATGGACATATTCTTACATGCCAAGTTTAGACCCTACCTTGGTTTTAGACCACCTTGTGGTCAATCCTAATGCCAAACTGGTAAAATAAAATCAATGTAAGATGCATCCTCACATTTTTATATTGGTAAAGAAAGAGTTGGAAATAATCTTAGAAGTAGGATGTATTTGATCCATTGATTATTCAGAATGAATATCTAATGTTGCACCTATTAGTAAAAATCCAAAAGGAATCATAATCTATACTAATTTATGTGATATCAATAAAGCTTTCGCTAAAGATGACTTTATTTTTCCAAAAATTGACATGATCATTGAATCCATAGTGGGCTATGAAATGATTTCATTAATGAATGGAATTTTTAGGATACAACTATATTAGAATAGTAGCAAAAGATCAACACAAGATAACATATACCACTCCATGGGGAACATTCTATTATCAAGTAATGTCATTTGGTCTTAAGAATGTTAGAGCTACCTACCAAAGAGCCATGACCATCATATTTCATGGTATAATGCATGATATTGTTGAAGAATACATCGATGACATACTAGGCAAATCAAAGAGCAGGGCTGACCATCCAATAATGATACATTTAATATTTGAAAGATTATGTGAGTACAAAGTATAAATGAATCCAAATAAATGTGTGTTTGGATTAAAATATGGTAAATTACATATCTTCACTATGTCTCATAGAGGCATTGAAGTCTATCCAACCAAATTCCAAGCTATAATAGAGATGCCACTACCAACCAATTTGAAGTAGCTCCATAGTTTGTAGGGAAAAACAATGTCTATCCAATGCTTCATATCTCAATTAGTTGAAAAATTCAACCCTTTTACACATCTAAAGAAAGGAGTCACATTTCACTAGGATGATCACTGCCAAATAATTTTTTAGAAACTAAAGGATTATCTAGCAAATCCACCTATTTTATTGCCTCTTATGTTGGTAAATCCATTTTTGTTGTATCTATTAGCTATGATAATGCCTTGGGGTCACTTTTGGCTCAACATGATGACAATGGAAAAGAGCATGGTATGAACTATTTATATCATAAATTGGTCACATATGAACACAATTATATGCCCATAGAGAATTCTTGTTCAGACATGGTCTTTGCAGCTTAGAAACTATGACACTACATGTTGAACAATAAGACCAGGGTCATTTCAAAAGTAAATCCACTCAAGTATCTACTATCTAAAATATCTTTACAAGGTACAATGGCCAAATGGATCATGCTTCTAATTGAGTTTGAAATCAAATATGTTAATCAAAAAGCTATTAAGGGGAAAGTTCTTGTGGATCAACTTGTTAAAGCACCACTTGATATAGAGCCACTAACATTCCAATTTCTAGATGAAACCATAATGACCATCATTGACACACCTTTTGAGGAGTAACACTAGAAGCTATATTTTGATATATCATTCATGGCACATGGATCAGGTGTAGGCCTCTTATTTATTACACCATAAGGGGATCTAATCCCCAAATCATTTAGGATCAATTTTCTTGTACAAAGCTATGGTTAACACCCTAAAACAAAAAATATAGATATCCAATTTGAGAATATACCAAGGGTTAGTAATAAAATTTTTGATGCCATGGCTACTATTAGCTATCTAATTTGATAAATAGATAAAGATAGAGAGTATCAGTTCCTCATTAAGAATTTGGTTATACCAGCTCACGAACCTTCAACTATGGCAATGATTTGTGATATTGTTGGTCTGAATTCTATCTATTATTTAGACCTTTATAATTATCTTCATGACAAAGTTATACCACCTAACCTATCCCAAAAGCAAACCAAAGCCTTTATCCACCAAACCACTCACTATACCTTTATTAGATTAACCCTTTGCCACCATATATTTTATGGAACTCTACTTCATTGTTTAACTTTGATAGAATCTATACTAGCATTATGGGAAGTTAAAAAAGGGGTATGTGGAGGCCAATCTAGTGGGGCAGTCCTATCCAAAAATCTTGTGTACTAGTTATTATTGGACCATGATGGATGCAGATCTAGTAGCATATGTAAAAAAGTGTGAAAAATGTCAATAGCATGCTAATTTGATTCATGCTTTAGTAAAGACTTTAAAATCAATGTTAACACCATGGCCATTTGCTACATGTATCTTTGACCTCATTGGGAATATCAAACCCACTTCATCTGATGGCCATAAGCATATCCTTACTACCACCAAATATTTAATTAAGTGGGTCAAAGCTATACCCCTAAATTACATGATTGGAAAGCAAATTTACAAGTTCATTTTCAACCATCTCATTTGCCACGATGGTATCCCCTCCAACATTATATTTGATAATGAAGGATCATTCAAGAATAAGGATGTTGACAAACTATGTGCTAAATATAACATCACAAAATTTCTATATGACATATTACCCTCAAGTTAATGGCTAGGCTGAAGAATCAAATAAAACCATTGTTAACATTCTTAAAAAGATTGTCAATGATGTCAGTTGCGATTGACACCTTCAGATATTCCATGCCCTTTGGGCATATCATACCAATCACTGTACCCCCATACGAGCCACTCCATATTCACTTATTTATGTTATATAATCCATCCTTCCCATTGAGGTTGAGTTATCTTAACTACACATATATTTCAAGCATGTCCTAAATGATCATAACTATCGTGTAGCTCACCTAAAAGAGCTAGACCTACTTGATGAAAAATTCACAACTACACTCAACAATCTTTAGGCATATCAGAATCAACTCAAAGGCAACTATAATAGGCATGTCAAGTATAAAACATTTAAACTTTTTGATCTTGTTCTTAAAGAAAAATAAAATAATATAATCGCTGAGAAGAAGCATAAAGATAAATTCAAACCAAACTAGATAGGGCCTTTCATTATTACTATAGATTATGGATCAGGAGCATAACAAATCACCACACCAAATGGAGATGAACTTTCTGAGTTGATGAATATTATTCACCTCAAGTAGTGTTTTGCTTGAACACTATGGTGTATTTTTTATAAAGAACCATTCTAGTTATGCCACTTTATCACTATTCTTCTTTTATGAATGTCATTCTTGTCATTCCTATTCACCTATTACTTATCCATTTTACCATTCCATTCTATCCACCAACCATGTTTTGAATCCTATCTACCTAGCTCATTTGACCTTAGTTTCACCATTGGTTGTACCCATTTAGCCCTAATGAATCTGATTAATTTTATCAATTGCTTTAATCATTTCAGATAGAGATCATATTTTGGATCAGTATGATAAAAATTTTAGTGATTGTATCCTTCATTTATTGTTCCTTTCTTATCACTAGTCCTACTACTAATTATAACTATATATGGGTAGATTGGTACCATTGATCTATGCCATTATGTCCTAGTTATAACCACCTATGGGAAAACTAAGGGAAATATTTTCTTATTAAGCCTTAACATACCAATTAGCCTTTCTCTATGCCATACTATGCCTTTATCCCAACTATGCCTATTTTTTTTGAATTGCCTATTATACTAGTCAAATTCCTCTACTATAAGGTAGAACTATAGTGAATTGAGGTCTTAATTTGGGTATATTTAGGTAGTGCTTGATACTTATTAAGGTTATTTCAATCACCCCTAAGCCATGCTCTCACCATTTTACGAACAACCTAAGCCATATTTTTATCATTTTATGATAAACCTAATCCATGCTCTCAATGTTTTGTGAGCTTGAACCATTTAGTTTCTCATCATTCTCAATCGAGTTGAGATACTCCAAAAATTCCAAAATCATTTGTAAAATCATTATAAAAAATAAAAAGCATTGACCACTTGTTTGCCTTAAGGATTTTGGGAACCCTTACTCAGTTGTAAGAAAATAACTTGTCACTTAGTTTCCCCATCCTTTTGGCCTTTTCTCCCACACACTTGCCATTTTTAAAGACCATTCTTATTCTTCTATCCCATTCATTCTATTTATTTTCATTAGTTATCACTTTTTTCCCATTTCTTTGGAGAACTACATTTGGCTTGAATTTTTTGTTGGATATTACATCCATAAAACTATGTAGACAATGTCCAATTACCTAGTGAATATGGAGATAACTCGACCACCCCCTTTCTTTTATTCTATTCCCCATAATTTCTTAGTTTGTTAAGTTGTTGCCTATTTTCTAGGGGTAATGTTTGTATGGTTTATATTGAGTTTTTTGTTTGTTTGTTTGTTTTTTTGTGTGTATATTTATTTTCTTTCAACATTGTTGCCTTGATTTATTCTATGTGAATTCATTAAATGATTCCTTGCCTATACTTACACTTGAATCCATCCATATTCATACATATACATTGTCATCATGGTTTTTATCATTGGTGTATTGTTTTCTATTAAGTATTGGATTTTAGGAGTTAGTCCTTCTACATATTTTGGCCAAGTCCTCATGATGTTATACCATGATGACTACTATCAAGTGCTACAACAAAAATTAACTTCAAGATGTCTATTCAACAATAACAACATTTATGTCTATTTGAAACTAGAATCCCAATCATATCCCAAATAAAGTAATTAACCATGAAAGAATTTAAACCTTTGTTAGTTTGGATGAGCATCTCCATACTAGCAAGTTATTCCAATTCATCATTACTCTCTATGTTAAGTTACTATAATCAATCATCCAATCAATCACATTTTCCATAATCAGGGTCTAATGATTATAACTACCTATGGGCAAATAATTGAACACCATCCCACCTATATTTCTTAATTATTATAACCACCTTTGGGAAAATCATTGTGTTGCCACCCCTTTACTTTTTATGCCCATACAAGGGCATGTTTTTATTTTATTTTTCTATCTTAACTAGGGCAGCTCCATCTTCTCAATGATTATAACCACCTTTGGGCAAATCATTTTGTTTTCATGCCACATTGCCACTAGTAGGGTACAATGCTTATAACTTCCTTTGGTAAAGCCATTATACACCATCCCACTTTCATTTTGAATGATTTTTAATACTTTTTCAATATCATTTTGTTCTCACCCCATCATCTTCCTTTCTTTGGTCCTCTCGTCTCACTTATTTTCGAGGGACCATTTGCCAACCTTCCTTATGCTAATCATTACCTCAAGGGGGCCTCATATATTTACTTCATCATCATTGAAGTTATAGACATACAAGACCTTTTAATTATTTGAGAATATAGTTTTGTTCTTATAGCTTGTAATGCCTTCCCAAATAGGGGAAAATTGTAGACACCTAAATCTAGCCACCAATAACCTCCAACCAAGATTTTGAAAAATTTCCACCAAATTGTAGACACCTATATTCAAATGTCAAAGTTTTTTAGAGTGTCACTAAATGGGGCAATGTAATTTATGGGGTAGCTAACTTTGATTAGATCACTTCAAGTCAAAATTCCAATTTTACACTTGAGTGCCTTGGATTGCGCTTTTCTACCAAATTTATTGCATGAGACATGTGTCTTTGTTATTTTGAATTGACAACATCCTAAATAGGATAAAATATATAACACATCTAACATCATATCCTAACTCTAGTCTATTTAAATTTTGGGCCAATAACAAGATATTTTGACCAATTTGTTTAATTTGTACACTAATTACCAAGATTTTCATCAAAGTTGACTAATCATGTTTTAGGATAATTAAACCAAATTAAGGCCTTAAGTTAATTTTTCATGGAACTTATTGAATAAATATTTATTGGAAATTTATTGTCATTAACTACATCATTAGGTGACATCATTTCTTTAGAAGACATCCCTAGGGCATAAAATATAAAATATCAAGGTTAACCCCTCCCATGCCTCATCAAAGCCCTTCCATGCCTAGTTAATTCCCCTCTATCCTAAATATTGATGAGCTTATTTATGAATTTTAATTTCATAATTGAATTAATCCTTAGCCACACATCTCCACCTTGATATGGATGGTTCAGGTTGATTTTATCCATTTCAAAAAATTATAAATAAAAGGCCTTACCTATTGAATTCTAAGCTATTTTATGCCAAAATTATAATTCTTAAATTATTACAAAGATTCATGAAAAGTAGTGTTATAATTCCCAAATATTGAGCCAAGCCTACCCAAGTCCAAGCCAAATGTGCCAAGAGGAGATGAACGTAGCCACACTCCATTGAAGAAGATCACTTGAAGCAGCTGAGCAAGCCAATGAATAAATCTATTAGAGCATCCAAGGAAGGTAGTAATGTTTGTGTTCTTGCTTTTTATTTATGTTTTATCAAAAAAAATCTTCACTAAGATGCCCCTAGTATCTATGCCTAGAAATGTATGCTTGTTAGTGTGTTTCTTTCAATTTGATTTCATTTTGAAACTAACACAATAGTGACCACCTCTCTTGAGTCAAATTTCTCATTCACAAGACTAATCATTATCTTTATAATCCTATATTACAGTGTGTTTGTATAATGAAATATTTATATCAAAACACATTAGAATGGATTTTAAATAGTTAACATCATATAATGAGATTGATTATTAGAGATAGTGTAAAATAAGGATAACTATTAATGATTACATGGTGTTCATAAAATAAGTCTAAGAAGATAGTGATAAAAGGATATGTATGGAAAAATGATAGATAATGGTCATTCAACACCATTAAAAAAAAGGAACTTAAATAGATTGAATCTTTCTATAAGTATATCATTTGGCAAAAGGACAGGTTATGTCATAAAATAAATGGGATAAGTGAAAATATGTTAAGTCACATCATCTACCTAATAATGAATGAATCAAATAATCTAGATGTAAAAGGGTAATTTTCATATCAAATATCAGTCAGATGATACTAATTTGAGAGGAAAACTCATGCACAATTAGTGTAATGCATTTAAACTAATCATATAGATGGATTTGGGTGCTAAAAACTATATAAAAGGGCATGCACAACAGAAATATATTACATAATTTTACCAATAAGAAAAATCTATGATCTAATTTTAAAAAACCTTACTATACACATATTGCATACCATATTAATACCTATAAAAACAAGTATTCCATGAAACTCAATACAATAATCATGGAGAGAGATCAATTTTTTATCTCACTTTTAGATGCAAAAAGAGAGAAAATGGTTATTGGCCTAGGCCTAATAAAAATGAAATATCAAGATCTAGATACATTTGACTTTATTGATGCTATATAAGAAATTTTTTTGTGTAGGATCCACAAGAAGTAGCATAAATAAGATCCCTATCTCTTCAACATTTCTTACAAGTATCAAATGTAGAATGATTAATTAAACTACTTACTTTTGGACAATTATATGAGGTAATGTTCTCCATTATTAGTAGATATAATTAAGGAGATCTTCATTTGTCCTAGGATGTCACAATCTAGATTTATTATTATACCATGTCATGATAAATAAGCCTCCTAACTCATAAAAAATTCCTCCTACCTTATAATTTCACCGCTCCACCAATTCACTCTAACACTAGGGATAAATATACCACAAATGCAAGAAAAGGAATATCCATTCTTTTGATATATGTTTATTTAATTTACATCCTATTGAATGAATTACCAAGGGTATTTGACAAACAAAAAAATGGGTGAAGATGGAAAAAAAAAGGTGTTATCAACATTAATAATTCTATGATACACCCACACAAATATTTTAGTTAGACCAAGTTTCTCACATTTGACCTAAACACAAATGTTGAAAAGATTCTTGTTGAGACCTCACAGACTTTCCAATACCATTTTTTCTTTTGTTTCTATAATTCACACATTGGAAATTAGAGGAAGGATAGGTTAACCCTATTATACATTTCTAGCCTACTACTACATTCAAAAACATTAAATAAATGAAAATAGGGTAGTATTATGAGTAATTGGGAAGGTTTAATACATGGTGGATGAAACGACTAACCATTATTAATTTTCATCCTAGAATACCCCAAGATGTCATGTGATATATTGGACAACATGCTTCATTTATAAATCTCCAAAATGACATCCAAATCAAGGTTCATGAATTTCCTAAAGAAACTTTAACTTTACTACCATTATTTATTACTATGTTAGATGTGAAGGTAGAAGCATTGAGGAAATAATCCTTAGATATGAGGTTAGTTCCACCACTATGGTACATTCCTCTAGGTACATAGCATACAATATAACTATAGATCTTATACGAACCCACAATCACTTGATTATAAGTTAAAGGCCACAATTCTAATAACTATAAGACACTCAAGAACGTTATTCAAGATATGCTTGATAGAGGTGATCTCATCTTGGATAATCCTAATGCACCCGCTAATTAATATATGGATGTGTTCAAACACCATTTTTATTACCATTCAATAAATAAAAATATTTTTCAAACCATAAATAACTTGGTTGACAATAATATCCATATAGTTAATATGGTCTTTCCTGTACCTCTAGTTTAACCTTCCCCTCAACAAGAAACATCTATTGCATCGACTCCTCCCCCTCATTCAATGGCATATACTTCACCCATTCTTATTCCTTAGGTAGAAGAGCCTATTTCACCCATTCCACTCCCTTTAGAGGAAGAGTCTCCTTTACCACTTCTTTTTCCACTTGAGGAGCCTGTAATGCAAATTCATTTTATACCAATATTACCTATCCTCTTACCACTTGAAGACCACACCCTACCCATTCCTCAACCACATGTTGAAGGGAACTTCATTCCTACATTATACCATCTTGAGGAACCTTCTTCACCTACCTCTCCTCCACCTATAGAGAGTAGTACCCCACCCACTCCACATTTTCACTTACAGAAGTCAGTATTATATACTCCCATAATAGATGAGAGACCTATTGTGCCTACTCCAATTGTCCCACTCTTACCCCTTCTTTTACCTATGGAGGATCATACTTTACCCATGCCTCACCCACATGTTGAGGGAGCCATAATACCTATGCTTTACCCTCTTGAGGAACCTTCTTTACCTACCTCTCCCCTAGCCATGACAAACTATGTATCTTCTACTGTCTCTATCAAGAGGACCCAATTGTGGTTCTTTCTCGTCTTTGGCCCAAAGTAGCAGAAACCAATAATTTCCCTCTCTCCCAAACAAAACCATAAGGCCTACATCAACTTCATCTAAAACCTTCACACATTTGGTGAAAATTCTATAATTTCTTGACTCCATGAAGATAGATCATACAACATTTTGGGATCAACTTAAAAATCCTTATCTAACATAATGAATGTCAACCTTTACCTCTAACCCTCTCACTACCCTTTACCATAAGGTCTTTGACAAAGCTAAAGCTTCTTCACCAAAATCACCTGAAGCTCAATCATCTATGTCAGAACCCTCACCCTCATAAGAATCTACCACATTAAAGTAGATTAGGCCCTTAGGTGTACATCACATCTCTAATCTAATTCATCCATAGGTAAAATTATATTTAACTCCTAAACCACAAGTTGGAGTTTCACATCCTGAATTACAAAAAAAAATTAAGATCCCTAGATCTTTTTGATCCCTTCTTCAACCCTCAACTTTACCATCATTTTAGGACCACACCCTTCTACTTCAATTGGAATATTACATAACCAAATAAAAAAAAGGTTAAGCTACCTCCACTACTGCCTTTGCCATCTAGTAGATCTTTCACATCTAACACTAGGAAAGTAATATTAAAACATGTAACTCCACCATCAACAAATATAACACCACATAAAATAACCTTTCCAACACTAAAATGAATGAAGGTGTCCACTCCTATTAACACAACAACTGTGAGCCCACTTGCAAGATCTCAAATCTTTTTCCTACATCAGTTATTGTAATTTTCCATAATAAATCTTCCTCTCATAAGCCTTATATTCCTCTTGAAATGAAGCCATCCTATCTTAATGATACACAAGTGTGTTTATATCATTGTTCACCTAGACATAATTTTGAGAGTTGTAAAGCTCTCATAATAGTTATTCAGTAACACTTTGATATCGACACTTTCTTCGATGATACTCCCATTAATATTCCTATTATTCCACATTTTGCATCCATAATTCCTCCTACCATTACACCTAAAATCAAACCTAAACATGGTGATGTAACCTCTTTACCACATTTGTCACTGACATTTTAGATCAACATAATTAATGTTGCTACACGGTCATAAAACCAAAAAGATAAAGCTAAAGAAAAGGTTGCTTTTCCTTGGGCTCAGCCCTTCACCAAAGACACTCCTAATTCTAATATATCCATATTAGTTGTTCCTAAAATAACATCTTTGGATGTTATTCAAAGCTCAATGGTGAAACAACTTCACCAAACTCCTATGAAAATGTCTTTATATGAGTTAATCTAAAATTCATCCAAACACCATCAAGCTTTGATTAGTGATTTTAAAATGATTAAGGTACAATCAAATGATCCCTAACCTCTTGTAGCTTTGGTCAGCTCCCTTAATTCTATCTCCTTGATTTCTTTTAGTGATTCAAAAATTCCAATTCAACACCCTAAAAATTAGGATTTTGCCATTTTTATTATTGCATATATTGATCAAACTCAAGTCAAAAGAGTCATGAACAATGGGGGGATAGTATTAATATTATTTCCATGCATTCAATCTAACATCTATCCTTTATTAACAATTGCATGTCTCAAACTTATGTGGTACTCCATTCCTTTAATGATATTATAGCTACTATGGTGAGAACTATTGTATTACATATCCATATAGGTCCTCACACTATTCTCAAGCTCTTTTATGTTGTGTAAGGATATTTCTAATATAACATACTTCTTGCATGACCTTTGATATGTGTTATGGCATGTGTACCTTCAAATTTGCATTTTTGTGTCAAGTTTGAACATGATGGACAAGCACATGTCATAAATAATGACCCACCTCTATTTAACACATGTAACATGAATTATAGTCCCAATAATGTTCTCATTCCATTGAAAACATCATATTTCACACATGATACTTTTCAAGCTTCTACAAGCTCCACTCTCATGGTTACTCAAATACTAGTGTTGGTTGAATATTTTGTCGATCAACATACTGATAAACAAAATAGGTTTGATTAGCCAAAGTAGGAAGATTGGTCATCCAAATGTGTAGGTTTACCACATCAAAAGGGGACTAATCTCTCCTCTCATCAAGGGGAGGTTCCCTATATATATATATATATATATATATATATATATATATATATATATATATATATATAGAAAATAATACTCAAAGGGTAGGATAAACCATCCATCTCTCTTTATTCAGAGATGATGCATGAAAATAAAAGGAAAAATCTCAAGGGAAATGACAGAAAACACTCCTCTTCTTTTAGAAGTACTATTCAGCAAACCACAAGAATACTCCTAGTAGTAATTACAAAATGTAACCAACGATGTAGTAACAAGCAAATTGAGATGTAGCACAAAGTCTCCACCTAAATTGCCCAAGAGTGAAATACAAAGGACAATGAGGGCACAAAGTCATCCCAAGGTCCTAACACAAAAAAAAATAAAACACACTAAAGGCAATTATGGGGGCACAAAGTCTCTCCACAGTTGACTTCAGGACACCTTCCTGACTACTTTCACTAATTTTGCTTGTTGAATTAAAGGAATAGAAAATATATTAAGGAAAAAGAAATAAGAACAATTTCCCCAACAAGAAAAATATCACAGCTCAAAGTCTGAAAAGTCACTTGCTTTCTTATTCCAATAACAAAATATGATCAACAATCTGAGCTCAAATGTCTTAGTAATGCCTTTCAATTTGGGTAGAGTTTTTTTTCTAATTGTCTTAGAGAGATCCTTTTACATTAACAAGATATTCCCTTATATAACATCTTCAAGAAGGACTTGGGAATAGTAACACATCATGTTGCATTGAATTTTGTTAAGAAGATAGACTGGAATTTAGGGGCATTCACCCATTTATTTTTCTCAATGCAGAGAAATGAGTCATGCAATTAAAAGTTTGCATCTTTTAATATCCACCTGGCGGTCTACTTCTAAAAACATATTTGATGTGCAAATGTTTCTAGTCTTTCCTCATCATTCCTCCTTTTTTGGTTAATTAAATAGGGTCCTTGATTCAATTCAATGTTCTATTCCTTAGTCTCTTCCTACTGGTCTTGGCCTTAAAGCTTTTGAATGCATTCAGGTCCACGCTTTACAAGGATCAATGACTATTTCATTGTTGTGATTTTGACATCCACGGGTGCATCTCTTTCCTTGACAATTCCTTTGGCTTTGTCATTTGAGCTTTCCTAGAGGGGACCTACCCTTTGGGCCTTGAGAAATGATTTGTTTTGGGTTAGGAAGAGCCCCTTGCAAGGGTATCTACCCTTTGAGTGGTCTTCAGATGGATTCCAGGCTTCTTTCTTCTAGCAGGTCACTAAGTTTTTTGGCTCTTCTTTAAGGCTTTTCAAAATCAATGGCTATTTTATGAACCTTGAAATTGACATTTGCACACCCATCACTACGTTTGAATTTCCAACGGCTAGTTCACCATTTTTGACTTTGACTTCTTCGGGCATGTCACCCCTTGGACTTTCTTCAGCTTTCTCTACTACTTGCTTCCTTTGGATTTCTTGTTTTACATCCTCTCGAAGGGAAGGTGACCCTTTGGATTTAGGGAAGTGTCCTTCAATTTGGTAGCTGAGAGTCCCCTACAAGGGCACCTACCCTTTGGGGTCCTTCGGCGGCCTTTTGTCCTTGGAGTCCTTCGGAACTTTCTTGCAAACTTTTTTTGTGGACATTTTCTCATAGACAAAAAGTCTGCAAGAATTGTTCCAATTGTTTTGTCTTTGGTCTTCAAAAATTCCTTCAGGATTTCCTCCTGTGGCTTCTCCAAATTTCTTCAGACTTTTCATTCGAAGGAATTCCTTCAGACAAAAGTTCTGAAGGAATTATGCCTTTGTCTTTCAACTGCCTTAAACAAAATTCTGAAAGAACTTACCTTTGTGGCTTCCTTGAAAATGACCCTTTTGAAGGGTGCTTTTGTCGACCAAGTACCCTCCATAAGGGCACTTATCCTTTGAGTGGATCTCTTGAACTTTTGCATTGAACTGATCCTTTGAACCAAGCTTTCAAATCTTTGATTGAACCAAAAGCCATTGAAATGTTTGATGAACTGATTGAGTGAACCAAAGCATTAAACCAACTGAATTGAACCAAATTTGGTTCAATGGTTTAATGGTTCATTCCCCTTGATTTGGCTAAATCCTTTTGATCCTCATTGAACCAAATGCATTGAACCTATTGAACCCAAGTGGTTTAATGGTTCAATGGTTCAAGTCTTAAAAACTTATTCTTTTGATTGAACCTACTTTTAAAAGCCTTTGAACCTGACTGTAGAAGCCTTTGAACCTGGAAGCGATTGAACTCTTGCTACTAATGTTGAACCTTTAAACCTATTGAGCCCATTGAACCAAAATGGTTCAAAGTTCAATGGCTCAATCCTTCCTTAGAAGCTTGTTGATGAACTCTTTTGGTTGAACTTGGTCATTGAACCAACTTTGAGATCACCTAAGTGTTGAAAGCTTGCTTCTTTCTTGTAGAGTTTGTAGAAATCAACTTGTGAAGCCTATTGAACTTGGCCTATAGAGTCTGTAGATTTCTCTTCCTATAGAGTTCATAGATTTAAGCCTGTAGAGTCCATAGATTCAAGCCTGTAGAGTCCACAGATTTTTGAGAAGCTTGAAAAATGAGGAATTTGAATGTCCAAGACAAATTTTGAAAAGGGAAGAGACAATTTTCGTCTATAGGACTAAAATAGTTCAAATGTTGTCCCAAAAATGAGTGATATTTTTGGGGGACAACAGCTAGTTCTAGTTGGGGAACTTTTATCAATTGTAAAAAAGAATTGAAGGGAGTAGAATCTACAATCTACAATGTCTTCATGTGTACCATTGGGCTACAGAGTCATGTTACCCAAAAATGGAAGGCATCAAAAATGAAAACAAATAAAACAAAATAGAATTAAAAACTATAAAAATATACATATATACAAATGTAATGATCTGATACTTCAAGAGTTGAAGTGTTTCAGATGCTGTCCATTGTGAGATAATGAAAATGGTGTGCCATCTTGATAAACCAGTAGGAAACAATTTTGTCCCCAAAAATGGTGATGGGCGAATGGAACTCTCCACCAAGAAACCAATTTTCTATGTCTTCCTCTTGGATTTTTCTTCTTTTTGCTCCATAGTGGGATGTGGTCTTCAAACTAAAAGCCATAACTCCTTGCTCTCTCTGGTGAAGAGTTCCTTTTGCTGACTTTAAAATATAGTAGTATGGTCCACCATCATAACTTGTTGTTCTGTTGTTTTAGTCTAACACATGCTTTGATTGTTAGCATCAAACTCCTGACAAACCATCAGCTTAGCATCTCCTTCGGTGTGAAGGAGTTTGAGCTCTTCACCCTAAGCAATTTTTAATCTGAGCAACAGAGATCTACATCCAACTATTCAAGAATTTTTGCCATCAACTTCTAGGATCCAAGCATCATCAGAAGCTGATCTTCTATTAGATTTCTCTTCATGAGAGATGGAAGATCCTTCTTGATTTGTACTATGCCCTACCAATTTTTTTGATGCTTTGTTTGGATGAAATCCTAGATTTCTAGCTATGAGAGTTTCATCAGCTGAGACATGAGCATCCTCTATGGTCAAGAAGTAATTACCCCTACCTAAAGGCTCAAATAGAATTTGAGCGGTATTGGCTAATGTTTAGGTGACAACAATTTTTTCCTGAGACAAGTCCACACTTAGTTCTCCACCAATGTTTAATTTCTCAGGATTAGTTTATAGAGATTCAAACTCAGTCATCTAAATTTTGGATTTCTTGACATGATCAATCATGGCAAATAACTGAGATGGACTTGGAAGAGAGGATGGGATTTCATCCTTTTGGTTTTTGGGAGGGGGAGGACTGATCTGTGAATTTGAAGTAGAAAGTGTAGAGATGTTTAATGTACTTACTTATTTGGAAATCATCAAGTCCTTTGACTAGAAAGGAAGAGGGGTTCTCTGCTTAGCAATTGAAATTGTTGGTTGGGGTCGCTCCTTTGTCTTCTCTTTATCGGCCTACTGGGCTGACTGATTATGGGACTTGGTGAATACTACATATGATCCTTCGACTGTTTCACCTTCACTTCTAGGTTCATCTTGGAAATTTAGGAAACTAATGTGGGAGTTGCTAGATGGTTCTTCTAGATCCTCCCTAAAGAGATCAGTGCCATTTTCTTGATTTAATTCAGGCTGGAAAGAGAACTTTGATTCTACTTTAAGATATCCCATTGCTGAATTGGTTGGAGGAGCTTCTAAGGCAAGTTTCCCTCATGGGGGAGGAAGATGATTCTGTTACCCTTGATTCCTAACAACATTGCCCTAATATGACTAATTAGGGAATGTCTTCCCTGGTATATCTTTCTATAGAGGAGTAGAAGACATACCTTGTGCCATTTGCCTTTTCAAGGCTAGCAATTCATTTGCCAGCTTTTGTACCATTGGGTCAATGGTGACTATGGGTGAGTATTCAAAAGATGAAGAGGGTTTACCTCTATTTAGGTCTCTCCTTATCTTTTCTACCAAGATAAGGTCATCTTCTACCTCAATAGCCAAGTCTTGAGTAGCAGTAAGGTCTATGTGGCTAGCTCATCTCAGCAAAAAACTTACTTCAGGCAACTAAGAATTAATGAAGAAGTATTTGAGGTTCTGAGGTGTTGGTTGGGTGACCATGGGAATCCTATGCCTCAGCTTGTCAAACCTAAAAATAAAATCTGTTATAGTCTCATGAGGCTCTTTATTCATCTAAGTGAGATAGGCCAGTAAGGCATGTGCATCT
This sequence comes from Torreya grandis, assembly GCA_037957365.1. NCBI lineage: Eukaryota > Viridiplantae > Streptophyta > Pinopsida > Cupressales > Taxaceae > Torreya > Torreya grandis. The sequence goes on from JARHVA010001187.1 coordinate 1,212,276, forward strand.
TCTATGGGCTTGAACCTTGCTTCAAACTTGGCTTTGAGTGTATCCCAGTCAGTCACTGATCTAGCTTGTAGATGGTAGAACTAGTCTTTAGCAACACCTTGTAGCATCTCCACAAAAAACCTGACTACCATGTCTTCAAATTCCACCCTTATAACACCATAGGCTATGCTGAAGGTTGTAATGTGTTCATCATGGTGAACTATCCCATCAAAAAAAATTGGGGAAATTCTTTCTTGAACTATGTGGGAGTTCATGCAAAGGTGGAGTCAAGTTGAGTGGGCCAAAAGAGTTACCCCAAGGGCCTCGAACTACCATGATTTAATTAAGAAACACAAAGATAAAAAATCTAGATAGAGTGGCCAGATTATAAAACAAAAATGGAAAAGGACTGGCTCAACTTCAGCTTGAGGCTTGAGGCTTCAAACTCTGCACTCTTTTCCAGTAGCTCTGGTTTTGTAGACCAGATAAAATAATAGAGGTGGAGGAAGATGGTAAGGCTATAATAAATAATTGGTAAAACATGAAATGGAGTTGCCAGAGTTTGTAATGGACAAGGGTTATAATGATAATGGGTTATATCCCCAATGGATTTGCCAAAAACTGTTGGTTGAATATTTTATCGATCAACGTACTGATAAATAAAATAGCTCTGATTAGCCAAAGTATGAAGATTGGTCATCCAAATGTGTAGGTTTACCACATAAAAAAGGGACTAATCTCTCCTCTCATTAAGGGGAGGTTCCCTATAGATATGCTATATATATATATATATATAAAGTAAATAATACTCAAGGGTAGGATAAACCATCCATCTCTCTTTCTTCAGAGATGATGCATGAAAATCAAAGGAAAAATATCAAGGGAAATGATAGAAAGCACTCCTCTTCTTTTAAAAGTACTATTCAACAAACCACAAGAATACTCCCAGTAGTAATTGCAAAATGTAACCAAGGATGTAGTAACCAGGAAATTGAGATGTAGCACAAAGTCTCCACCTGAATTGCCCAAGAGTGAAATATGAAGGACAATGAGGGCACAAAGTCATCTCAAGGTCCTTACATAGAAACAAAAATAAAACACACTAAAGGAAATTATGGGGGCACAAAGTCTCTCTACAGTTGACTTCAGGGCACCCTCTTGAGTACTTTCACTAATTTTGCTTATTGAATTAAAGGAACATAAAATATATTAAGGAAAAAGACATAAGAATAGTTTCCTCAAAAACAAAGATATCACAGCACAAAGTCTAAAAAGTCACTTGCTTTATTATTACAATAATAAAATATGACCAACAATTTGAGCTCAAAGTCTCAGTAATGCCTTTCAATTTGGGCAGAGTTTTGTTTCTAATTGTTTGAGAGATATCCTTTTACATTAACAAGAGAGTCCCTTATATAGCCTCTTCAATAAGGACTTGGGAATAGTAACACACCATGTTGCATTGAATTTTGTTAAGAAGACAGACTAGAATTTAGGGGCATTTACCCATTTGCTTTTCTCAATGTAGAGAAATGAGTCACACTATTAAAAGTTTGCATCTTTCAATATCCACCTGGCGGTCTGCTTCCAGAAACAAATCTGATGTGCAAATGTTTCTGGTCCTTCCTCATCATTCCTCCTTTTTTGGTTAATTGAATCAAGTCATTGATTCAATTTGATGTTCTATTCCTTAGTCACTTCCTGTTAGTCTTGGCCTTAAAGCTTTTGAATGCATTTGGGTCTGTGCTTTACAAGGATGAATGACTCTTTCATTGTTGTGATTTTGACATCTGCGGGCACATCTCTTTCCTCATCAATTCTTTTGGCTTTGTCATTTGAGCTTTCTTGGAGGGGACCTACCCTTCAAGCCTTGAGAAATGATCCACTTTAGGTTGGGAAGAGCCCCCCACAAGGGTATCTTCCCTTCAGGCAGTCTTTGAATGGCTTTCAGGCTTCTTTCTTCTAGTGGGTCACTAAGTTCTTTGGCTCTTCTTTAAGGCTTTTCAAAATCAACGGCTATTTTATGAACCTTGAAATTGATGTTTGTGCACCCATCACTATGTTTGAATTTCCAACGGCTAGTTTTCCATTTTTGACTTTGATGTCTTCGAGCGCATCACCCCTTAGACTTTCTTTGGCTTTCTTTGCTACTTGATTCCTTTTAATTTCTTGTTTTACATCCTTTCAAAGGGAAGGTGACCCTTTGGCTTTGGGGAAGTGTCCTTTAATTTGGTAGATGAGAGTCCCTTGTAAGGGCACCTACCCTTCGGGGTCCTTCAGTGGCCTTTTGTCCTTGGAGTCCATTTGGGGCCTCTTGCCTATTATCAGGGTAAAGAGACAAGGTCCCTTACTCTCATTCATCCTAAAATAATTTATGAAGACTCTCCCACTATTAACACTATCCAATTTCAAGAAGATGATGTAATTATCACATATATGGGTGTGGATGATTCTTATATCCAATGATCACTCCCATATGAAACACAAGCTATATTAAATGAATCAACCATTGACATTAACTTTCCCTCTAATGATAACCCTTACATCCTCAAGATTGTCCAATATTTAGATTCCTTTGATTAAGATAATTATGCTACATTTCTTATTGACCATAAAAAATCCTTTACTTGGTCTTATAATGACATGCTTGGTATTGAACCCTCTATCATCACCCATAACATTATCACCAATCAAGATGCTAAACCTATTAATCAAAAGATTCACAATATGCATCCTTAAATTTCTCTCCTTATCAAAGAAGAGCTCCAACACCTCCTTTTTGTTAACTTCATCCAACACATCGACTATCCACAATGGATTTCCAATATTTTTCCTATCATCAAAATGATCGAGGGAATTTGCATTTGCATTGACTATCATGATTCAAACCTTGCTTGTCCAAAAGATGACTTCCCTTTGCCATGTATTAACAAACTTGGTGATCTTATAACTATCCATGAGATTCTATCACTTATGGATGAGTTATCTAGATATAATCAAATCCTAGTCACTCTTGAGGATTAACACAAGATAACTTTCATTACCGCACGGGGGACTTTCTATTATTGGGCATGAATTTTGGCCTAAAGAACACTGGTGTAACCTACTAATGCACCGTGACCTATATTTTTCATGATTTCCTACACAAAGTTATGGAAGATTATGTGAATGACCTACTTGGCAATTTAAAACTTTGTCAAGACCACTTGACAATTCTCAAAATTATATTTTCTCATCTCCTCCAATATAACATTCAACTGAACCCTAAGAAATGTGTCTTTGGTGTTCTTTATAGTAAGCTCTTTGGTTTTATCATTTCTTTTTGTGGTATCAAGGTTGATCTTGATAAGGTTAGATCAATCTTCGAGATGCCTCCACCTACTCATAGCAAACAACTCTATAGCTTATAGGGCAAACTTCAGTCAATTCATCACTTCATTTCCCAGTTGTTAGATCATTGCCAACCTTTTCACCATTTCCTTAAAAAGGATGTCTCCTTCTATTGGAATAAAAATTTCCAAGGAGCTTTTGATGCACTTAAACAATATCTCCTTTCCCCACTAGTTCTTATTCCACTTAAGGAAAACTATCCTTTCTACCTATACATCTCCATAATAGACCATTATCTAGGTGATATTATTGGACATCGATATGATCAACATCGAGAGAAGGTAGTTTACTACATAAGCCACACACTTATTGATTATGACAATTGATATATCCATAATAAAAAACTTTGCCTTGTGTTAGTATTTTCTACCTCTAAGCTTCACCATTATCTCCTAAGTCACAAAACCTATGTGGTCACCCATATTGATCCCCTTAAATACATGTATTCAAAACCATATCATAACTAACATGTATCTTAGTGGCTCATGCTTCTTGTTGAATTTGACTTAGAGTTTATTTAGTAAAAGTCTATTAGGGGGAAAATAATCACTGATTAGCTAGCTATTACCCCTTTACCTAAAAATCAACCTTTAAACCTCAAATTCCTTGATGAATCCATTACAATACTCTCCATCGATGACATCTCCTATCAAATGATGATGTTATTTGATGGATCTAAATGTCAACATGGTGAGGGTGTAGAGTTCATTCTTATTCCTATAAATTGTGAGCCTATGCCTTTGTCATTTAAACTAGATTTTGAATGCAATAATAATAAAGCCAAATATGATGCTTTGATTCTAGGACTTCAAACAACTCTCTTCTTGGGTATCAAATCCATAGCCATTTTTGGTGATTCTCAGCTAGTGGTTAACAAGGTTAATGGTTCTAACCTATACAAAAATGAAAATTTTCAATGGTATAAGCATCATGTAGATACACTATTAAGATTATTTGACTCTTATCTCTTAAATGTATTTCCTTGATCTACAAAAAAAATTGCTGACACGATGGCTTCACTTGCTTCACACATACCCTCTTCATCCTCTTCCTCATGAATCCATGTCACCATGCATCACTTAAAATTACCCTCCTATGTCTTAGCTAACATCCTCTTTATTATAAATGTAATAGCCAACTTGCATGACTTATGGTATAATCAACCCATAGATTATCTTTCCTTCTCTATTACCCCTTCTGATCTCTCCACTAATGGAAACTGCATCACTTGTTACACCATACTAAGGGTACTTCTCTATAAATGAGGTTTTTATGGTTTTCTCCTTAGATTCCTCACTAGTACAGAGACTCCCTTTGTTATTAAGGAAGTCCATGATGGGATTTGTGGTGTGCATTTCAATGGTCACATAGTTTCTAAGCATATCCTTCAACTTGGCTATTATTGGCCTACAATCCATCAAGATTGTACTGATTATGTTTGAAATTGCATCAAGTATCAACAATATTCTAACCTCCTTCATGTTCCTAGTCATGCATTACAAGTCACCAAATACTTTTGGCCCTTCTCCCAATGGGGCTTAGATATAATCAAAGTGATTAACCCTCATTCATCCCTACATCATCATTTTATCATTACTTCCATTGAATACTTCACCAAATGTGTCGAGGCCATCCATATCACTCACAAAAATTATATTAAGGGGCAAAAAATTACTGACCAGTTAGGTGTTACCCATTTGCCTAACAATCAACCTTCAAACCTTGAATTCTCTGATGAATCCATTACAATGCTTTCCACCAATGACATCTCCTATCAAATGATGATGTTCTTTTATGTATCTAAATGTCAACATGGTGGGGGTGTGGGGGTCATTCTTAATTCCTCTAGATGGTGAGCCTATACCTTTATCATTTAAACTAAATTTTGAATGTACTATCAATATGGCTGAATATGAGGCTTTGATCTTAGGACTTTAAACAACTATTTTCTTGAGTATCAAATCCATAACCATTTTTAGTGATTCTTAGCTAGTAGTTATTTAGGTTCATGGTTCTTACCTATGTAAAAATTAAATTCTACAATGGTATAAACATCATGTAGATACGCTATTGGGATTGTTTGACTCTTTTCTCTTACAAACTATTCCTCGATCTATAAACAAGTTTGCTGACATGATGGCTTCACTTGATTCACACATTCACTCTTCATCTTCTTCCTCAAGAATCTATCTCACTCTACATCACTTAATATTACCCTCCTATTTCTCATCTAACATCATCTTTGTCAAAAATGTAGCAACCAACTCATATGACTTATAGTACAAGAAACTCACATATTATCTTTCCTACTCTATTACCCCTTGTAATCTCTCTAATAATGGGAGATGTAACTTCATAACATGTGCCACTCATTACACTATACTAGGGGGACTTCTCTACAAGCATGGTTTTGATGGTCTTCTCCTTAGATGCCTCACTAGTACTAAGACTCCCTTTGTTATTAAGGAAGTCCATGATGGGATTTGTGGTGTGAATTTTAATGGTCATATAGTTTCCAAGTGTATCCTTTCACTTGGGTATTATTATCCAACTCTCCATCAAGACTATGTTGATTATGTTTGGTGTTGCATCAAGTGTCAACAACATGTTGACCTCCTTCACATTCCTAGTCATGCATTACAAGCTTCCAAAGACTTTTGTCCCTTCTCCTAATGGGACTTAGACCTAATCTGAGAGATTAACCCTCATTCATCCCTCTATCATCATTCTATCATTAATAACACTGAATACTTCACCAAGTGGGTCGAGTTTATCCCCCTCATCTCCACTAAAGTTGACAAAATTGTTGACTTTATCAACCATCACATCATCTATCATTTTGGTGTCCCTCATAAAATTATAATAGATAATGACAAATCTTTCAAAAATAAGATTGTTCAAAGTCTTTGTGATACATTTGATATCAAATTAAGCTTCTCATCACCATACTATCCATAAGACAATGGATAGGTAGAAGCTTCTAACAAAACATTGACCAAAATTCTCATGAAGGTAGTGAATGATACGGGCAAGGATTGACACACACACATTGTTTTTTCTTTATGGGCTTACGTCACTAGCGTTCAAACCCATATGGTTCCTACACCTTTTTCCTCGGTATATGGGATGGAGGTTGCTTTGCCTCTTGAAGTCTAGATTCTTTCTCTTTGCATTTCTCTAGAAGACATACTTACTAATGATGACTTTCACTAGGAGTGTTTGGCTCAAATTGAATTTCTTGATGAGCATCATCTCATATCCCTTAACCACCTCCAAATCTATCAATAGCATATCAAACACACTTATAAAAAAATCCTTAAAGAGTGATATTTCAATATAGGAGATATCATCTTAAAAGAAAATTAACACGTAACAAACATGGAGAAAAGTAAATGGGGTAAGTTTTCTCGTAATTGGCTTGGACCTTATATCATAACTCACAAGTATGGCTTAGGAACTTATCACTTGTCTTCTCTTGAAGTGAGGCCAGAACCTGAGCCTTGAAATGCCTTACACCTATGACCATTCTTTTGTTCAACAAGCATTGCTTCACCTCATTTTTTAAATTGAGCTCATCCTTTGAGCATCCCTATTACATTCATTTTCCTTCCTCTTCACCCTTACTCCTATACACTTAGTTAACTTACATAGTGGTATGGCTTTTCCCTCAAAATGGAAAAATTCTAATCCTCTATAGTCTTGTCCATGACTAAAATAAAATGGGATATGTGACAAACTTATAAAGTCTTAGGTCATGCTTCTTAATGTAGACTGATCCCTTTAAGGACATCTATGTAACTTATCTTTGCTATTATTAATAAGATACTCCCTTGAAGGACATCTATTTAAAATTAAAAACAAACTCTTAGATCACTCCTTTAAAGGATGGATAAGCCAAGATTTGTTCTCAGAGGGAAAAAAATGAAAAAGGCTTCTCACATTGCTCAGCTTTAAATGACCTTAACCCATATAAAATCCAATTATAGGCTTCTTGTATTGCTCAAATTACATTAAAAAAAATATTTAAGTCATGGAATTTCCTATATTAACTCTTGATTCACCCACAAAAGGGGCATATCATCCCTAATTTGTAGGTTATGCTACCCAAACATTTTCCCTCATTTCACCCTTTTCCCCCTCATACTCTTTCAAGGGACTATGAATCTCACTTAATATAAGGTAAACATGATGCCTCTCTAACAAAAACAATGGTTTAAAGGTATAAGGTATGGAAGAGGCTCTTTTTTTTTAGCCTATTTATGTTCTTATTATGGTCTTTGCTAGTGCGCAAGCATTCTGTCTGTTTATTTTCCCATCCACATCACATGTCGATCTTTCTATTGAGATGAAGCAACAACATCAAACCAACACTATCAAAGCCTACTCAATTTATTTTATGCATACACCATCACAAATATGTAAAAATGCTAAAATAAACTAACATAGCCAATTTATTCATTTTAAGCATACACCATCACAAAATATGGAAAAACACTAAGATGAAACTAACCAACCAACTATGCATATACCATCACATATATGGGAAATTCTAGTCTAACTCAACTAACATGATATAAATTAACATAACATAACATAATCATCATCATTTATCACAATAAACACATCTCAACATAAGAATAAATAAACATCTCATGTATATATCTATGTGATCAAAATACATGTCCATAACTATATCATCATAATAACATCTCTCTCTCTCTCTCTCTCTCTCTCAAAATATACATCTTGCATCTTCAACTCATAGGCCAGTATACATATAACATATATAATAAAAAAATGGAAAACTCTAAAACTCAAGGTCCTCAAGGTTCTCCATGTGGTCATGAGGAAGTAGTGTCATCACCACTCTCTACCCATGTGCATCTATGTGAACTAGAAACTATGGCACATGACATCGACCTCTCCTACTCTTTGCTCTTTAAATATCTCTAAATTTTCAAAAACTCTCTAATCACCCTCTCATAGTAGGCAATCTCATCTAGGGAAATTGTATATCTCACCATAGATATAGTATGTGGAAGTCCCATAGCACCTAATGATGGCCCAACCTATACTAGTCCTTATGGTGGTGGACGAGGATGATCAACCTTGCTTGTTGCTCTTAGACTATCTCTCTACTATCATTGTAGTCACCTAACCCTATAAAACAATAAATTTGATCTATAGTGCTATAACTTGGCCTTGTAGTACCCTAATCTGACCTTGTAACATCACCATCTACCCCTATAAGGCTAATACATATGCTTGGGCTATATCTTGAGCCTACACTACTACACTTTAGGCCTATACTACTACATCCATCTCTCTCACCAACCCCTATAAATCTGGTAGTGGCCTCCTAACCTCCATTATGGGATGTAAACATACCCACCAAACTATATATACTACTATGCACCTTGGATCTCCAACACCTAGCCTTGTTAGTAGCTCCTCAAAATCTATCCCATCTGTCTCCTAGACCAATGGTAGGGGTGTTTGTATGTCATCCCTCTTATATTAAGGGAAGGTAGGTAGAATATCCTAGACTAGACCAAACTTCCTCCTAACTCATGTCATAAGTACCATCTCCAACTCACTAGATCATCTACACCTAACCCATAGTGAGCTCTATAAACCCATAAGCTATTATGGCTATCCTTTAAAAATTAGGTATGTTAGGTAGGCTCTCCACAAAATATCAATAGGGATCAAGACCTTAATCATGTGCCTATAATAGGTAATGTCCCAGACCATGCCATCCACTTGAGTTTGTGTCATGCCCTCTCTCCACCATCTAAAACCAACCCTAAATGCAACTAGGATTATGGTAGGTAACCCCAATGGTCATGTCACCATGATGTACTCATATACCCAATAGTTTAGTAGATGGTTAACACAGAAACTATATCACCATCATAGCCTTAAACCCCATAACTCTATTATAACTAAGCTAAAAATACTAGACCCTAGGCAAAAATAGTCCACTAATCAACCATCTATGCAAGCACACCTATCAATTTTATAGGAAATTTGCCATCATCCATATTGGTAATACATACATTGTGATCTCGATCATTGTTAGGATACTCAACCAATGTTACTCCTCATTAGCCATATAAAGTGGCTCATACGTAAAACTCACAAAATGGTAGGTCACCTCACTGACATGCTCTCCATATAATGTAACCATGTGTATATCATGTTCCTTTCTTGATCATGCAAATAGATCTTCACCTTGGAGTGGTAGCCACAAAATCCTATAAACATCCTTCAGAGTCACTATCAACTCTCCTATGGATAGATGGAAGGTGTTAATGGTGTGATCTCACCTCTTAATCAATGTTATCATTAGGGACACATCTTAGGCAACTCAACAATACCATCACAATCATCCTAACCCCATGTCCACCATGTGATCCCACTCATCTAGAATGACATCACTCCTCATACATGTCAATAGCCTCAGTAGATGATCTTATAATGTCAACTCCATCCTTGCTTACATCCATACACACATAAATCAAATCACATACTTCCTAATATACTCTATCAACACCTTTTTCCTTTTTCTTTGGAAAAACTACATTGGTTTGAGGCCCTAAATCAAGATATGTATGTATCACTCAGTTGACACAGGGTATTTTAAGGTTAGCTTGACCATATACCCACCTAACTAACCACCCTACTCTTTTCTCTCTACCCTAGGTTTCACTACCTCTCTCTCAACCCTAGGGTTTCCTTCCTCTTCTCTCTCTCCACCCTAGGCCTACCTACCAATCATAACTCTAGGCCTCACAACCTATATGCCTAACCGTTGATACTATGCCCTATTTGTTTTTATACCCTAGACCTCTTGACCTATCTCAACGTACCCTTTACCCATTTCCCCTAACACACCTTTTTAGATCTTTTCCCTAGGCTTTGGGAGAGCTACATTGACTTGAGGCACTAAATTGGGCAATGTAGGTAGCACTCACTCAACATGAGGTCTTTTAAGGCCAGCTAAGGCATTTTCTAGTTAACTACTTCCACTAGGGATCCAAATTGACCCTTTCTCCAATTTTGCTAGTCATTCATAGTCACCAACATCAACATTAATACCAATGTCAGTGCTTTGTAGGCCTAAATGTTGATTGATGTTGACAAACACATATTGGCCTTAGTGCCATGTTGGCTGATGTCGATGGACCTTGCCCAAATGACACAAATATAATATTATAAATTTCACCTAAAAACCCTACCCAAACAACCCCCTAACTTATCCTAAAACTAACCTACCTTATTTTCTACCCCTCTACTAACATTTTTATACAGCCTACCTCTAAATTAGCCTAAAAACTATAAATATCCAAATTAAATTTCAAACCAACTAGTAGAGACTCTCACCTCATCTCTCTACTCCTAATGAATAGCACAACTAGCTCCTATGGTGGTGCACCTCCTGTTGGGTCCCCTCCTTGCTCTACCATCTCAATCACTCTCAATATCTATTTTTTCTCTCCAATGATAAAGTTGCAAATGAGTTTGGTTGGCTACCAAACCCCCTTTTTTGGGTTTGGTTGGCCACCGACGTTGGCCTTCTTGACCTAATTTACTAACATCAGTGTTTATACATACTAACATTGGTAACATTGCCCTAGTTTTCCAATGTTGACACTTTATATTACCAATATTGGTCAAATGTCATCAACATCAGCACCATTCCAATAATGTTTTCCCCAATAAAGGAACCCCTAATTTTTTAGACTTTACTTATATATTGGGGCAACTGGAGATCACATATATATCCCTAACCATGAAAAGTGCCATTGGAGATCACTTAAATCTTCACCCACAATGACTTTTCTTGGAGATCACAAATATCTCCTCTCTTATTGACCCTTTTAAACCAACTTTGCATTGCTTGTCTTGATCGCTTATGCTATTTTTCTATAGTTGGATATTGTGCACACACATGTATATTAGGTGTTTTAGATGTCAACTAAGATTTACATGTCACCTTCAACACTTTTGTGTTTCCTAGGGGCACTTCCTACCTCAAATACTTGGGACACATCAACCATTGGAGCTATAACTTTGATTGGTTTGACCTCTTAGCTATCACTTACAATTTGTTCTTTAGTTACTTCTATCTAAGTCCTCCTTAACCTTGCCTATTCTTGACTTTATCAACTATATCTCATATTAGTATACACATATAAAGTGATACTTAAATTTTCCACCACTCACCTAATTACCTTTTTATCAAACTGGTCCCTGATTCTGGTTTCTCCTCCATCGATTCCCATTTTAAGGGGGATACCTCATCTAAGACTTGGAGCATCTAAGTCCTATTTTTATCTTGAAAAATTGTTAGTACAAATTACAAGAGAAAAAGGGCAAATGTAGACACCAACACTATCTCACACACACATCCATAACTTCCTATGTTAAAACCCCTTCTAACCTATTTTTCAATAATAATAATTAACCACACTAGCTCATGTTTTTACCTCTCACACATTTAATTAATTTAAAATAATTAATTAAGTTAGTTAAAAATATCTATTTCCACCTTACCTAGCCACCTTGACTTATGACTAATTCTCACTTGATGAGTCACCTCAAGACTTGGTCCCCTCATCCTAACTACCCAAGATTTATTTCCACTTCCAAACTAAATTCCTAATCAACTACCTCATTCTTAACCTTTTATTTTTACCATTTTTTAATGGATACCACACTTGTCATGAATAAAAATAAAAAATAAGACAAAAATAAAAAGTTTTACCTATGATAGGGTCATTGACAATATTCAACATATGGTTGATTTCGGTGGGATCTTCGATGTCAGTAATAAAAGCCAAACTCCAACCTAAAGTTCAAGTCATTAAAAATCAATAAAATTCATTCTTAATTGCATTAAATCTCTTGGCATTCTATTTTTGACATCTTATCTTAATTTCATCCTACATAAGTTGATCATGATTAGGAACTAAGCTCTTAAGGACTAATAGCACCCACTTATTCTCTCTATTCACGCATTTAGGTTCAGACTCCCTGATAGGGATCATCAATTTGGCACTTATAATTTAGTAACTATAGCTAATTACATCACTTATTCTATTGATTTTTTAAAAATTTATTTTTCTATTACTTTATATCTATTGTGCATTACTTTACACACTTATGACTGAACCCTCATGAGGGAGTTACAAATCTTCCTCGCTTGTTTCCCCTTTACCTGACACACTAAAACTTTGACCACATCTACCTAAACCATACTTTCTCTCTTGTAACTCTCCCCAACCTCCCAAACCTAATCAAAATCATTTTCTAGACCTAAAAAAGCCTTATGTAAGTTCCCAAACAATTATTTACACTATCAACCTTGACAACATAGCCGACATCAGTCACCTCCACCACTGACCTCAATAGTATAACCAATATCAATCACTCCCCTAACAACGTCAGTGACTATGGATTCCCTAATATTTTCAAAACCTACCCAAACAACTTCTAAAACCACAAAAAAATACATCACCTACACCCTATCACTCCTTGTTACGTATAGGTTGTTAATAATGGTAATATTATATCTCTTTCAATCTCTCTATCTTTACCTCTCTTTTATTTATTTATTTATTATTCTTTTGTCTCACAAAAGTGGACTGTCACCTATAAGGAAGTTTCACACTTCCTAGAACAAGCACGTAACTTGGCAACCCACTCATTTATCTACGAATAAACATTTTATGGTAGTGCTTTCTTTCTTACAAGTAGTCCTCCCTAGTCAAAGAGGAGTGCTCACAATGTATAGATATGATGTACAAACCAATCCAAGTTCATTCTAATCACTTATCCCCATCATTATTTTATGTTTTCTTTTATATTTTAAATAGATAAAATTTAGTGAAACATTAACCATAAGAATAGCCTTAAGTACAAACATAATCTCAATAACAAGCATAACCATAGGCATCACCACAACCAATAATGGCTCTATCACAAACAAACAAAGGAAAGAGAAAATAACCAATGTGGTGAGCTTCTCTACCACTATCAAAGAGGAAGACATAACTAGAAAAGTCCTAGTTAGATAATATACATGTCCCTAAAATAACATTTGAGTGTGACTTTCTAGAGTTGGGAGTCGAGGAGTAGGAAGTCTTAAAGTCCATGATGGAAAACATTGGTGATGATGTGTATGAGCACTAAGAAGAGAAGTAATTATTTTTATGGAAATAATTTCACACCTATTAATTGAAATATTAGGTAAGATAAGAAATTTGGTTCATTATATCTTAACCTCCCCCTCTATCATTATTAATATTGTATGGTAAGAATTAGCTCAACAAAAGTTGAAGGCCAAAATATTCCATGGAGATTCAGGTATGGGATCCTCAAGAGTGTAACAAGAATTACTAACATAAGAAAAACCACCACCACCATTATTGTATAGAATTTGGATGCATGATATAATATGTCATTATATAATGATCTAAGATGGAATGGTTCCCTTTATAGACCTAACAATGGTGATTGTAGCACAACAAGAGTGGGACTATCATCAATAGGTCCATGGCTAAACTATGAAGAGGTAAAATTAGAGCCTCAAACCCCCTCGATCATACAAAAAAATATAAATGTGTATTGAGGTGGTTTTTTTAATCTTCCAATTTTGAGGATTCATAATAACTTATAATACTATATTCTCCAACCCCCGTGGAAGAACCTAAGAAAATTAGTTTAACACAGGTAGAACCCCAATAGGAAGTTATGTAAGAGAAAAATGATATATCATAAGCATAAAAAGCACTAAGAGGAGGGGAAGAAATAAAAGTAAAAATTTAAAGAGAAAAGAGGAAAAGTAAAAGTTATCTGTGGAAGTAGAACAATGAAAAAAATAGGAAATTATTCAAGAGGAGCAATGCAAATAACAAGTCATAGAGGAAAAACATAAGCAACAAGCCAAAGAAGTAGAATATTGAAATGAAATCACTGAAGAAGTAGAGGCTTGAAAAAAGAGCTGAAGAATTTGTTGTATTCAACATAACCCACCCTATATTTTTATTTAAAAAAAGGTGACCACCTTGATTTTTTTTGGAACAATGAATATCCTAGAAGGGTAGTTATGAGTTTTGAGGGTTATCATACTAGTAATATTTGTATAAATTCAATTCTCTTAACATTTATTCATATTGTGGTATAATTTTTCACTCAAGAACACATTTTTAGACTAACCTATTTAATGAAAAAGATGCAAATAAGGGCTTTGCATGACAAGTATGTAGATTGGTTTTGTTTTAAAGTATTTGGCCTTTGGTAAATGAATCTCTCACTTTAGGAAATTTTCATTGGAATAATTCTCTATGGAAGGTTTCTCATCGGTGACTTTATTTTTGGAAATTTGTTTTTGACATGTTTGTTTCAGGAAATTTCTCATCATAAAAATTCATTTCAAAGGGATTTCATTAGAAACATTCTTTTAGGAAAGTTTTGTCCATAGAATATTTACTTCAATAGGTTTGTTTCAAGAGGTTTCACTTTGGAAATAATTGTTTTTATAGGTTTCCATCAATATCTCTCTTTGTGGTCTTGTCTCTTTGGAAGCTTATTCATTAGAGACTTAGTCTTTGGGAACTTGTTATTTTCATAGCTTATTCATTGAAGACTTAGTCTTCAATAGCTTGTTATTTCATAAGGTTTTATGTTAGTGAATTTGTTTCAAAAATATTTGGTTTAGAAGCATTCTCTTAAAAAGGATTCTCACTTGAGGACTTTATGTTATAAACTTTCATTTTAGAGACTTTCAACATAATGATTGCTTCAAAAAGTTTAGTCACTGACAAATTTGTATCAAGAACTTTTGTTTTGGTAACTTTGGGAGAAAATATTTTTGAAAAACATTTTATGATTCAAATTATTTTGTCCTAAAATTAATGTTTGACTTTTATTAATTGGTCTATATAATGACACATGGCAAAGGATGGAAGGTTAAACCATGGCACCTTGAATGATAAGCCATCCTATGTGGCATATATAATAAGATAGGGTGGTCAAATTTGAATTGAATTAAGGTGACAAGATCATAGATATTAAATATAGATATGGATTAAAAATATTGTTAGATCAATCATTAGTAAATAAAATGAAGAAAAATGCATAAAGAACTAACAATCTAGGCTAACCTATTCAACAGGGTGTGAAAATGAAAATTAAGAGAAAATGAAAGAAAGTAAACACAAATTACCTTCCCAAGATCTTCCCATCACCTAAACTCATCATAAAATGTGACTTTGCCCTTTATTTGGAACTTAAGTCTTCAATAATGATGTAAGTCCAAGCTCCTCCGCCATCTCAAGAATACCAACGAAACTAAGCTCATGATAGGAAAATCAATGCTATGCCTTTAAATGAAGCTATCCTATTGAAAATTAAACATAATAATCAACACACACAAATGGCATGTGGAGAGAATTCTACAAAATAAGTTTACATAAATGAAGCTTAATCAAAGTGATCTTGGCCCTCGTATTTATAAATTTTCTAAAAAATTTAGGATCAACCATGACCATCCATCTTGAGATCAAGATGTGTGGCCATGGATAAATCTTATATTATATAATTAATCCATAGATACCCTCATCAATATTTGGAAGGAAGAGGCATTAAAGAGGCATTAGAGGCCATAATGTTGATATTTGTTGCATTTATGGCTTATGGATGCCACCCCATAAATGATGTCACTTGATGATTCCATTAATAAGAATCAATTTCCAATAAATAAATATTCAATAACTTCCATGGAATTTTTACTTAATCTCATAATTTGGTTTAATTTTCCTAAGTAATATTAATCAAATTTTAAGCAATTCTTTGGGAATTGGATTCCCTTCATTAATAAAACTGATCATAAAGTCATATTACTAGGTTGTAGTTTGACTAGAGATGAATTAGAGGCAATGTTAGTTGTGTATGGACCAATATCCCATTTATGTTGTTGTCAAAAAAAAAATAACACATGCACATGTCATGTGCTTTTAAAGTAGAAGAAAAGAGTGATCTAGAGCACCAAAATGCATTTTCATCTTTTTGACTCAAAATAATTTGATCAAAGTTAATAATCACATAAAATGTATTGACCTATTTAGGGATGCATTATCCTAATTCAACACTTATATAAAACAAGATCAAACCATTTAACACGTTTAAGTGATATTGTCCCAATTTGTATATTTTCACAAATTTTGAGTAAGATTGACAATTTCAGCATAATGGTGTTAGGAATTGGATGTCTACATTTTACCCCTATTTGAGAAGTTAGAACAAGACATTCAATAAAGCAATGTATTTTCAAAAAATGATTTGTCAATAAGAAATTGAGAATAAATTACCCATGATTCCCCCTCAATAGGATAGACATTAATGAAAGAGAAGGATGGACTCTCAAAAAGAAAGAGAAACTAAGATTAACCCATGGAACAAATTAAATCCAAATGAGTTAATACTTACACACATTGATTTCATCAATTATCACAATATAATTAGAATATAATGGGCCCCTAAGATGGGGGGAATGGGAAGGATGCAATTCAAAAATATAAGTGACACACTTTGAACACACCCAAAGCTAGGGTGCAAGTTACATGCTTATAGAATGATCAATCCTAAGACAAGTTATACACTAAAATATTGTCAAAATAAGGGTAAATTTTTTTAGAGCTTTGAGTTAGAGGAAAAGGAGAATATTATCTCCACAGAGATGAAATATTAATGTGCTTTATTAGATCAAATTTGATCATGTGATAAACAACTTTGCCCTGGTAGGGATGATCTTGATCACTAATAAATAATGGTTTTCCCCTATAGGGATTATTTAGATTTATGAATACTTCAAATTTCTTTCCCCATTAGTGAAAATTGGCAAGCAATAGCTTAAGGATATAACCTATTACATAGATTAAATATGAAGCACAAATGTAGAGGCAATGCTCAAATAACTAAAAAATCCACAAGAAACCAACAATATGAGGATGTGAAAAGTTATGAAAAAGATGAAAACAAGAATAAAGGTGATTGAGCTGATCCAAGATACATCATGTATCTAAACACTACCTACATAGTCCAAATAGATGTCAAGCCAATTTAGTTTACCTAAAAGTGGGAGAGAATGAAATGAGGGATGAAGAAAACTAACCAATGTTCAATTAGACTCATGATGTATGCCAAGAGATGCATATCTTACATAGAGTTTGGTGAGAGATAAGCCATTGGTACCTAGTTTGATTGGTGGTATTGAGATTTTTTCATCAAAGTTGCATCAACATTGAGACTTGGAACCTAAGCACATAGTGATTTCTATAGCAAAAGCAAATTATGCATCATAAGTATTAAAACTTACAGTGACATTAGATTTCAATTGAACTGAGCTGGTTCAAATGTGAATGTTTATAACTAAGGATATTGATAAGAACTACCAATACCAGAGTTAAAACTATTCATATTTAAACAAAAAATAATAAAAAACAAAGACAGATAAAAACAAAAATAAATAAACCTAACTCAAAATTAAGATATGAATAATCAAGATTCTAATAAGAGCAAGAATGTTTAACAAAAAATCAATAATAACTTAATAACATGAGATCAAGATATGAATAATCAATATCCATGTGGACAATTAAGATGTACTTAAAAAACAAAACAAAAGTTGAGACCAAATAGTAAGTCAAGAACAAACAAACAAATAACAATCAAATAAAAACACAAAATACAAAATGTTTTTCAAATTTTTGTGTTTTATAAATATTTTTTATAATTTTATAAGTATCTCAACTTGATTGAGAATTAAGAGATACAAAGTGGTCCAAATCATAAAAATAATGAGGGTACTACAAAGAGTGCTCATGAAATGAAGAGAGCACACTAACTTAAAATTCTCATAAGATGGCAAGAGTGTATGAGAATGGGGAACTGATTAACCTCAATATGAATCTAGAAAACACTACACAATCCCATTAGGACCTCAAATAATATTAGTTACACCAACATAAAAAGCAATGAAAAATCAACTAAGTCACAACAAGTTTTTAAATAAAAGCAAATGATAAGGTAAATGATAATAGTAATGACCAAGTGATGCAGTAATACATTATAAAAAGGTGTTGTACCTAATTTAACCATAGGTGGTTATAATTAGGAAACAATATCATAATTTATATCTTACCAAAGGTGGTTATAATGAGGGGTACC
The DNA here is from genome assembly GCA_037957365.1 of Torreya grandis. NCBI lineage: Eukaryota > Viridiplantae > Streptophyta > Pinopsida > Cupressales > Taxaceae > Torreya > Torreya grandis. Next base: position 1,230,879 of record JARHVA010001187.1, read on the forward strand.
AAATATAATACTAATTTTTTCATAGGTGGTTATAATCAATGATATTAGATAAGATGATAGATGAAAGATAACTTACTAGATCAAATGTCACACTACTTCCATAGACTATCATTCAACTCAGTAATCTATAAATATTAAAATTGGATTAAAATCCCCTCGCAAAAGGTATGGGAAGAACCAAAAGAACCAATATCAGAATAGAGTAAGAAGGATAGCTAAAAATAGGCCTTGGTCAATAGTAAAGACATGGTATAATAAAAATCATATAAGGAAAATGATCAAAAGATAATTGGCTATAGTGGAAACAAAGTTTCCCTCAAGTGATGATTGGATAAATTTTCTTAAAAAATGTTAATATCATGGCTTAGGTTGATTTAAAAATGGTGAGATCATTCAAACTTAACAATTGCTCACAAAATGGTGAGTGTGATGAAGATGACCAAGCTGACCTCAATATATATTGAGTGTTACCTACATAGTCCCAAAGGACCTCAAATTAATGTAGTTAAAATAGAGGAAAAAATGGAACAAAATGGTATAAAATTCATATAATGAATTGGTTATTAGGGTTATCCCCAAGAGAAAAGGAAATGGAAAAATAGAAAATGGTTCCACTGCTCCTGTTGATGTGGAGATGCACATCTTAGTCAACATTTGAAACAACCAAAAAAATAAATCAAGAAAATTGCTACCCAACACCTCATATAAATAGTTACTCTATCAAGAACCTGTTGTAGATATCGAATTAAATAATGTTGATGTGATCCTTGGTAGTCATTGATTTTACTTCCTTCAATTGTCAAGACAAGATATATTTGTATCCTCTATAAAAGAAAGTATAGCTTGGAATGGTAAATAATATTAGGCACATGATAAATGGTATAAATTCATAATGAATAGGTGGATTATAATGAAATGTATAATGATTAAGAAACAAATTAAGATTAGTATTTTTAGGCACACACAATGTTGTTTATTATAAATTTGACATAATTTTGGTTGTGGTGGTGTCAAAGACCTCTAAAGATACTCTCAATAGAAACACCAGATTTTTTTGTTATTTGATCTTGAGAATTGTTGAAACCTATTTATGTTGAAGGTTAGAAGCTATACTAATTTAATCTTTGATAATGTCTTTTTCAAGTAATGAAGAACTTTTGTGCTCAAATATTGGTGCCTCGATGAGGTTTTTACCATTAAATTCATCTTGATTATCCCATAGTGCCTTCAATAAGGTTTCATAAAGAGATATTAAAATTTGAATTTTATTGTCTTCTAGTGACTTTGAAAAGTTTTCACTAGAAGATATCTCTTCTTCTTCTAAATGTGTCCTTGGTCTCCTTGATATTCTACAAATAGTATGTCACCATAGATGTAGTTCAACAAAGTATGATTTTATTAGTCCCATTTGATGCTTGTAGGATGTGGAATGTCAATATAATGGCTATTTTGGGTGGGATAAATGGAATGATTAAAGAAAGAATAATACTCATAGAAGATACTAGGAGAACCTATGTTGGTGCTAAAGTAATCATACTAAAAAATCATAAAAGAATCACAAATATGTTAAAATTGATCTATAAGGAAAGTGTAACTAATGTTGTAACAACCATGATTGTACTCTATTTTTGAAACTAAGTATAATTCAAGGGAATCTAAATCTAATGTTGAGATTGATAGTGATTATACTTCTAATGCTAAATCTAATGTTGTTTTAGAAAGGGAACTTGACTCTAATATTATTTCATCATCTGATGTGTTTTTTTTATAATGATGTTTTATTGAATGCTTAGTTTTGAATAAATAACGGTCTATGATGGCATATTAGGCTCTATAAAAATTGATTCATCTAATAAGGGTTCAACATATAATGACTCATCTAAGTGAATCCCTTCAAAGAGAGGGAATCACTTGAGGGATGACTTGACAAAAACTAGTCTATCAAAATGAGACTCCTCAATCACTAAAAAAAGATCAAGAGAAAACTCTATAGATATTATCTTGTCAAAGAGATGGGGCTCTTTAAAAATATTTAAAATATGAATAGATAACTCATCACAGGTTGACTCATCACAAAATGGGTGTTTCAACAATAACATCATGGATTTGGTTAACAATTGGTTTAAAAATATCAACTTGGAACACATTTTGGTCCTCATAAGATGGTTCTTGAAGAGGCAATGGTTCTTGTTGAGGCTCGAAGATTGGTACAAAATCTATAAAATGGGTAAAAATTGGTTTAGGATGAAAAATGGTTCATGATTCAATAATGGGATCTCCAAAAATTAGACTACCAAAGAAGGGATCAATAAAATTAGGTTCATCAAATCAATGTTCTTCAATAATAGGCTAACTAAATATAGGTGATGGGCCTATAATGGTAATTATTGGATGCTATGTAGTTTGGTTTCTCATGCAAACCAAAGGAGGATGTCCTAAAATGGTAACCTTCATACACTATGGAGCTTGATTGCTCGCATAAGCTAAAGGAGAATAGCCTAAAATGGCAACCTTTGCATGTTGTGGAGCTTGATCACTCATACAAGCTGAAGGGGGATAACCTATAATAGTAACCTTAAAGCATAGTAAATAAATATAATGAGGATATCCTAAAGTGGTAACCTTTAAACAAGGCACATAAATCAAAAGGGAAGGACAAGGATGACACTCAAAGATCAACATGGATTGGATTGGTATTCAATAAATAGGCTCAAAGAGGGTGACATCCTCAAACAAGATGAAGTCCTCATGTCAACCATAAAAATTCTCTTCCTCAGAATTTGTGCTAAAAGAGACCCTAATGCAATTATACCCCTGCATCATGCTTAGAAAACTATTATCTATGTTTTCCAATATTTTGACTATGTTTTGCAAATGTTAATAAGGATTGTTTTGATCCTTTCTAAATACATGACAAGGTAACAAAGATACTATTATAAAAAGGAGGTGGTGTATTACCACATAATTAGAAGAATGTGTTCATGAAATTACTCAACCTTGGGTAGGGTATAATTTGTCTAAATTAAACGTTATGATGACTCAAAGACCTAAGTGTAAACTAGTACACCAAACCTAGGTTGAGAAATACATCAATACCATAAAATATAGTTCAAATTCGATGAGTTGCTACTATAAAACTACAAGAAATCCATTCAAATTAGGAAGGTGACAATGCAAACTAAGAAACTTAAGATGTGAAAACTTGTAAGAATTCCTAAGTATAAAACTAAGACCAAATGAGCAACATAATGCCACCACATGGTAATAGGATGTAGGATAAAATGTGTTCTAAAACTTAGAGAATAAGTGACATGTAAGATAACCTAAGCTAAAAATTATCATATGATGATGAGTTTATAAATGACCTTCAACCCAAATGGGAAATCGACCCCAAGTTAACTCAAGTCAAATGTAAATGGTAAAACCAATTAACATCTTAACCTAGAACTTAGGACTTAGAAACATGTAATTCCAAATTTTAATTATCAACAAAGGACTTAAATATTTTTGGAAATTGGTTTAGAATAAAATGGGCTGCATAAATATGTTATTTATACAATACAAACATAATGTTTAAGATGATTTTTTGAACAAGGCAAAGATGATTTGTAATTGGCCAGCATAACACCTCCTTATTTGAGAAATGGTTGACAACAAATGTGTTTGATTATGACATGTTATCTACAAAAAACTTCTAGATTAAAATCAATAACAAGTAATTAAAGACTAAAAATACCAAATACAACTAAGTAAATCACCCTAATCCCTAGAATGATAAGGTTACATCATATTATTGAAATTCATCTATATACATGCTCTTGGGAGGATTTTAATTATTAATCCAAAAATTAAAGTGCATGAAATGGTAGGGTATTTTATACCCCCTTATCCTAAGATATTATACAATTACATGGAACTTTAGGTTACTCAACCTCTATTAATAATTCTCTATGATAAGTAGGGTTGTCTAAAACTTAAATTTACGATCATCTAGATGGTCCCAAGTGTGGCTAATGCTAGAGATGCAACACATCAATTGAGTTCATATTGATTAAATTACTATGCAAGGGTCTATTATTTTGAATAATGATTTCATCCATGTAATACTTAGTGTAATCCCTTGGTTAACAAAACCTAATTCAAGTTTTCATTATGAAAGGAGAGGTTAGCCACTCGACCCCTAGATATTGTAGTATGTGTACTTTGATTTATATAACCATCATGGAGTGGGGTTGAAATAATTCTAAGAGATGAATACCTAGGTCAAAGCTTCCATAAATAAATCATGAAGAGGCTATCAACTCCCCTCCACAAGCCAAATTGTATAAAATAAATGATCTAAGTGAAAAGGTTTTAGAGGTTATTTTTAGATCACCCAAACCATATGGGTTTTGGAGAGAGCCTATACAAATTCATTTTCACACCTTTGACAAAGTAAAAATCATAATGAAAAGGCATTTTTGGTCACCCAATTTCCCTATAGGGGATGAGGGGAGAGCATACACACACTTTTAATTTTGCTCAAATAAACTAATAAGCAATAGATGATTTTGCATAAAACAACACTTCAAGAAATTTGAAATTTAGGTAAGTGTATGTTTTAAGCACCAAATTGAAATGTTAGATACATCTCTTGGCCTCTTGGCCTTAGTTTTCAAAAAAATTGAAAAACTTCACAAAAAAATTTAAACAAAGTATCTAAGGTTCTTTTAAATACTAAAGGGAAGGTTAAACACTTAAATCATGCTCAAATTTTGATTTTTTTCCATGCAAGTCCTACAAGGTTAGATATTTTCCCTTGATTTGAATCATAATTTATAATGAAATAATAAAGTTTGGAATTCTTTCTCTTGGGTTCTCTATTTTTTACACATAGAGAGTGATATTGATTAATAATGACCAATACTAGTTGTAGCAAGATCGATGTTGGTCATAAACTTAACTGATATAGGTTGAAAATGATTGATAATGGTTACCTATGAACCCTTAGGTAAAAAACAATTTTGAAAAAAAACTTTGTTAGCCTAGGTTAGGATAAATCCTCCAAAAGAAACTTCTGGATCAATAAATAAATGTTTAGATCAGAGATAAATAAACTCAAATTGATAATTACAACTTTGAATAAAGATCTAAAAATGCAATTTGTTAGTCATGTTTTCCATTCAACCTAATTGATGCTAGTTATCCTTAGCAGATATCGATTATGAAACTAATGTTGGTCACTGTGTGACCTACGTATCAACAAAAAATGTCAAAAACATGAGAAAATGAAGCTAAAAATTGATTGTTAAGGATTTTTAAATATTTTCTAGATTTTATAGAAATTTTAAAGTGTCTTCCTTGTTTAAATGGGCTATGTGGTCCCATCAGGTGTGCCAAGATGTAGAGATGGATTACAAAGATGGTTAGATCAAATATTAGTCATGAAAACCAATAAAAATGCATAAAGAACTAATAATCTTGGCCAACCTATTCAATAGGGTGTGAAAATGATAATTAAAAGCAAATGAAAGAAAGAAAACAAAAATTACCTTCACTAGAGCCTCCCATCACACAAATGGGGCTCAAAACTTGAATTTCTCCTTGATTTGGTGCTCAAGTCTTCAACAATGCTACAAGGCCAAGCTCCTCCACCATCTCAAGAACACCAAGTAATCAAGGCTCATGATATGAAAATCAATGTTATTCCTATCAATGAGGCTATCCTATTTTAAAATAAAACATAATAATCAACACACATAAATGGCATGTGGAGAGAATTCTACATAATAAGTTTACACAAATGATTCTTAATCAAAGTGGCCTTGGACCTCTTATTTATATATTTTCCAAATTGATCAAGATCAACCATGACCATCCATCCTAAAATCAAGATGTGTGGCCATGAATTAATCCAATATTGCATAATTAATCTATAAATACCCTCATCAATATTTGGAAGGAAGGGGAATTAAAGAGGCATGGGAGGCCATAATCTTGATATTATTTTATATTTATGGATTATGTATGGTACCCCACAAATTATGTCACTTGACGATGTAGTTTACAGATATCAATTTCAAATAAAGAAATATTCAATAACATCTATGGAATTCTTACTTAAGCTCATAATTTGGTTTAATTTGCCTAAGTAATATTAATCAATTTTTAATCATTTCTTTGGAAATTAGATGCACTTCATTAATCAAACTGATCATAAGTCATATTAATAGGTCTTAATTTGATTATAGATTAATTTGAAGGTGATGTTAGTTTCATATAGACCATCATCCCATTTGGGATATTATCGACATAAAATAATACATGCATGTGTTGTGTTATTTTGAATTATAAGAAAAGAGTGATCTAGAGAACCAAAATACATTTTTTTTTCCATTTTGACTCAAAATGATTTGATCAAATTTAATAATAATATAAAATTCATTAACCCATTTAGGGATACATTAACCTAGATCAATACTTATTTATGACAAGCTCTAACCATTTAGCATGTTTAGGTGATTTTGTCCAAATTTATGTATTTTCACAAATTTTGAGTAGTTTGTAAATTTCAACATGATGGTGTTAGGAATTATATGTTTACATTAATGAGTAATGTCACAAAAAATAAAAATCAATATAGGAGATCTATTTACATCGATCCCCCTATCGATTTCATGTCATTCAATCTTTTAATTTGAGTAGACTTCAGCCTCAAATGATTTCAAAATCCCTAACTACTATCACAACAATTTATGATTTGTGATTTGTGAAATTTATCTAAGTGAAGAGATGCCTTATAAAAATATTAGAGCATGCCATTATTCAATAGAACCACCATGGAATCATCATCTAAGTCTTACAAGACAACCTTGATACCATCCATTTTCTTAATCAAGGATGCTAAAGAATAATTTGATAATATGTTCAATACTACTATGTTTGATGGATGTTATTCAAATTATTCAAAATTTTGGGAAGTGATAGATAATGTATACTCATTTACACTTGAGGAGGAAATTGTAGCTGAAGATAAACAACTGGTGAAGGATTTACTCCCTTTCAAATGTCAAGCCCTACACTATGCATCTATGAAGCTAGAGGTGATGGCATGTATTCATCTAATATGCAAATTCTTCTTAAAATATATAATCATGGATGGAGGATATATTCATTATGTCAAAAATAACACTATTTTCATGTGTATATCATGAAAAAAGTTTAATAGGTATTTTAGTCTACCCATTATAGATGTTACTTATGATTTAAGGAGATAACACAACACTCCCTGATTATTATATGGGTGGATTCAAGTTGATTCCAATAAGAGTATAGAATTTCAATAAATTTAAATGCATGAAACATGTAAAATGTTTATGGGCATATGAAGAAGGTATCCAAGAGATGAGTATTCCATTGTTTGATTCCATTTTACTTATAATATAAATGTAGTACATATATAAATTAAATAAATACAAAATGTGAATATCAAGTCCCAAATGAAATTAAACTAGTGTATCAAGGGTATACACATTATAATATTACTATAGTTATTACATGGAAGAAGTCTAAAAATGAAAAATGGGCATTATCAAAATGGCTTCTTCTTGGGGAAATTTTCACTTTGAAAGAACATGCCAAGAGCCCTATCCCTATTACTAGCTTTAGAATGTGAATACTCATAGGGATGGAATTATTGAATAGGATCTTTGGCCATGAAATAATATACTTTGTGCACCTAGAATGCGTTCCTTTACTAGACTTATTGACTACCTCAAAGTGCACCTATGCACTATGGGAAGCGATTAGTGCATGCCTTCAATAACATGTATAGACATAATGGAACTGTGTATAGACATAATGGAGTCTTGTGGGAGGCCAATGTTGAAGTCATCAAAAATAGGATTTGTGACTACTACAATTTTGTGCACATATATTCATATATGCATAATATATCAAAGATAGATGATGAAATATATCCTCAAGTCTATGTGGCCATACATGGTTGGACTTTGGAAATTATTTACCATAGCATAATTAAGACACTAACCTATAATGTAGGAGACTACTAGATATATTTAGATTACATAGTGATCATGGTGATGGGTACATGGTCAATCCTCTCTAGCTCCCTAATATCATTCTAGATAAGGTATCTCAACAGGAAATTGATTATAAAATTTAGAATAATATTGACGAGGAATTGACAAAAAATAAGGACATCTTCCATGGATCTCACATCACCATTGATATAATGTAGTACATAATTCATAGATAGTTTGGGGAGGTTAGCAATGCCAAGAAGGCTTATGAATTTCCCACCCTTCCTCATAGATACTGGGATCCTCATGATAAGGTCCAAAATAAGATTCATACCCTTGGCCTTGCCTACAAGTATGAGCCAATAGACCATGATTTTCTTTTCCTGAATTCTAAGGATTATGAGGAGGTTAGGGAAAGGGCCACAACTATAGGACTAAGTGAGGATGTGTTTAGAGTTATTCAAGTAGAATCATCTTTAACACTTAGTAAATCAAAGTTTAGAATTACACCACTTAGAACATAGATATCCTTATATTTTTGGAGTAGAAGTAAATCACAACAACCAAAATAAGAGGGAGTAGATCCCCATCTAGCTCAAGCCCAACCTTAGGACTAGTACCATAGGGTATTTGTGACACAACTTATTGGAGAAGATGAAGAATAAATTGAGGAATAATACCAATACTCTCAATCTAAGTTTCAATAATTTAATTTATCAAAGTCAAGTAAGAGTTAGATGAGGAGATGACTACAATGGTAGGTATTACACAAGTAGAATTCAGGATTATATGTTTAGATTCCTCTTATGAAGAGGAAATAGTGGCTAATTTGGCCTCAATGCCAAGCACTACTCCCACTTCTCTTCCATCATAGGAATCAATCCCACAAGCAGGTAGAACAATAAGGAATTATCAAAAAAACCCAAGGGATAGAACATAAACCCTCCAACATAGGAGGTAGATGAGGAGGAGTTGTAGTAGATAAAGGTTTGAAATCTACAATCACTCGAGACCAAAGCACCTGTCACAAGTGAATCATTTGGTAAGGGTCCCTTTCTCACATATCCTATAATTTTTCCCTTTAATTTCCTTACTGGTAGTTTCCATCACCCCTAAGCTAGTGGTCTCCACATTTATTCCCCAATGAACACTCTCTATAAGTTTATCTTGCATCCATCCATGATTCTACCCATAACCACTACTCCTATTCCACCTTCCACTATTATAAATTTTATCCCTATGGTTTTCATCCCTTTAATTTTTGTTCCATTGACATACATCCCATCAACATTATCTCTATCCATTCCATCCATTGATAAATCCATCACTTTAATTACATATCCTTCTACCCAATTAGGTTTATCCTTGCTTTCTTCTACTCCCACCATCATAACCCAATGGCAGTAACTAAAATGGTACCTAGGAGGTAGTCATTCTTTGTGGTCTATGTAATGCCATAATATGGAAACATAGACTGGTTGAAGATTATTTGGCTTGTAATGCCCAATCCTTCAACACAAACTAAGATAAAAGCTGAAGAATATGCTTAACTGGAATCTCTTCCCTCAAATCCCTCAAATATCATTCTTATATATTGGTCTAAGTAATTAGGATCCTCAACCTCTAAGAGGCCTAATCTGAAGATAATATAATTGGAAACAATGAGCTCATTATTTGACAAAGGCCTTACATCAGTATAGAGGGCAAGGAAGAGAAAAATTGAGGACATCTTAGGAAAGACCTTAATCATAGAAGAGACGGAAGAAGTGTATTTCCTAATGAAAAGGAAAAATAGGAAAAATGGTCAGTCGCATTACATTGGGGACTTGAAGTAAGATATGGAGACCCATACATAATCCATCCTTATCATACATCAAAGAATTAACATGGCCAGGTAAGAGCATGAGGAAAAATTGGAGACACTTAGAGAGTAACAAGAAGTGATTCTAATTCCCCATGGAATTGAGAAGGATGTGTAGGATGATACCCTTAAGTTGTATGAAATTATTGATTCTATCCATTCTTTGAGAGTTAGCTTGGATCCTCATGTTAATAACATAACCAAATTATTCAAAATCCATAATGAGGATGACCGTAAGGTATATTTATTATTGTTTTATACCCATAATAAGGCATTCATCCATTTGGATTTGATGACACAAATAGATGAATCTAATGGTTTGAATTTAGCATTGATAATAACATAAGAGGTATGAGACTAGGTACTATCCTCTAAGGCATTAGTTAATAAGTTGGCTAAATAAGAAAAAGAGATTGAGCAGAGTTTGTCAAGATTAGAGTTGGCTACTATTTGAGATAACTAAGGTAGGCTAGTGACCTAGACTATATTCATCTAAATGATTAAACAATCCTATGACAGATTTAATAAGATCCTGTAAAGTTTGCGCTTAGAAGACATAGATGCCAAATTAAGCATAGTAAGAAAAAAGGCGATAGAGGTGGAAGTATTCAAGGTTGGCTTTACAGAAACCAAGACAAAGAATAATAAGCTAATGACAGAGACAAGTAGGGTAACTAGACCATCTCTCTTAGATATGATTCTAATAAGAACACAACATGCCAAGGTGTACAAACATTATCAGGACTTGGATGTAAAGAAGAAATCTTCTCGATAGATGCCACCTATTATTTATACTATGGCAACTCCACAAATAGTGACAATAATGAAAATAGCCATGTTAGCTCCACTTCAAACTATTATTCCCATGGTAATTATATTTATATTATTTGGTGCATCTTCGAGTACAATTCTAGTAACTATAGTGTTGACTATGAGTACCACTACAATTCCCATAATAGTTTTGAGATAAGTCAAGAAAGATAAAATTTAGATAAAGGTTAATTTTGTATATTTTTTAGTTAACAATCATAATTGAATAGTCAAGTCTTAGTTACGCACGTACGCGCGTGCGCCCACGCACGCACGCGTGCGCGCCCACGCACGCACGCGCGCGCGCCCACACACACACACACACACACACACACACACACACACACACACACACACACACACACACATTGTAATTAACTAATTTTTTTGAGCAACATGCATACATTTAGGGTTTTTTTTAGAGATGAATATTCATTAATTCATGAATATTCCATTTTTAGGATTTTGGTTTTGGCAATTTTTTAGGGTTGGTAGATGAGATCATATTGCCAAAATTTTAGGTATATTTTTTTTTGGGGGGTTGGGTCACCAATCCTTTACAATTATATAAAATATTAAACTTAAATTCGGCACATATATATAGTATATCCCATTAGGGCTTGACCTATACCAACCAAGGGAATAAGTAGGACCACAACTAGAAGAGCACAAAACTAAACAAAAATAGTGAATGAAGAAAATAAATGACAGTACCAAATAATAAGCCAAAACACATCACTAAATGATAGAGTAAAATGCCTAAGTTGAATGACATATATGAACAACACAACCTAATGACACATTTGAGTAACACAATCAAATGACCTAGTTGAATGACCTAGCTAAAAGATAGTTGAATGACCTAGCCAAATGGCATAGCCAAATGATATATCTAAATAATAGAACTGAATGATAGAGAAAAATGAAAAATTTGAATGATAGTGTCAAATGGAAGCACCAAATGGTAGAGCCAAACATCAGATTTGGAAGCTAATAATGAATGAGAAGTTAGGTGACATAGTTGAACAGTAAAATTGAATGCCAGTTCTGGGTGGGGGAATTGGTGAACTAGAGGTGAAACCCTTTTAATAGATGATAATACCAAATGGGATAATTGAATGATAGAGTTAAAAATCATAGGCCATCATGGCATTTAGTGGTAATGGTAAAAGGACAAGCTAATCATCAAGGAAATCATCCATATTATCTTATTTTAAAGAGCCAACCAAGAAGTCCACACAATCATAATGCATGCAAAATAGAAGTTTTTCTTTTTTTTTTTTTTTAGTTTGTCATAAATTTGAATTTAACTATTTAATAATATTTTTTAAAAATTACATACAAAAATTCCCACTATTATCTCATAAGATAAAATTAACCAAAATAACATATCACCCCCTAAATAATTTTTTGATGATGGCATGCCACCACTTGAAGACACTCCTCTAGTATTTGGTGAAAATGATAATGACACTAAAGTGGCTGAAGAGATTAGACCATCTCACCAAACAGAAATTTAGCTTAAACCTCCACTCAAAAATCTTCTCAAAGGAAGAGAAGTAGATGGACAATTAGAAGGTCCTTTAAGGTGGACTAGGTGACAAAATTTACCTTCATAGAACTTGTAGAGCCTAAAAATGTTGATGATACTCCAAAAGAATGAAGATGTACAATATGTATCTAGAACTAGGAAAAGAACATAGAATGCAATTGAAATTATACATGATTGAGAAATATTATGGAAAAGTATATGAGACAATGAAGCACCCAGATGGAGTGATAAAAATAACACATAGGTGGAAAACTATAGAATAATGCATGCATGTAAGATATTCACAAAAGAATGAAAATGATAAGAAATATAAAAAACATATTGTGGAGAAAGGGGGAATAATTGAAGCAACTTTTGGAAAAGTCAAGCAGTCTCATCTCAAGGAAAAATACATATAGTTCTTTACTATATACCATATTCTAAAAAAAGGTCGACCTATTTTTGGTTTTTTAGATTATAATATTTTGTTTCAACATACTAGATTTCTAGATATTCCATAATCACATTGGTTGGATAGTAGTGCTTGGGAAATGGAAAAATGTCTAGCAATGGTTGAGATTGAAGGTTTGAAAGAAAGTGTTCAGAAATCACTATTTATCTCACTATCCATCCATGAGTTCATATTAATTGACAACACAACCTAGGTTTGTATTCATGTGTATAATTTTGAGAACTATTCAAGGTAACCTCATCTACTAGCAGTTCATAAAATGGTAAAAAATTGTAATGCATAAAATATTCACAAATTAGCTGTATCGAATTTGAAAGATAAAGTTGGAATGGATGATTATGTAATATATATAAAGATGGTGTGTTTTGGGGATGATGGTGCATCAATTATGTAGGGGCATAGAAATGGTTTGTCTGTTCAACTACAAACAATAGTTTCCCCATGTATGATTCCAATTCATTGCATGGCTCATAGGATGAATCTTATATACAAAATGGTTAGAAAATTTGAGAATGTGGCCAAAGTGGAGGAGCTCATTCGTGACCTACATGCTTATGTGTCAAGTAGTCCAAAATTTTAGGGTTTTAAAAATTTTCAATAGAAGTGATTGATGGTAAGAAACTATTGAAAGATGTTGATACAAGGTGGATTTCTATGTATGAACGTACTTACCAGATTTTTGAAGAATATCCATCATTAGTAGGTTTCATGTATAAATATCATAGAGATTGATAAGACAAAAGATTTGTTATACCATTTAATAGACTTGGAAACACTGCTAATTTTATGTGTAATTCTTCCAATGTTGAATGAAATGAATTTTTTAATGAAACATGCTCAGGAGAGGTTCATTTATATTATGGAGTTCATACCATTGAGAAAATGAGTATTTCAATCTCTAGACATACTATACACTTCGAATGAAATGTTTCAAGGCCTTGTTTTTAGTAGTTGGTAAATGTTTGACCAATTTACAAAACCATAATAATTATTTACTATTGGATATCAATGATCATGTTTGTGTCTTTGTTAATGGAAAAGAGATTCCAATGCACACTTTTTACAAAAGACCTAATCTAAAGAACTACCCATAACACGTATTCTGTATGACACTATTCTATCTAAAATCTAGATGAAACAAAGTATAATTTCCAAAAAATTATTTTCAGAGATCATAGATTGTTTTCAAAGGGATGATTTGTTGGAGGTGATGGTAGTTGTCAATCTCATTTTATGGAATGGTAATAATAGTCAAAAGATGGTTAGCAATTTATTTTAGAAATACATGTGGTATCTTGTAATGCACTTTTATAGATTTGTAGATGTGAATGGAGTATAAATTAAAGGTATTTTTGGAAAGGATCCACTAACATCATAGTCAACACATTTTTGCATTAAAATGTTTGAATAATATCATCTTCTACGTGAACTAACAGAGAAAGGGGAAATTACAAGACTATGGAAAAAAATGTATACTAGTAGTATACTACAAAAAAGTCTAAGTGAATATTTATGATTATATGAGCTTTGTCAAATAATGATTCTAGGATTAGTAGAATATGGAGTATTTAGTGCATTATCATGCATAAAGTCAAAACTTTTAAATATATTAGATAGAAATTTAGAAACCTATTTGAGATTATATGTTTCAGGTTATGTAGTGGATATGTTTCCATGTGAAAGAGCTATGGCAACATGGAGTTCTCTAACTAAAATAAGATGCATAAGTAATACAATGACAAATAAATAGGATTTAAATAATGACATTGAATATGACACTGACATGGTAGATGCAAATGTCACTATCTATGATCAGGTTTGTGCATGATTCTTTCAATTACCATACTTTTAGAAATGGAGTTTCTAAATTTTAATTTCACATGTTTATCAAAAGATTCAATAATTATTATACCTTTTTCAAAATTCATTTCCTTTTTTTTGCTAAGTACTAAATGTAAGATATTAATATATTATGATTGTGTTATGGGGAACACTGTATGTTAATATGGTTCTTTATGTTTTTGATACATATTTTTTATAGATCTATTTTTTTCTTACATCAAAACACATTTTGACTAAAAATAGTTCCCCTATAGATAGGGGCAAATGAGCCCATCTTTTTACACCCAATTCATAGTGTGTTTAGACAAAGCTATAGTTGCAGACAATGATGTATTATGATCTTGTCTATCTTCTTTGACATTGTCATAATACATAGTGGATATTTATTTTCTAAATCATTTATCTTCATGTTCTTAGAGTTGACTGAAATATAACATAGACTAAAATAAATCAATTTATAAGTACAAGTTTATAACCATATCCATAACTTATATTTTTATTAATTTACGACTTCTATAAAGTATGTAGATTTTTCATATTTGTTGTATGATATATTATTTAACTTCCTATATCTTTTCAATACCTTATAGTGTAGACACCAATATCATGTCAATCCCCCCCCCTTTGGTCCCTTTCTAACACATCAACACTCCTAACCCACACTTACACACCTTATTAATTTAAAATAAACTACTTATTTTAAATTAATGACCTCACCTTGGACACCTCACCCTAAGACCATTTCTTACCCTATGAGTCACCCTAAGACTAGGTCATCTAAATCCTAACTACCCATGACTTATTCTCACTCCATCCTAACCTCCTAACCAACTCTCGTGCCTCATAAGCCTATGTTTTGACCGTTCTCCAATGGAAAAAGCACTTGGTGGGTGGAGAAACGAGCAAAGAGCTAAAAATAGCCCTTTTACCCATTCTTTCTCTACTGATGTCGGTCAATAGTTGGCTAATGCCAGTAGGATCGCCGACATCGGTTACATAACCTGAGCTCTAACATTGAGCTACCCCTCACCTTCTTGCAGATTGATGCACACACTCTGAGACCAATCATCAAAATTTGACTATCACTCTCTTGGATACTAAAGCTCTACACAAGACACTCTAGATATTGGATTTAAATGTTGTACGAGGACCTCAACATTAGCCACAACAAGAATAAGCATTCTGACACCTCTGGTTCTTTACCAAATAGAGCTAAATATTCTGTCTCATTTTAGTATTTTAGAATACATTGGTAATTAGTTTCCATTTGATATTTCTAAGAACTATTGAGATAAACTTGACTTCTTCTATGAAGAGGCTGAAAAGCCTTCTTCTTATTCTTACCCTCTTTTCACACCTATCCTCTACCTTTGCCCTTCCTCAGACCCTATTCACTTTCCCACAACCCTACACAAACCTTTAAATTTCCACAGACTCCTCTGTCAACCATAGAAATACCCTAAGACCCATCCAAGGCCCATTGCCCCTACCAACAATGGCAACAAAACTAACATCAGCATCATTGACACAACCGACCTCGACAAGACTATCAACATCGGTGACTATGATAGACTGACTATATAGAATAGGTACGCGTTATCTATTTTTCTCTTTCTTAGTCTTTCATCATTTCTTTTTATACAACACTCTTTTCATTAAATAGTGGACTATCATCCCTTACGGAGCTTACGCTTCTGGGATCAAGTGCGTAGCTTGGCAGTCCACCATATCCTCCTCTAACATTTTCTATGTTTGGGTCTCTTTCTTATTTGTAGGTGTTTCCTCCATAGCCAAAGAGGAGCTCCCACAAAGCTTGGATATAGTGCGCACTTTATCCGAGTAATGTCAAACCCAAGACCTTTAACCTTAGTTTCTTCTTTCTTCTGAATGTAATTAGTGGAAAATATAGAGAAACATTCTAGCATGCCTGATGGGACCCTTGGAGTTTTCCTTGGGTTCATTCTTTTTCTTCTTTTAAAAAAAAATCAAACTTTCATATAGATGCATTAGGAAAATTTTCTCTTCTTGCATCCCTTCTTCTATCTTTTTATTTCGAAAAGGAAACCATTAGCAGAAGTTAAAAGGAACATCTCTTTTTCTTCTTCTTATTTCTTGCATGCATCATAGAGTAGTGAAAAACTCATACTCTTAACCTCTTCTCCAATTGTTTGCATTTGAACAACATATTTTGATTTGGGTTTAAAACTACTGCATTTCATTCTTGCTTGGATGCATACTTAGCCCACTTAGTAATTAAAGCATTATGAATAAATCATAGTGCACAAATGTCACACAACCAAACTACAATCACATCAAATCAAACATTTAAACTTACTTGAGACAAGGCCCGTCTAGGATTTCATCACCTAGCGGATACCTTACCCCACCTAGTGATCCTACTTGGATTTCACCACCAAGAGGAGGACCCACTCTATTCTCTGGTTGAGCATAAACTATAGGCAAAGTATATTTTGGCTAAGTGGCCCAACTTGATTCTGGGTTTGTGAAGTGAAGGAGCAAGTCCCAACACTAGG
The DNA here is from genome assembly GCA_037957365.1 of Torreya grandis. NCBI lineage: Eukaryota > Viridiplantae > Streptophyta > Pinopsida > Cupressales > Taxaceae > Torreya > Torreya grandis. The sequence goes on from JARHVA010001187.1 coordinate 1,247,950, forward strand.
CCACATATTGAACCTAACACAGATCTTTGAGCACCATAACACAACCTGAAACTAGCCATAGACTTCCTCTCTAGACCCCATTCTACAAGCCCAAATCCCAACACATTCTCTTAAGGCATAAGCCAACACAACTCTAAAATTTATTCCTAGGAATCTAACATTTTAGAGGTTGCTTGCCTAATCATCTATTATGTTATTTTTATCTGATTGTTTGAGCTGGTAAGGTCGTACCATTTTGAAGTCTAAAATAACTCAAATTTTCTTTTTTTCCAAAAACTATCAATTTTCTATGTTTCTAGAATTACATAGAAACTAACATCAGTTTCTCCACCGACATCAGCAACAACAATTCACCGACATCGGTTAACTGACCATCATCAGCAACATTTATAACTAATATCAGTTAAAACAACCAACATCGGTCACTGTCAATAAAAAATATTATTTTCTAGACAACAAGCTTAAAACCCAGATTTCTTTCTATTTAACACAAATTCTGGTTTTCTAAAACTGAAACACAATTTTTGGAACCTGAACCCCTTTCACTTTGGATGGTTTTGACATGCAGTCAAGCCAAATCTCTTGTTGACCACACAAGTCAACAACCACTCCCACCTTCACCCTTCGTATCAAGTCACCTAATGGAGTCTACTTCAGATACCAAGCATACTCCTATTCAATCTACCCCCCATCAACCTCCTATTGTTCTCGAAAGGGATCAAGAATTTGAGAGATTCCTTGACCACAATGTCAAGGCTCTCCAACACTATCTCGCTAGAAGCCAAATGAGAGATCCTTCGGGTAACCCTATTTATGGGATGCCAACTTCTTTGATTAAAGTGGCAATGTTATCAATAACATCCGCTACCCAACCTATAGTCACTCAAGCCACTGCCTCAACCATTAACCCAACCATGGCCAATGTTCAAGATTTGGCCTCCCCTTCTATCCTTTTTGGCCCTACCTCCATCGGGGTTTTGATACCCACTCAACCACAAACAATTCAACCAAGTTTGACACATTTTTAGAACTTGATTGTCTCTATCCCACCCACTCTTGTACCCACAAACATGAGAGTGACTACTTATCCTTTTACTAGTCTCGCCACCATTCAACCATCCTTGATGACTACTAGTCAAGTTCTGGCCTCCAATTTTGTGGCATAAGTCCCCATGGCCTCGTCATCGGCTCTTATGACAAACTATCAGTATGTTGCACCTACACAAATGGAACCAAGCACGTCATACACCCCTCCCAATGCCTTTCAGGTACCCTATAACTTAGGGGGTGCCCCTCATGCCAATCCATCTACTGATCTAATTAAAATGCTGATGGATAAGATGTCCAACCTTGAGACATCTATTTTAGGTTCAAAGAGTGTTCTTTCATATGAACAAATTTGCAATGAACCCATTCACCCTTCAATTCCTATTCAACCATACCCTAGCCAGTGAGAACTCCCAAAATTTACTTGCTTTCAGAGTAAAGAGGACCCACAACAACATCTATGAGTGTTTAGACATGCTTGTTACCTCATAGCGCATGATGATGTGTTATTACTTTGTGCATTCCCTATGTCACTTTCTATCACTACCCTTGACTGGTATAGCTCCACTACCAGTCATTCTCTCTTTTCCCTCACTCAACTAACCTAGTTATTTCTTGATCATTTCTCAATTAACATCGCCAAGAAGGTCTCCATCACAGACCTTTATTCCATTAGACAATTTGAGGATGAGTCCATAGCTGACTTTGTCACCCATTGGAGAGGTTTGATCAACCAACTCTCCTTCTCACTACCTCAACCTGAGCTCATTGAGCTCTTTTAAAGAGCATGTGCCAAGCACATCTCATCCACTTTGTAGGTTCAAACTTTCTACACATTCGATGAAGCTTTCACTATGGCCCAAAAGCTTGAGCTCTGTGCAGTCGAAGAAGATAAGGTCAAACTACGTAGAAAAAATACTAACACAAAATCCAATGACCCTTCTTCTAAACCTTCTTCTTCCCACTCTAAGTCCAAGGGATCAGCAAATGCTGTAGTCCTTAGGTCACAATCTTCTACCACCACCAACCAATCTGAACCTTCCACATCATAAAACATCACAAAACAATTCCAACAATGGTATATACAGCATCAATACACTCCAATAGGAGAATCATATGCTTCTGTATTGGATAAACTAGTAAAGCAGGGAGTCCTTAACCTCCCTCAAATCTGACCTATCCAATTTGACCCCTCACAAGCCATCCCTGCATGGTATAGGGAAAATGACTTTTGTAACTATCACCATGTCAAGGGTCATGATATGAACAATTACAAAACCCTCAAAAACATTATTCAAGACATGTTAGACAAAGGGGACCTTGTTTTGGATAACCTTAATGCATTGGCCAACCAAAACATGAATGTCTTTAGGCAACCATTTCCTAACCATCCCCCAAGTCAAAACAATGTTCAGACCATGGTTGATGACCCTCAAGAATGCAACATATGCACGATTGACATGGTATCTCCTTTCATTCCTAACCAACCTCTCCCATAATTTGAAGAGGTTGGTCAACCCATTTCTTCCATTTCTCCACCATGGGTAGAAGAGCCTATTTTACCCATGTCACCCCCACGACATCAAACACCTCTACCCATTCTTCTACCTCCTGAGGATCCCATATTACTTGTTCCTCTTGACCCTACCTTCCCTCTTCTTCTACCATTGGAAGAAGTTACCATTCACACCCCACACCCTCATGTAGAATAGGCCATAATCCCTCTACTTCACCCTTTAGAGGAGCCTTCATCTCCTATTTTTCCTCCACCGATGGAGGATAGTTCTCCATCAACCCCGCTTTCACACATAAGAGAGTCTACTTTCACCTCTCCCATATTGGAGGATGCTTTGTTGGTACCAATACTAGTAGCCCCACCCTCATACTTCTTATTACCAATGGAGGAGCATACTTTCCACACTCTAAGACCACACATGGAAGGCATGATCATCCCTGCGCTCTATCCTATCGAACAAACAAATTCTCCAATCCCTTCTCCACTGAGAGAAGAATTTGCCACCTCACCCACTTTGGCTGAGGAAGATCTAGTGATGGTTCTCTCTTGCCTTTGGCCCAAGATCACTGTGTCTAATATGTTTTTGCTCTCACAACTACCTAAATCCTCTAAAAGACTAACTGTAAGACCTTGCGTGATGTCCTCTAAACCCTTCTCTCGATTGGAAAAAAACTTAGGATTTCTCCATTCTAGGAACTTAGAACATGAGACATTATGGGAGTGACTTAAGGCTGCCTATCTTACCCATCCCACTTCATCTTATACTACCAACCCTTCCATGACAAATTACCCCAAAGTCTCTGACAAAGATTAGGCTTCCATTGCCAAATCTTTAGAAGCTCAACCATCCACACCTAAACCCAAACCCTCACAGGCATCCACCATACCAAAATAGATTACATCTCTCCATGTTCACCCTATATCAAACCTCACTCACCCACAAGTGAAGGTAGATTTGAACCTCACCCTGCATAGTAGTGGTCCTCACACTGTACTAAAGAAGGCTACTAAACCACATTGGAGAACTCCTCCCCCACCTTCACCATTACCATCTATCTTGGGTCCACATCCTTCCACTTTAATAGGAGTGTTTCCTATTCCAACCCCTCACAAAAACAAATTGCCTCCATTACTCCCTCTACCCGTTAAAAACATATTTCCTCTAAAAAATTTGACACCTCTCACCAAGAAAGTGCCATCTATGTGTGTGGCCACACCACCAACTAAAAAGGTGGTACAAAAAACTCCTCCTACAGCTCCTAAATAGAAGTTGTCAACCCCTACTACAACAATGAGTGTAGATCCATTAGTGGGTTCTTATGCTTTTATGTTATGTCAATTGTTGTAGTCTTCTATCATTGTTCTCCCACCCATTAAGCCATACTGACCTCTTAGATCAAAACCATCTTGGTTCGACGACACTCAAATCTGTTGGTATCATCACACACCTGGGCATGATACTAAGAATTGTTGTGCCCTTAAGGTTGCCATTCACCAACACTTGGGAAAGGGTTCCCTTCTTGTTGGGGATCCTCTTGACCACCCTTTTGACAAACCACCAACACCAACCCATGCCTCCCAAACCTCCTCAATTGAATCAGGATCCCAACATGAGATTATGGTCCCTCTACCACCTTCTCCCCCTTTATTCAAAATCAACACCATTAATGTGACCACTAGGTCCACCCTAAAGGATAAAAGAAAAGAGCAGGTCTCTACCCCTTGGACATATCCATTTGCCAAGCCTTCTCAACCACTAGAACCCAAGATTTCTATCTTGGGCACATCTCAACCAACATCTTCAGGGGAAATTCCTCCTAATCTCTCTAGTCCACATGATGTTTGGTATAAATGACTTGTTGACTACTTGACCTATTCTATCATTCCTCTTGACCTATCTAGCAATGGATGGTGGGATTTTATCAAAATTACTACCTGATACACCATGCTAGGGGGTCTTCTCTACAAATGAGGTATCGATGGCCTCCTTCTCTGATGCCTAACCACCATTGAGACATCTCATGCCATCAAACAAGTTCATGATGGGATTTGTGGAGGACATTTCAGTGGTAACTCAATTGCCAAGCACATCCTCTGCCTGGGCTATTATTGGCCCACTCTTCACCAAGACTGCAGTAACTATGTTTGGCATTGTATCAAATGCCAACAACATACTAACCTACTTCACATCCAACATCACATCAAGCATGCCTATAATAAAAATCTGAAAGAGCAATATTTTAAAATCAGAGATCTTGTCCTTAAAGAAAACCAACATGTGACCAATATGGAAAGAAGCAAATGAGGCAAGTTTGCTCCTAATTAGCTTGGACCTTAAATAATAACTCACAAATATGGATCAAGGACTTATCGTCTATCTTCTCTCGAAGGCTAGCTAGAACCTGAGCCCCTTAATGCCTTGCATCTATGACCATTCTATTGTTAATCAAGTAATCATTCACTTGATGTTTAACTTGAGCTCATCCCTTGAGCAACCCCCATCATCCTCATTCCTATTCCTTTCAACCCTTTTTCCCTACAAACAATTAGTTAACCCTTTTTTAAGCATTAATGCTTTCACCTAATAAAAGGGAAACCCCTAAACCTCTATAGCCTAGTCCATGACTAAAAATTTAGTCAACAAAAAAAACATATAAAACTGGGATGCCGAACAAAATATTCAAAGGTCATAAATTATCAATGTAGACTACTCCCTTGAAGGATAGCTACATCATTACTGTAATTAGTAGACTGCTCCCTTAAAGGACAACTATTCAAACAAATCAAAACATATAAAGCAAAACATAGACCACTCCCTTGAAGGATGGCTATGCCCAAATTTTTCTACAAAAATAGCACCCTCTCAAAAGCTTCTCACATTAATCAACTTCACATGACCATAAAACAAAACAACATCCCCAAGTAGACTTCCCACATTGATTAGTCTACCCAAAAAAATGACTGACAAATTATTAAGTCATGGACTTGCCTATACTCATCCTTAGGGTCACCTAAAAAAGGGGCAAAATAATCCCTGCTAAAAAGGGTTACACTATCCTCACATATCACATAATCACACCTATTACCCCAACATACCCAAGGGATTTTGAGCTCACTTAACATCAAGTGATTAGAGTACTTCTCTAACACAAACCAATGGTCAATGACATAATGCATGAATGGGGCTTTTGTTTGCAACAACCCTATCTATGTTATCATTATGGTCCTTGTCAATGAAAGAGCAATGCGCCTTTCACTTCTTACACACTTTCATCACATGCCAATAACATACAACCAAAACATTTTCTAAACCATTAACATAACCTCATGATTTATTTAATATAAATACCAATTTGTGTTATATAAATTATCATAGCCCATTTACACTAGTTTCTATGGAAAATAATACACATGGAAACTATCAACCAAACACAATTTATGTTAAGCATATACCATCACCAATATGGAAACTTGTTGAATCATAAATAATGTCATTTCAGTTTTAGCATACACCATCACTAATATGGAAAATTGCTAAGGATGAAAAACCACATAACCTATATGTTACGGCATACACTATCACACAATATGGAAAAGGCTGTAACATAATCATACACTCATCATTTCAAGCATGTACCATTAAACATATGGGAAATGCTAAAAACACTAACATAACCAAACCAACCAACAACCTCTTTGACTCTTCTTCCCTTTTGGGAGAACTACATTGTCCTGAGGCCCTTAAAATAGGGGCTATGTAAGTAGCACTCAGTTGACATGGGGTCTTCTGAGGTTAGCTCGGCCATTCTTTCATTCGTCTACCTGATGGACCAACCATATAACCTTTAACCATGTCAAACCCAATCCATAACCTACCCTCTTTTTCCCTTTTGGGGAGAACTGCATTGGCCTGAGGCCCTTTAAATAGGGGCTATGTAGGCAACACTCAATTGACATGGGGTCATCTGAGGTTAGATCAGCCATTTGTTTGTCTGTCTACCTAATGGACCAACTATCTATACCTGCCTAAAATCATGACCAAACAACTAGCCCTGACACTGTAGAAGTTCCCTTAGACTTCTCATGAGGCACATTGGAGATCATATACATCTCCCTAACCATGACACATAACATTCGAGATCACTTATATCTCAGCCTGACTTGACCAATGACCTTAGAGATCATGACTATCTCCTCAGACCATGACCACTTTTGAGACAACTTTGCCTTAGTTGTTTTGATTGCATATGCTACCTCACGAATAGTTAGCAAATTGTATGTGCCCCTCACACCTATTTTTGGATTGCAACTTAGTTGATCCCCAATATCTATGACATTTTTGTGTTTTCTAGGAGCACTTCCTAGCCCAGATACTTGGAACACGATGACCATTGGAGCTACAACTTTGATCAATCTAACCCAATCATCTATGACCAAAAAGCTGGGGACCAATTACTTCAATTTTAGTCCTTCTCAACCAATTGGGGCTACATCTTTGATCATTTAACCCAATCAGCTACCACTAATAATTTAGGGACTAGTTATTTCAATTTTAGGCTCCTCGACCTTGCCTATGACAATTTGACCTACATATTAAGTGAAGTGGTATACGTGCAATCTCAACTATTATCATGTTCACACTCCAAACTCACCCTACCCATCCACTGCTTATCAAATTGGCACCCGATTTTGGGTTCCCCTCTCTCGATTCCCACTTTGAGGGGGAATACCTCATCCCATACTTGGGGCAACCTACACCTATTTTTGTCTTGTAGTTCATCAAGACAAACCACAAGACAAAAAGGGGCAAATGTACACACCAATATCATGTCAACCCCCCATTTTGGTCCCTTTCTAACACGTCAACACTCCTAACCCACACTTACACACCTTATTAATTTAAAATAAACTACCTATATTAAATTAATGACCTCACCTTGGACACCTCACCTAGACACCTCACCCTAAGACCATTTCTTACCCTATGAGTCACCTTGAGACTAGGTCATTTAAATCCTAACTACCCATGACTTATTATTACTCCATCCTAACCTCCTAACCAACTCTCGTGCCTCATAAGCCCATGTTTTGACCATTCTCCAATAGAAAAAGCACTTGGTGGGTGGAGAAATGGGCAAAGAGCAAAAAATAGCCCTTTTACCCATTCTTTCTCCATTGATGTCGGTCAACGGTCGGCCGATGCCAGTGGGATCACCAACATCGATTACATAACTTGAGATCTAACATTGAGCTGCCCCTTGCCTTCTTGCATATTGACACACACACTCTAAGACCAATCATTAGAATTTGACTATCGCTCTCTTGGCTACTAAAGCTCTGCACAAGTCACTCCAGATATTGGATTGAAACATTATATGTAGACCTCAACATCAACCACAACAAGAATAAGCATTCTGACACCTCTAGTTCTTTACCAAATAGAGCTAAGTATTCTATCTCATTTCAGTATTTTAGAATACATTGGTAATTAGTTTCCATTTGATATTTCTAAGAACTATTGAGAGAAACCTGACTTCTTCTATGGAGAGGCTGAAAATCCTTCCTCTTATTCTTACCCTCTTTTCACACCTATCCTCTACCTTTTCCCTTCTTCAGACCCTATTCACTTTCCCACAACCCTGCACAAAACTTTAAATTTCCACAGACTCCTATGTCAACCACAGAAATACCTTGAGACTGGTCCAAGGCCCATTGCCCCTATCGACATCGGCAACAAAACCGACGTCGGCATCATTGACACAACTGACCTCGATAGGACTACTGACATCGGTGACTATGACAGATTGACTGTAGAGAACAGGTACATGTTATCTATTTTTCTCTTTCTTAGTCTTTCATCATTTCTTTTTATACAATAATCTTTTTATTAAATAGTGGACTGTCATCCCTTACGGAGCTTTATGCTTCTGGGACCGAGCATGTAGCTTGGTAGTCCACCATATCCTCCTCTAATATTTTCTGTTTTTGAGTCTCTTTCTTATTTGTAGGTGTTTCCTCCATAGCCAAAGAGGAGCTCCCACAAAGCTTGGATACGGTGCGCACTTAATTTGATTAATGTCAACCCCAAGACCTTTAACCTTAGTTTCTTCTTTCTTTTGAATGTAATTAGCGGAAAATATAGAGAAACATATAGTTCACATTAGAGTTAATAAACATTTTGGTGAACCTACATTTTAATTTGAACACTGCTTGTTCCTTTTTCATTTATGGCTTACAGCTTCAATTTAATTCTATAAATTCCTAAAATTGAATGAACATAGTCCTAAACCTTGGATATTTTATGTAACAATGAAATCAATTTCATTATATATATATATATATATAGAGTATGCATTGTTTAAATATACTATATAATACCTCCCTATAGGGTAGAGTAGGAAATATACTCCTACAGATTAGATAGCCTATATTTAAAAAGTTGTACAAATGTTTAGAGTCCTTAAAAACTAATTCTTTTCAGAATAAAGTGATCAAATAAAATATAACCTTTTCACAAATTTTTAAATACCTTAACTCTGGTTTATACCAATTTTCATATGAATAAAACTGATTTCATGAGTCCTTATCTATCTAAACATCCTTATAACATTAAACAATCCATTAACCTATTCTATAGTTCATGATCACAATCAATCATGCATATTTTCAACTTTGATGAATCCTCATTATTACTATCACAATACTATCTTCAACACAAATCTCTACCAATGTGCTTTTCTAATGGCCTCAAATGCATCTCAAATTGTGATTTACTCAAGAAACAATCTAAATATAAAAAAGAAGAAATATTCAACATAAAACAACTCATTTTTATCATAACATGCAATAACTATTATACATTTTCTGAAATGCATTTCTATGTTTTTTGCTAAGTGATGAATGCACAAGATTAATATATTATGATTATGTTAGGTGGAACACTGTATAAAGGAATATGTTGACATTAATCCATTTATATTAAGATGTGAGTTTCACAAGTGCATCAAAAATATCAAAATGGGCCTAACACCATTCAAGTTTACAACATAATAAAATTTAAATTTAAATTTCAATCTATGTGGCTCATCCATTAATTAAAAATCAATAAATTGATCGCCATATCTACAAACTTGAAATTGTCATTCATTAATGTTTTTTAAAGAAAACATTGTTTACAAATATATAAAATTTTAAAACAAATCCTCAATTACTCATCTAGTTTCTCCACCACTTTTTTAGCTTCTTTCTTAACTAATTTCTCGATCACAACATCCTTTGTGCCAATGTTGTCCTTTAGTATCCATGCCTTTTCAGGATCCAAATTTGAAACATTAAGACATTCAAGATTTTACCTATCTTTTTTTCCAACATCTCCTACAAAAAGTAAACTTCAATCGATAATTGTCTTCTGCATAAATATGGCATCAGGATCCCATCTTTTTTCCCTAATGATTTTTCATAATGTGTTGTTCTATTTATTCAATAGAACAAGATTTTCCTTAAATTGAATAATAAATTGTAAAAAAATATGCATTTTTTAAATGCACATTGAGGACCTCAACTTCTTTTTTCTAGTTCTCATATTTTTCCTACATTTTAAAATGTAATTTAATTAGATGTGAACAAATTTAAGAATGACATGAAATTTGATTAAAATAAATATACATTACCAAATATTTTTCCTTCTTTGCATTCACAATCACAACAAGGTTGATGTCTTTCACCCATTTATTAAAATGTGCTTGGGCTTTTGCATTCAAAATATCCAACCTATTAAGTGTGATAGTCAAAATGTTATCATTGTAAGTATTATCAATGATAACTGACCCAGATTTAGCTTTGGAAAACAAAGCATCAATCATTATGGGTTCTTGTTGCACCAATGCAAATAAATTTTCTCACTCAGAGTGGTTGTGATAATGGTCATTTATTTATTTTATCAATGCCTTCACCTAAACCTTCCACACACATACATTTTTTGGTTCATAAATTACTCCCTCTTGAAGACTAGAATTAATACTATCTACTGCCAAATTGTTTAATGGAAAATATGTAAGGTTATCATCAGACTTTACAACATTATCTATTGGGGTAGGACTATCTAGTGAAGTTATTGAAGGTTCCTACTGAGTAGTCGCATGAACATGTGCTACTTCTCCTTGGATAAAATCATGTGGATTGAAAGTAGTTCCAACATCAACACCACATTCAAACGTCAGATATTCCTTGTCAAGTTCAATTTCTAGCAAAGAAGTCAATCCATGTGCACTCAATAAACCTCCAATAGAGAAAGAGGGGAATTGGGAACCTGATATTTATAGTGTTGCTATTCATTATGGTCATGTTAATGGAAGATTATTCCCCCTTCCATGAAATACATTTAGGGGTGGAGGTGGTGGCATAATCTTCCTCACAAATAGAGGATGGCCTACAAAATGTAAGTTATTTAAGAAAATAAATAAATGTAAATAACAAAGTTATAGACAAAATTGAAATTAAAAGTTTAGTACTTGTATTTGGAGATAGTATATTCTCCATTATACATGGCATATTGTGAGTGATAGCCATAGTGGTGTTTTGAGTTGGTACATTGTGCAACTTTTGAATTTAAAAACACTAATCATAATCCAAAAAACATAAAAAAAACAAAGTATGTAATGTAAAATACCTTCCATAGAGGGTCGAGAAGGCATACTAGATGTTACTATTTGTTGCGGTGGTGGTTGTTCTACCATCTAAATTATTACTGAGTGAACTTCAAGAATAAAAAAATAACTAAAATAATGCACTTGAGTCTTGTAAATTAAAATCTCATTTGAAACTTTTAAATAGAAAACCTGCACATGGAGATGACATCGAAGAAACTCATGGACATTTTGTAAGTCAATAGGATTGCATGGATGATTTTTTAGAATTTGAATTTACACATACTTCAACTACAGTTGCATGTTGTCCTTTTGAGGTAGATTGTTTTCATGAGGAATGCATTCTTACCTATTAGTGGTAACAAACAAAGATTAAATAGTTATTAATATTTACTTTGGTAACTATTTAAAACATAAATAAATATTAAACCCTATAATCTAGATCAATAAATAAACAAATAAACTAAACTTCTACTAATCCATAGACAAAGAGTTTGCCATCATTTTTGGATAAAACACAGTTAGACCCTATGTTTTTTAGAGGTCAAAGAAGGCCTCATAGTAAAATGCTAGAATAAAATTGGAATAATAAATAGTGGAATTAGGATTGATAGCAAGAGAAATTAATTAAATCCTTATTCTAGAGGAAATAAAAGATCACCAGTCAAATTTATATTTGAAAATAGTACAAACAATGTAAAATAGTGACCAATAGGGAATATCTACTACTCTTCCCTGTAATATTATTCTAGCTTAAAAAATTGAACTATTTAAAAAAAAAAGGTGACTAATGTCTTTGAAATGGATTCCCATCTTATGACTATCTAAAATGAAAAATAAAAAGAGGATTTTAGATTACAAAAATTGAAACTTGAATTTTAAATATACAAACAAATTTATAATTACATACTGATTCGATCAATGTGCAAATCAATTTTTTAACCAAAAATGTCCTATCATCATTTGATAGTATTGATTTAGAACTCAAAAGGGTTACATTATGAAATTGAAGATCTAAGAGATTATGAATATCTTGTGGCAAAGTACCCAATGAAATGGTTTTACAATCCACTTACAAGGTGAAGATCTTATCATTAGGGTCATAGGAATGCATGACCATTTTTAAAAGTGTAGTGTCTATGTTGTACTGTGGCATATACAACAAGCCACTACAGCTGCATTCCTGAATCCAATCATTATATGCATTTGGTTGTTGTGAAATCTTCAAATGTCTAAGCATATCATGTTCTTGAAAATGAATTTTCCCTCCATGGTTGCAAAATGAATTTTCTTTCCAAGGGGATGAGAAATCAATTCTAAAAAATGTTAGAAATGAGGGAAGAGGAGAGTATTTATAGACTAGGACGGGGACCAAGCAACTGAATAGTAGACTAGATACATAGGTCACCCACCAATAAGCCATTTGGTGGTACTGTCTAGTTCTGTTACTTGGTAAAGCCATTCAACCAAGACATTCGGTTAAAATATTCAACATAGGCATTTAACCTAGTCATTTAGCTCTATCATTTGTCTTAGCTATTAGGTATAGTTAGTTAGCTCCATTGCTTAGCCTAGTCATGTGGCTTCATTTTTTGGTCGATTCATTTGGCTCTACCATTCAATATAACCATTTGGCTCTACCATTCAACCCAATTGTTTGGCTCAACTATTTAGCCTAGCCTTTCAGCTAAACCATGCATCTTGATAGTACAACTTAGACATTCAATCCAAAAGTTTAACTCAGACATTTGGTTTAATCATTCATTTCAACCATGTCATTATGATGTTTATGGGAAAAAACATCAGTACATAATTCACCATCACCCTCAGTGGATTTTCCATGATCATGAATCAAATTTCTTTAGATTCAACAAATATTTATAATAAGTTTTTTAGTATGGCCTCTTAAAATGAACCTTGTATACATTATATGACTAGGATATTTGTAATGCATCAATATGTAATCAAGACTTATCTTGTATTCTTTTTAGATGTAAATGAAGCTCTCTAATCTTGAAGGATGAGGTGAACCCTTCCCCAAGATCTATATATACATGTAACACCCTATTTTTAAAGGGTAAAAGTTTTGAATGAAATATAGGAAGAAATCAAGGATTTTGATTTTCATGTAATTGTGTTTGTTCTTTCTTCTTCCCTTTCTATGTTAATGAATTTGAAGTTTATTTAGTTTGTAATCGATTCAATAATTTCGATATGTTCTAATGTTATGGATGAATATAAATATTATATTACTGAATGTTATTCTTAGATGTGTAATATCTATTTAATATTGATATGTTTCATTGATTTAGGCATTTAGTATAGGTTTAATCAATAATATGAAGTGTGTATAAGTGTCTTGTTTGATATAGTATTCTAGGTGTGAGTAATAGCTGCCATTGATAACTTCTTGGTATAAGTTGTAATCTTTTGTATAGAGGTAGGCATCAACAACCTTAAAATTAATAACCTTTAGTTGAGATGAATAATCACCGTATATCTAAATACCCAAACTCCCATCCATGTTTATTCATGAGTGAGTAATAGCTACAAACAACAAACACTAGTCCTAGAGATATTTATTCACTAAAGAGATAGAATGATAAATTCCCATTCAAAGAGACAAAATCCTTATTTTATACCTTACCCTTACCTCTTTCTAAAGTTTCTTTGAGATGTAACCACCATGTATTAGTCTTCAAGCCATCCAACCCACCTAATGATTTATCCTTTTTATTATAATCCACACATCCACCCACAAACTTAGTTGAACAACCCACAGGCTCAACCTACTTTTTCACCACTTGATTGTTCTAACGACATACCTAAAACTCATTCCCCAGATTGGAGCTTAATTCCATAGAGATCCCAAAATTTTAGAGGTTACCTTGTTTAAAATTATCTGAGGTGTGCTTAAAAACCATATCAATAGAAGAGAAAAATGTGGCACTAGAAGTCGGACACACTTTTGTGCTTTCCCAATAAATAGGAAACCAATAATTATGGAGACACCTAGGAGATTAACAAGGTATAGGGCCCAAGATAGTCTTTTGGTCTCACTATTCTCACATTCTAAAAGGCCTAGACTTATACATATCCTCCCTAAAGTATATAGAGCCTGAACACCTTCCCATTTCCTACAAAGGAATCTAGAGAAGTATTTACCTACTTTATCCCCTTCAAATGGGAGAATGACTAAAGAACATATCAAATATTTCAAGGCCACCTTTAGATTAATAAATTTTATCCATGAGTATATTATATGTAGTATTTTACCATTTAATTTACAAGATTCTTCTTATGATTAGTATCTTAATTTACAATAAAATTCCATCACCTCTTGGGATGAGTGTTAAGGTACTTTCCTTGAATAATTTGGATAGGTAACTAATTCAAGTTTGGTATATCATCTCTTTACTAGAATTAAAAGGGAGCCCAATGGGTTTATTTGAGCCTTCAATAAAAATTTCTAAATGATGAACACCTGATTAAATTCCATGTATAATCCATATGATAATCTAATCCTCAAAATATACAATAATGTCTTGCATCATATTACTATTATGTTCTTGCAAAGAGGTATTGTTGCCAATATGATAGCTTTAGAATTTGAATAAGCTATCAACATCGATAAGTATCTCAGTCCATGTCTTATCCCACATAATCCAATAGGTCAAGAATTCAATAATACACTCCCATCCTTATATTAAATTCCATGTACAAACCAAAATGCTCTTGTATTCACTCAATACTAATTGTATACTTTATTACCCATGATGTAGTAAACATTGGATTAGATCTATGATTTATTAAATAATAATACATAGAGAATTAATTATAAGAATCAACATTAGGATCACACCAATGAGACAGTCACTTAGGGTTATGATTCCAACAAAGCCAAATTGGATTCTATATAGAGAATGGTTTATAAGTTGAGTAATGACTTTCTAAATATGTAGAAGAGGATGGCCAATACAAATAGTTATAATTACAATTAGAATTTTGCCTTTCCAAGATATAATAGACCTTTCAAAAAGTCCACTAACAATGCAATAAGTTTTTAGAGATCAATATTATGGAAATAACATTACCCAATTGGTGCAAGGTCCATAACACATCTCAACATAGAGAGTTGGACTACATAAAATTATATGCAATGTTTGAAATCTTCCAAAGAGAGATGAATAGACAAGATCAAATAATGAATCCTATAGATTTACCTCATGAATTTTGAAATTATAGTTTAGCTATGGTCTTTGAGACTATTGAGTCTCCCTTCCCTAGTGAATATGACAAAATCCTAAAGGATAATTTTGATAAGTGTAAGAATTCCAACAGTTCAATAGGAATAGTTATAATTTGAAGAATAGGAAGCCCTTCACTAATTATAATCCTCCTAATAATATGTTTATCCCTTAAAATCATAAGCCTGACAATAATCCTCCTCCCCCTAAAGGGAATGATCAACCACAACACAAAGATGAACAAAATAAAGGAGGGTATAATATTGTTGAGGATATGAAAAAATCAATCCTATATTACTCTTCATGAGTTGGCACAAATCATAGATCATAAAGAGATCTTATAGAAGTCCATCATAGACATGTCTATTGTACAAAATTCTAAAATAACTAACATAAATTTTATATATAAAATCAATCTAGAAGTTCTCACTTTCTTGATAACCATTCAAGTGTTTTGCAAGAATATACATAATTGCCTAGTAGATTCAATAGTATGTTGAATTATATTTATCAAAAGCTTGGTTTAACACCAAATCCATCCAAAATAATAGTTTCACAACTATATAAAATAATATTACCTATATTAAGATAGCTAAATAATGCAAGAATTTAGGTTACTTTAGAACATAGAGTGCAAATGACTATTGACCTCTTGGTGGTGGACATTCCTAAAGGTTATGGGTTGTTATTAAGTATATATTGGTCAAAAATGCTAAAAGGATATCTTTTGTAAAAAATTTCACATATTTGACTAACATGGAGAGGCATAGCCAACTAGACTAGAATTGATCAAGAACTAAGGATGAAGCATCCTATTACATAAAATAATATTGCCAATGAGGAGATAAGTTATAAATCTCCAAGTATTATAATTTATACATTTTCCATGAAGCATGAAACACCAAAATAAATTCCAATCCCTTCTCAATTATGGACCTTCCATTTTTATGGATCCATATCTAAGCAAGGATTAGGTGTTAGTATTGATTTGATCAATCCACAAGGAGAGAAACTATTGGTAGCATACAAGATCCACCCATGCACCAACAATAGATCAGAATATGAAGCATTGATTCTAGGATTATAGTTCTCCCTCAATAATAATGTTAATTAATTGTTAATATACATATATTCCAAACTCATGGTAAAAGGTTTAAGAAATAAATATCAATGTAAATTATCATACCTAAATAAATACAAGCATAGGGCCTAGGATTTAATAGTTGTAACTTTCAACATAGTGTCTATCTTATAATAATAAAATGGAGCCTCTGATTCACTATCCACTTTATCAACAATTTTGACACCCTTCCAATAGTAAAAAATCCAAACTTTATCCATTGAATTAGTGACATGTCCCTTAGTACCAAACAATGTTGAAAATTTGTAAGTCTCTGATGATGACCAATAAGTTATCTCATTTATGACAAATTCAAGGAAATTCAAATGTCAAATAATAGATTATTAATAAAGAAATCATATATGCCATGAATAATTGGATGAATAATGTGTTATCTAGCTGAAAGAGAATCAAATCCAATTAGGAATGGTCACCCTAGAAACAATCTTTGATATAGATCCTCAAGCTCAATCTAAGAGTCAATTGAAGGTTAATGAATTAGAGTTTAGCTTAGAAAATGTTGGTTATGAAAATAATTCACACTTCATTAATATTGGCTTAAAATACACACTTGATGAAAGGCAAAGAGTCAAATAACTAACTATTATGTATAAAGATGTAATTACATGGATTTATTAAGACTTAAGTGTTTTCAACCCTAGAGTCATGACCCATACAATTCCACTCAATCCTAATCATAAACTATTTAGGCAAAGACAATGAATAGTTGATCCTATTGTGGAACCACTATGTCATTAAAAAGTGGAAAACGACTAAGTGTTAGGATTGTCTTTCCCATTAGAAATTTGACTTAGGTGGCATATATAGTTATAGTCAAGAAAAAGAGTGGTGATATCATAATTTGCATGGAATTCATAAATATAAATAAAGCTTATGAAAAGGACAATTGTCCTCTACCCTCATTAGATGAGGTAATACAAATGGTAAGTATATATGTAATTATGTCTTTCTTAGATGGATTTTTAGGTTACAATCAAGTGCTAGTCAAATCACAAGATAGGATAAAAAATACATTTACCATGAAGTGTGGGACATATGCATATGATCGAATGCCATTTGGGTTTATCAACACTAGAGTGACTTGTCAAAGAGTAATGGATCATGCATCCCAAGGACTGAGAAGGAAGTGCATCATTATATACATGGATGATCTCACTATTTTTTATAAAAATAAAGCTGATCATATTGACCATCTTCAGTCTATCTATGAGAGGTACAAAAAGTTTGGGGTATCACTTAACCCCAAGAAAAGTATATTTATCATTATCAAAGGTAACCTACTAAGTCACATCATTACCAAGGATGGGATCATGATTGACCTAGATTAGATTTAGGGGATATCAAAGATAATGTTTCTAAATAGAAAAAAGGAACTCAAATCATTCTTTGGAAAGATAAATTTCATAAGGAAATTTATATCAAGATTCATGGATATTTTCATACCCATGAATGTAATACTAAAATATAATTCCAAAGTGGAGTGGATACCTAAAGCTAATAAATCCTTCCAAGACATAAATAAGTCTATTTATCAATCTCTAATACTAGTAAGCCCTTATTTCACCAAAGATTTTTACTTGTACTCATCACCTTAAAACATACCATTGCTATAGTGCTTATACAAAAAAGGGAAGAATGTGAACATCTGATTGCACTCATGAGTACTAACTTTAAATATGTAAAGCTTATGTATTCCTTAATTGACAAGAAAATATTTAATGTCATCAAGGTAGTTAAAACAATTAGACACTATATCCTTTGGAATAAGACTATCACCATACTACCTGATCCTATTTTCAAGCTCACACTTGGACAGAATGAATTGGAGAAGTGTAGATGTAAATGGATGGAAAATTTATCGAAATTTATTATTGAAATCAAACCAACTAGGATTTTTAGAAGATAAGGTATAATTCAATTGATGACTAATCTAGATCCATACATCAATATTGAAGAGGTCTACCAGACACAAGTCTCCCAAAAAGATTGGTATTCATATGTTATTTGTTGTCCCCAAAAAATGTCACTCATTTTTGGGACAACATATGAACTATTTTGGTCCTGCAAGACCAAAAAATTGTCTCTTCCCTTTTCAAAATTTGTTATGAGCATTCAATTTCCTCATTTTCCAAGCTTTTTCAGTAAAGAGATTAGTAGGTTCAATAGGCTCAAAGGCTTCTATAGGTGAGTTCAATTAAAAGAACAAGTTTCCAACACTTAGTCATTTTTAGGATTGGTTCAATGCCTTGGTTCAACCAAAAGAGTTCAATCGACAAGCTTCAAAAAGCAAGGAATGAACCATTGAGCCGTTGAACCTTGAACCATTTTGGTTCAACAGGTTCAATGGATTCAAAGGTTCAACGTCATCAGAAAAAGTTAAGCACTTTGGAAAATGTTCAGTGGGTTCAATGATCAAATGGTTCAACGCGTTTGGTTTAAAACATCAAAAAAGGACTTAGCCAAATAAAGAGATTGAACTGATTGAAACATTGAACCATTGAACCAAGGTTGGTTTAATCAGTCAGTTCAATCAACAGGTTAAAGGGACTTCCCTAGGGCCGAAGGAACAAGTGCCCTTGTAGAGGATAAACAACATTGGTTCAAGGGTCAAAGAGAAGACAGAAAAGATAGAATTCCTTTAGATTTGTTCAAAGGCTAATAGGGAACATTTCTTTTAGACTTTTTGTTTGAAGGAAATTATTAAGTGAAAGAGCTGTTAGAATTCTTTTAGAAGTATTTTCCATGGGAAAATGACCAAGGCAAAATTCCTTCAGACATTTTGTCTGAAGAAATTCACTTGAGAAGAAAGCCTGAAGAAATTGAAATGGCTAAGGAAAAGAAGCGAAGCTTTCATTCATACATTTTGTCTGAAATTCCTTCAAAAATTTTGTCTGAAGGAAAAGCTTGAAAGCCAAAACCCACCGAAGAAGCAAGAACCCTCTGGGAAAGATCAAACCTCAAAGTGTAGTGGAAGCCACCACGTGTCCCTCGTAGAGTCGAAGTGAAAGTTGCCAAGTGTCATCTACGAGGACATAGTTTCTAATAAGTTTCAAAGTTGTGGAACATGCCACGTGTTCTATTAGAAATCAGTGGAAGCCAAAAAAGTGTCAACATCCATGGTCTCTCCCTTTTGTGTTGTAAGGACTATGGTGGGCCCTGAGTGAGTTGTTAAGGTCAAGCAGAACATGACAAGTGGCATCATCCATGTGAATCTGAATGAGTCCTGAATGTTTTTATAGTGTTTCTAGGAGCTTGATGGAAGCCACCACATGTCATCTTCCACAAGACTCTCAAAAGGTATTCAAAGCCTCATTGAACATGCCATGTGTCTTGTTAAAACTCAACAGAGCATGACAAGTGTCTACATCCACATTTCAAGTTTCTTATAAAGCTTCTTTCACTAAGCTTCTCTCAGATTTCCATGGAGGCTGCCACGTGTCACTTGCTGAGATTAGTGGAAAGTGGCCAAAGCAAGTGGGAAAGACATGAAGGAATTGGTTTGAGCATGGGATTGAATGCATTCAAAGACCAAAATACCAAAGGGAAAAACTACAAAGGGAAGAATGTAAAGAGCTAGCAAAGCTGAAGATATAGCCCTGAGAGCTCCAATGCTAAGAAAAGACAAAACTTGAAAGGGAAAAGATAGTCTGAGGGCTCAAATCATAGTAGAAAGAGGGAAAGACCAAAATATCTTCAAGGGAGTTATTTCTGGTAGGTGAAATAGTAGATCAAGCAGACTTTTAAGCATGCCAAATCAAGGATGTGGCCTATTTTTCTTCCTTGAAGTAGTGGCAAATTAGACAGCTGTGTAGACACCAAGGAAAGGACCAGATAGTCTATACCAAGGAAGAGACATATTAGATGAATGGAAATGCCATAGTTAAGGTAGCCATCCTATTCTAGCATGGTCTTCCTTGACAAAACTAAAAACGCATTCAAGGCATTGAATGCAACATGGGCCTTTTTCATGAAAATAAGCACCCAAGTCTTCCTGGGAGTGCTATATATTGTAATCTCTCATTTGATGCAAGGGAGATATTTTTGATCATAGAAGTAAAACTCTACCAAAATTGAAAGGTGAATACTGAGACTTTGAGCTCAGATTGTTGTTCATATTATTTTATCTGAATGAGAAAGCAAGTTACTTGCAGACTTTGTGCTGTTATAGCTTGTGCCAGTTTAGGAGATTGTTCTTATGCCTATCTTTTAGATGCATTCATGTTTATTTAATCTAAAAATTAGAATTAGTGGAAGTGATAAGGAAGATGTCTTGAAGTTAGTTACTTTTAGACTTTGTGTTGTTATAGTTGTCTTCAGTGTGTGTTTACTTTCTATTTCTATGTTGAGGATTTTGGGATGACTTTGTGCCCCCATTATCCTTTATATCTCACTCTTTTAGCAGTTAAGGTGGATACTTTGTGTTCCATTTCATACTACTTATTCCTATCCTTTGTTATCAGGTCTTTGTCACTCCCTAAAAGAACTCCTATTATTTCTTGTAAGAACACTTATGAAAGAAGAGAAGTGTCTTCAGTGTTTTCACCAAGATTTTCTCCTTTGTTTGTGAACATCATCTCTAAAAGAAGAGAGTTGGATGGTGTATCCTACCCATGGGTGTTATTTTTAGCTTATATATATAGCATATAGTGCCTTTATACCTATATGAAACCTCCCCTTGATGAGAGGAGAGATTTATCCCCTTTGGATGTGGTAAACCTGCAACTTTGGATGACCAATCTCCCTATGCTATGGTTGAAGAGACCTATTTTGCTCACCAGTTATCTAGTTGACAAAATATTCACCCAATAATTTCTGGCAACTCCACTGGGGAGGGATGTATAGTTTGAAGGCTCAAGCTTCAAGCTAAAGTAGGGCCAATTCTTTTCCATTTTTATTCTACAATCTGGTAGCTCCACACTATACAAGAAGTCAAAAATCTCAAGGTTTTATTGACCCTATTTTTGAGTTGGTGCAGCAGATAAATTTTGATTTGTTTCCTCCACAACCTCACCTTCAACAAATTAGGAGTCTTCCTCCTACCCCCACTAGGTCACCAACACAAGGCAAAGCTTCTTTTTCTACTGCTAGCAAAGCTTTGCCTATCCATACTCCACCTAGATTTTTGATCCCACTTTTACATAATCAAATCATGGCTCAAGGCCCTTAGATAACTCTTTTGATCCACTAAATTTGACCCCACCTCTACATGAGCTTCCACATAGTTCAACAAAGAATTTCCCCAAATCTTTTGGTGATGGGAAAGTTCACCCTGAAGAACATATCGATGCCTTCAACATAACCTATGGTGTAATAGGTGTGGAATATGAAGACATAATAGTTAGGTTATTTGTAGAGACACTACAAGGCACTGTTGTAGATTGGTTATACCTCTACAAGCTTAGTCAGTGATTGATTGGGACACTCTTAAAGATAAATTTGAAGCCAGGTTCAATCCTATAGAAGAAGCACATGCCTCGCTTGCCTAGCTCACATAGATGAAGAAGGAGCCCCATGAACCTATGAGGGACTTCATTTCCAGGTTCAACAAGCTGAGGCATAGGATTCCCATGATCACTTAGCTGATACCTCAAAATCTCAAGTGTTTCTTCATCAACTCATAGCTGCCTGAAGTGAGTTTTTTGCTAAGATGGGCTAGACACATAGACCTTGTTGCTACTCAATACTTGGCTACTGAGGTAGAAGATGACCTTATATTGGATAGAAAGATAAGGAGAGACCCTAATAAAGGTAAATCTTCTTCATCCTCTAAATACTCACCTATAGTCACCATTGACCCAATGGTGCAAAAGTTAGAAAATGAAGTGTTAGCTCTTAGAAAGTAAATGGTGCAAGGGATGTCATCTGCTCTTGCATACAGAGATATACCAAGGAGGACATTTTAGGATCAGGCGTACCAAGACAATGCTACCAAGAATCAAGGATAGCTAAATCACCTTCCTTCTCCATAGAGGAACCTCACCCTCAAAGCACCTCCAACCAACTCAACAGTTGGATATCTTGAAGCTAAATCAAATTTCTCAATCTAGCCTGAGTTGAATCCTGAAGATGATGTTAATCTCTTCACTAAAGATGAAGAAGAATTAGATGGTGACTCCAACATTGGTTTCCTGAACTACCAGGATGAACCCATAAGTGAAGGCAATGCAGATGAGGGATCATATGCCATATTTACCTGGTCTAAGAATTAATTAGCTCAGCAAGTTGATAAGGAGAAAGTAGAGTATGACCTCAACCAATAGTTTCAATTGCTAAGTGGGGGTCTGCTCTTCCTTTCCAACTGAAGGACCTGATAGTTGCTAGAAAGGTAAGTACCCCAAACATTTCTGCACCTTCAAATTCAAATTCATAGTCCAGTTCTCCCCCTCCCAAAACTCAAAAGGATGAACTCCCATCCTTTGTGCCTAGTTCATTTCCAACATTTGATATCATTGACCATATAAAGAAAACCAAAATTCAAATATCTGAATTTGAATTTCTAAAGTCCAATCTTGAGCAATTAGACAAAATTGTTCAATGTGTTAAGAACCAAAATGCCCCTATAGGACAAGTAATTCCCAAGGTGACTCGTGATTCCCCCAATGATGCACCCACTAGGAACAACCTTGTCATTACTCCCCCTACTGCTCCTAGTAGGACTAAACCTTTATATGTCTCATTGCTGATAAATGGATGTCAGTTGAACAACTACATCATTGATTTTAGAGCCTTAGATAATGTTATGCCTACCAAAGTGGCTGAATCCCTTGACCTCACACTAACCAAGATGTTTGGTAGATGCTTCTCCATGGAGAATAAGAAAGTACCTCTACTAGGACAAATTAAGGATGCCCAATTTGCATTCACAACATTCCCAAACAAAATAATCAAGATGACTATCTTGGTAGTTGATGTCCCAACATCATATGGCATCCTTCTTGGTTAGAATTTCAATAGGGATGTTGGTGGTGAATTGAGCATGGAATTATCTAAGGTGAGGATTCTAGTCAAAGGTGTTTTTAAGAGGCTACTCCCTTAGAAGGAAGCAAAATATGTGGTAACCCAAACCTCAACACCTTAAGCCTGAATTCTATTTGAATCTTTAGGCATGGGTAACTACTTTCTATCCACATATGAAGTTCATGAGGCATCTAATCAAGCTCCTATAGGTGATAACATAGAAATGCATTCAAAAAGAATAGCAAGAGAATTGGTGGAGTGTAATACCAATGTGGAAGGATCTCCACCTCTAAATGAAGAAGATTTCAAAGAAAAGGTAGTGGCTAATGAGGTATGGGTTCTTGAATTTGATGACAGCTATTCCTCTATTAGTTCAGGAGCTGGAGTTGTGTTGATATCTCCTCAAGGAGATATTTTTCCTTCATCCTACAAGCTATAGTTTAGAAACACTAATAATACAACTGAGTATGAATCTATGTTGCTTGGATTGAGGGTTGCTTGAGACAAAGGCATCGAACTCCTTCATGCCAAAGGAGATGTTGAACTAGTGGTTTGTCAGGTGAAAAACCTATATCAAACTAAGAACAAAAGATTGTGTCACTATTGAAATCTAGTTTGGGACCAAATTGAAAGCTTTGATGCTTTCAACATCTCTACCATTCCTAGAGAATTTAATGATCAGGCTGATGTACTGGCTATTTTAGCTACTCTCTTGGTCCCCCACCCAAACTTTAAAGGAGACAAGTACACTTTTAAGCTAGCATTTAGACCAAATGTACTTGATAATGCCAATCATTGGCAAGTGTTTAACAATGACAACCAAATCATTGCCTTTTTAGAGCAAAAAGATAGCTTTGAATGGCTACATTTTGAAGGCAGTGAACCTCAAAAGTGTAAACAAGCTCCTGAATCAAATACAAACATAGTTGAGGAGTTCCTGCAACTTAAATGGAATAATATTCCCAAAGGCCTGGTTTCCCTTGAGAAGCTATTTGATAAGCATGATAGATTCATCAAATAATAGCAAAAGGATTCAATCTCCTCTCAGGAGTTTGATCAAGTAAATTGAGTAACCAAGGGAGATCCCAAGATGGTTAACATTGGTAAATGATGTATGTAGAGTAAAAAATACTCTAAATTTCATTATGATTTTCAATAGCGCGTGATCCAGATCACTATCCCCACATACTTTGGTTTGAGATGGTGAAGTTTTGAAATAGAGCGTAGGCTCTAATTTCCTTTTGATTCATTTTTCTCTAAGTGTTGAAGTCAAGCGAAAGCTGCCAAGTGTCATTTTTTGAGGCACCTTTCATAATTTTTATAAGTTAGTTGAGATGTGCCATGTATCTCATAGCAACTCAGTGGAACATGACAAGTGTCATCATCTGCATTTCATATCGACACATGCATTTATCTCTTTTCAATGGAAGTTTTCAATAAACTAAGTATCAGGATTAGGCAAAAAGTGCCATGTGGCAATCACAAAAGGTTTCAATTTGCTTTTCTAAAAGTGACAGAAGACACCACATATCCCAACCAAAGAGAGCAAAAGCCACCATGTGTCGAGATCTGAATTATCTTCATTTTGCTTCATCGATATAGCAAAAACTATGGTGGGTCGCAGGTTTTATTTTTGAAGCAAGCAAAAGCCACCAAGTGTCACTATCTGTGTCAATATGGAATGAGGCCCGATTATTTCTATAATATAAATAGAGTGATGGAGAGACTAGCATGTGTCACCTTCTGTATGTTTCTCAAAAGGTGGGTAAAAGTAGTAGAGATCACCACATATCCCTAGTTAAGTAAAGCAGAGATCACCATGTGTCCTTTGTTGAGGCAAGCAGAGATTGCCACCTATTTCTGTGCCCCTTTTTAAAAGTTGATTAGGAAATAAATGATGTGGGTCTTATTTCTGTTAATTTGTTAAAGTTTTGAAGAAGCAGATTGTGATATGTGTCAAAGGTAAAACATTCCTGAGCAAAGATATAGTAAGAGTATAGGTAAAGTGGAGAGCACTGTGTGTCTTTGATAAGGTTGTGGAACCCTCCAAGTGTCATTCTCTAGTGTTTCCTAAGTAATAAGAAGGTTTTCAAGAAATTGTCCAAGTTCCCTCTTCCATTTAATAGAAGGGAGCATCCAATAATCTATTTTATCCAATGAACTACTAGAAGATAGGGCGTTTCATAATCTAAGAAATATCTTCTGTTAGACACTTCCAGTTCGGTTAGATTTCAATTAGACCATTAGATTGGGAACATACAGACAATTTGGAGTGAATCCAAGGCTATAAAAAAGGGTGCAAAGATCACCAAATTGATCATGATCAGATACCAGGGAGAATTTTTTGAGAGAATTATTGTCAAGAGTTTAGACTTTCTAGAGCTATGATTAGGAATATCATTTGCCTTTGTTCTATTTTCTTAAGTTGGAAAGTTTATGTACATGTGCATGTTTATGTGCCTCTTATGTGACTAGAGAATTAATGAAAATATTGAATCCTATTTTCTATGTCATGTCAAAAGTAGTCTAAGCTATGTTGTCAAGAGTTTTAGACTTTCTAGAGCTATGATTAGAAATATCATTTGCCTTTGTTCTATTTTCTTGAGTTGGAAATTTTATGTAACTGTGCATGTCTTTTTGCCTCTTATGTGACTGGAGAATTCAAATAAGAAGATTGAATCCCGTGCTTTTGTTGATATTTGTTGTATTGCTACAAAAGCAGTCTAAGTTGTGAGCCTCTATTTCTATTATTTTCATCTTTTACATTGATCATGCCTTGTTTTCTCTTAAATGTAATTAAATCTTACAAATAGTCTCACTGTGCTCAGGATTAAAGTTGAATTACATTTAGGTGCATCACCATAGTTAGATTTTCTTTCTTGCATTTGTGTTTTTGTTAAAATTCCTATCCCTTTTCCCAGTATACACATGATATAAAGAAGAGACCAGCTTCTCAAAAATTTGGAGGTTGTTTCAAGTTGCAAGTCGCACATCTCGAATCTTCCCATTATTGGTGTTAGAAACAAGTGCAATTTTAACCATCAACAATTTTTAGAATGCCCAATGGGAAAATCTCTATTAGAGTTTCTTTCAAGATCATATGAACCAAAGAGCTAAGTCAGAGCTGCAGACTAGTAACTAGATCTCAGTCTGCTATAAATCTAGGTATTCTTTTGCCACCTTTAGTAACTAGTCCTAGAAGAAGAGTCAACTAGTTTATACCAATACCAAGAGAAAATATGGGAGCCCCTATACCCCTAAGAAATTAAGCAAAGTTGGAACACTGGTAGTCCTTTGATTCTTCCAATACCACCAGCCACTTGGGACCCTATCCTAGTTAATGCCTAGAAAGCTCTGCCCAAATTTAGTGGGCAAGATTTTAAAAAACCTAAAGAACATCTGCAGGATGTATCAGATGTTTGTGCTATACATGTTATCACATAGCAAAATGTGGCCATAAGATTATTAGTAGCTTCTTTTAAAGGGAAATCTCTAGAATGGTATTGGTCTTTGACTCCAAATACCATATCTACATGGGATCAGCTCAGAGATCTTTTCTTTGAAATATTTGAAGAGAAGGGTGATAAGTCTTCTTTATTACAGTAATTGATTACCATCCAAAGGGCACCATAAGAAGTAATGACTGACTTCAATTCTAGATTTCAAAAGACTTGGGAAATAATCCTTGCTATAGCTAGACCATTACCAAGTATGGCTATAGTTTTCTATCTTAAGGATTTAAATTCATACATATCTTTTATGATTTAGTCACTTGGAGGTCAGACTCTGCCAGAGGCTTATGACTATGCAGTCAGAGTTGAAAATAATTTGATAGATGCTGGAAAGTTGTCTCCAAAGCCTCCCATGCCCATGTTTCCAAAGATTTCCTTGCCATTACCTCAAGAATCCCCTAAATCTATATCCCCACTTGTGTCTATGTACATATATCGTCAACCACGTACTAAAGAAACTGTCCCCACTCAGTCATCTGAGCTAGATGATATCAAGAATATCCTAAGGACATTTTCTATGCACTGATTAATATAAAGAGACAATAGAATCCTTTCCCTAGGCCTCCATATCAAGGCTATCAAGGAAATAGATTCTCATGATAGCCAAACCAATACCAGGGTCCTCCAAGGCAAAATAACCTTTAGCTAGTAAATTAATTAGTTGCAGTCCCTACACCCTCAAAGACTATTCCTCCTAATTCAAATAGAGATATTGTTCTAGGGCAAAATAATTATGTGAGTACTAGTGACAATAAAGTCTACCAATCTTTTGGTATGCAAAATTTAGTCTTAATGGCTCAGATGCAAGGGATATCTTTACAACAATAAGAAGAAATAGCCTCAGAATATGCTTTATTCTCATGGTTTGAAGATGAAGAATCAATATTCTTAAATGAAGCTTCTATTTCTAAGAAACTAGTGGTCCTATCAGACTACTGTACTAGATCAAAGAGAAGAATGTTGGAATAGCTTGAAGTTGTAAAAAATGAAGTTATGGAGAATACTCTTTTCAAGGTCATCAAAACACAATAGTTAGACAAGAAGTGCTTCAGCCAATGCAGAATCAAGTTCCTGGCCAAATTCAAGAAAAGGCAAGGTATCCTTATTTTCCAAGAATTCAAACTTTAGGACCAATGAATGTGGTGGATCAACTAAAGATGACTCCAGCACAAATATCAATTTGGGACATATTAGCTATTTCCAAATAAAGGACACTGTTACAAGAAGCTATTCAAATCCAAGCAATGCCAAAATGTACTGAAGGACCTACTGATAAAAGAAAGTTCAAAGACATAGTTCATCTACAGACAACAACCTTAGTGAACATTGCACCAGAGGTAAGCAAATCCAAACTAGATCCTTTCTATTTAACTATGATAGTTGGCAAGAAACTAATGTATAATGCAATGATAAATTTAGAGGTTAGTACTATAGTAATGCTAAAGCAAATAGCAAATAATTTAGAGATAAAATATGAGTAACTCACTAAAGGAGTTATGCAATTAGATGGAAAATCAGTGTAAATAATAGAGAGAATTAAACAATTCCCATTACAATTATATACTTGTCCAAATATAATTGTAAATCAAGATATAGTAGTGATAGATATACCTCCTGTATTTGGCTTATGTTTATCAAGAGACTTTACAGCCAAGATAGGAGGAGATATGTCTCTTGACTGGTCTCACTTAATTCTAAGAACTAAATATGGTTCAAAGATGAAAATTCTATCTGAACAACTATCAAAAGATCACATCACCAATGAACCAATATCAAAATTAGAGGCAGATCATGTTATGATAAATAAGGAAGAAAGGGTTTTTGTTGAAAATTTTGAAGCATTATGGACTAAGCATGATCAAGAAAAAGAAAATAACTAGTTGTTAACTATGATGCAAAGTGACCCATATGGAAATTATGACTCTACTAGTTTGGGCACTTATGTTATTTTTGATGAAGACCATGAAATCCCAAATGTTTTAAGAGAGCAGACACCAACTACTCAAGAATCCAAAAAAGATTCATAAATCTGGAATTTAAATTTTGATGGGGCTAGAAGTAAAAATGGTGCTGGAGCAGGAGTTTGTCTTACTGCTCGAAATGGTGAAAAAAATTTAAGGGCTATCCATTTTCAATTTGCTTATACAAATAATGATGCTGAGTATGAATCTTTAGTACATGGGCTCCTATTAGCCAAGAAAAAGGGAATATAAATAATTTAATAGTAAAAAGAGATTCAAAATTAGTAGTAAAGCAAATTAGAGAAAAGGAAATAGCAAAGAATGTCAAGATGAAATCCTATAAGCATACAACTTGGGACTTAATAGAAGATTTTGAAGCTTTTAATATTGAAGTAGTCCCAAGGATTCAAAATTTTGAAATTGATAGGATGGCACAGATTGGTTCACAGTTTGATCCAGCAACTGGCCTATTCATTAACAATGAGTTAGTAAAGGTTATAGTAAGGCCAACTATCCCAGATAATGATGAGAATTGGCAAGTATTTGAGAATGATTTTCAAGTACTCTCATTCTTGCAACAATCAAAGGAATTTACCAATCAATTGCAGCCAAAGATTGAAGAGGCATATGGAGATCAAATTATACAATTAAAGAATAATAAGCTTCCCAAAAGTTTAATTACTTTAGAGAGCCTTTTTGATCCAAAAGATGTAATCCTAGAGAAGAAAAGGTTCCAAGCAAACAAAGCAGATTATTTTGAAATAAAGGTGAGTGAAGGGAAAAAATTAAAAGTTGGAAATTCTGCAACTCAAGTAAAAAAGGAAAGGCTAATTGAATTATGCAAAAAATATGATAGAGTCATAGCCTAGAGCTATGAAGACCTTCATATATATAATAGAGACATTATTCAACACACAATAGAACTGACTGAGTGATCTAAGCCTATCAAATAGAAATAGAGGCCAGTGAATCCAAGGATTGAGCCTCTAATGGTGGATGAGTTATAGAAACTTTTAGATTCTAAAATAATTTTTCTGATCAAACACTCAACTTGGGTATCAAATCTAGTACCAATTAAAAAAAAGAATGGTGATATAAGATTTTGTGTAGATTTTAGAGATCTAAAAAAAGCATCTTTAAAGGATCACTATCCCTTGCACTCCATGGAACATATTTTATAGACCATGGCCGGGTCTGAGAGGTTTTCTTTGCTAGATGGTTTCTCTAGATACAATTAGATTTGGTTGGCTAATGAAGACCAATACAAAACTAATTTTACTACCAAATGGGGACATTTGCATATGCTAAAATGCCATTTGGCCTGTCAAACACTGGAGCCACTTTTAAAAGAGCTATGGATGTAGCATTTGGGGAACTTATAAATAAAATCATATTGATTTATCTTGATGATCTTACTATTTTTTCAAAGAATTTTTTTGATCATTTTGATCATTTAGAAGCTGTGTTTAAAAAATGTCAAGAATTTGGAATATCTTTGAATCCTAAGAAATGTATCTTTGTTGTCCCTCAAGGCAAATTATTGGGACATATAGAATCTAAATAAGGAGTCTCCATAGACCCAGAAAGAGTGGTAGCTATAAATAACTTACCTCTTCTAGTAAATAAGAAAGCAATTAAATCTTTCTTGGGAAGATTAATTTTGTCAGTCGGTTCATATCTGACTTTGCAGGTTTAGTAAGACTAATGACACTCTTGCTTAAAAAAGACCTAATTTTCTAGTGGACTACGGAAGGAAGGCAAGCCTTTGAAGAGGTCAAGAAAGCTATCTCAATATCTCCAGTACTTAGAAACCTAAACTTTTCTAAGCCTTTTATAATGTATGTATATGGAGGAGAGCTCAGTATTGCTATTGTCCTAACACAGAAGGATGATAAGTAGGAGGGAGAGCATCCAATAGCATTTTTATCAAGGACTCTTAGGTAATATGAAACCAGATATAACTTTGTGGAAAAATAAGCATATGCTATGGTAAAATCCCTTAAAAATTTTAGGCATATAGTATCAAGAAGTAAAATTTTGATACTTGTAGCACATCCAAGTGTCAGAGAAAACATCATGTAGGGTGAAATTACTAAAAAAAGAGAAAATTGGATAACTAAGATCCTTGAATATGATGTAGAAGTCAAACCCACTAAATTAGTCAGAGGTAGGGGTTTGTGCCAATAAATGACTCAAGAGCTTGAAAAGATAATACCTGAAGAGATAAATTTAGGAACAGAAGAAGAAATTGTATTGAGAATACAAGAAGTTATTCAAGAATCCTGGGTTACAAGCAAGATTCATTTTATGAAAAATGGGATTTACACAAGAGAACTCTCTCAAAATAAGAGAAGATACTATAGGATGCAAGGAGTTCATTTTGTTTTAATTGAATAGGTTCTTTTCAGAAGAAATTCTAATGGCAAATTGTTAAGATGTGTAAAAAAGGATGAGGCTAAGAAAATACTACATGAAATGCATCATGGAGTATCAAGTGGACATTTTTCTACAAAGACCACAACTATAAAGATAAGTGAAATAGGTTATTTATGGACTACTTTATTTAATTATTGTTATCAGCTGGTTAAAAAATGTCAATCTTGTCAATATTATGTGGAGATGAGAAGGAATGCAGTAATGCCCTTTAGTCCTATAATTGTGGATGAACCTTTTGTTTAATGGGGTCTTGACTTCATTGGAATGATAAATCTAGTATCTAGTATGGGTCACAAATGGATCTTAACAGCCACAGATTATTTCACCAAATGGACCAAGGCAGTGCCACTCAAGGAAGCAACAAAAAATGTGATCCTAGATTTTCTAGGGAGTATCACTACTCATTTTGGGGCTTCTCGCACCATAATTTCAAATAATGCTAAAGAATTTTTAGGGTCCAAAGTATCTAAATTTACATTAAAGCATGGAATATATCTAAAAACTTCTTCTAATTATTACCCTTAGGGTAATGGTTTGGCAGAATCAACTAATAAGAACTTGATTATACTCATCAAAAGAATAGGGGCTGATCATCATAAGGAGTGGCATAACGTGCTTAATTTAACACTCGGGCTGATCATCATAAGGAGTGGCATAAAGGGCTGATAGAATCATGCCTAAACAGGTGATCAAAATGTCTCCATATGAAATGGTATATGGAAATCCTAATATAATTCCCTAATCTTGGAGATTCTTACTCTCCAGCTGATCAAACAGATTGAAATTGAAGAAAATGGCCCCATGCAGGTCAGCCTCACAAAACTTCTAGAATTTCAAGAAAAGAGGGATGCAGCACATGATTCATTAATAAAGCATCAAAAAATAATTAAAGACTATTTTGATAAATGGACTTCAAATCCCCATTTCAAAACAGACTCAATTATTTTGAAAAGGGATGTAAGAGCTGCCAAAGCAGGTCAACACACTAAGTTTGAAGCATTATGGACTGGCCCTTATAAAATTTGGGCATGTAAATAGAAAAATCCATTTGAGCTAGAAATGATGGAAGGTGAACCTGAAGAGATTCCTATGAATGAAATCTATTTGAAACATTTTAGTTAAAACTATGTTTTTTTAGAAATTTTTGATCATGCGGGAGTTGTAGATTCTTTTTGAGCAGGCTCAAAAGTCCTTGGGGTCACCAATAACTATAGAGTAAAAAATACTCTTTGTTTCATTATGATTTTCAAAAGTGCATGATCTAGATCACTGTCCCCGCATACTTTGGTTTAAGATGGTGAAGTTTTGAAACAGAGCGTGGGCTCTAATTTCCTTTTGATTCATTTTTCTCTAAGTGTTGAAGTCAATCAGAAGTTACCAAGTGTCATTTTCTGAGGCACCTTTCATAATTTTTATAAGTTGGTTAGGATGTACCATGTATCTCATAGCAACTCAATGGAATGCGACAAGTGTCAGCATCCACGTTTCATCTCTTTTTAGTAGAATTTTTCAACAAACTAAGTATCAAGATTAGGTGGAAAGCGCCAAGTGGCAATCGTGAAAAGTTTCAATTTGATTTTATAAAAGTGATGGAAGATGCCATGTATCCCAACTGAAGAGAGCAGAAGCCACCATGTGTCGAGATCTAAATTATCTTCATTTTGCTTCACCGATATAGTAAAGACTGTGGTGGGTCTCAGGTTTTGTTTTTGAAGTAAGCAGAAGCCACCAAGTGTCACTATTTATGTAAATATGGAATGAGGCCCAATTATTTCTATAATATAAATAGAGTGATGTACAGACCAAAACATGTCACCTTCTACATGTTTCTCAAAAGGTGGCTAAAAGTAGCAGAGATTGCCACATATCCCTAGTTAAGTAAAGTGGAGATCGCCACGTGTCCTTTGTTGAGGCAAGTGGAGATTGCCACCTATCCCTATGCCCCTTTTTAAAAGTTGATCAGGCAAGAAATGCTATGGGTCTTATTTCTATTAAGTTGTTAAATTTTTGAAGAAGTAGATTGTGACAGGTGTCAAAGGTGGAACGTTCCTGAGCAAAGATATAGTAAGAGTATAGGTAAAGCAGAGAGCACCGTGTGTCTTTAGTAAGGTTGCAAAACCCACCAAGTGTCATTCTCTGGTGTCTCCTAAGTAATAAGAAGGTTTTTAAGGAATTGGCCAAGTGTCCTCTTCTATTTAATAGAAGGGAGTGTCCTATAATCTGTTTTAGCCAATGAACTACTGGAAGACATAGCATTTTAGAATCTAAGAAATATCTTTTGTTAGACACTTCCAGTTCAGTTAGATTTCAGTTGGGCCATTATATTGGGAACATAAAGATAATCCAGAGTGAATCTAAGGCTATAAATAGGGGTGCAGAGATCACCAAAAGTATCATGATCAGATACCAAAGATAATTTTTTGAGAGAATTATTGTCAAGAGTTTAGACTTTCTAGAGTTGTGATTAGGAATATCATTTGCCTTTGTTTTATTTTCTTAAGTTGGAAATTTTATGTAACTATGCATGTTTCTATGCCTCTTATATGACTAGAGAATTAATGAGAAGATTGAATCTTGTGCCTTTGTTGATATTTTTTGTGTCATGGCGAAAGAAGTCTAAGCTATGTTGTCAAGA
The DNA here is from genome assembly GCA_037957365.1 of Torreya grandis. Classification (NCBI taxonomy): domain Eukaryota; kingdom Viridiplantae; phylum Streptophyta; class Pinopsida; order Cupressales; family Taxaceae; genus Torreya; species Torreya grandis. The sequence continues at coordinate 1,282,047 of JARHVA010001187.1, forward strand.
GTTTTAGACTTTCTAGAGCTGTGATTAGCAATATCATTTAACTTTGTTCTATTTTCTTGAGTTGGAAATTTTATGTAATTTTATGTGTTTATGTGCCTCTTATGTGACTAGAGAATTCAAATAAGAAGATTGAATCCTATGCCTTTGTTGATATTTGTTGTATTGATACAAAAGTAGTATAAGATGTGAGCCTCTGTTTATATTATTTTCATCTTTTACATTGGTCATGCCTTGTTTGCTCTTAAATGTAATTGAATCTTAAAAATAGTCTCACTTACATTTAGGTGCATCACCATAGTTAGATTTTATTTCTTGCATTTGTGTTTCTATTAAAATTCCTATCCCTTTTCCCAGTATACACTCGATATAAAGAAGAGACCAACTTCTTAAAAATCTAGAGGTTGATTCAAGTCGCAAGTCCCACATCTTGAAACTTCCCATTTTTGGTGTTAGAAACAAGCACAATTTTAACCATCAACACTGTACTCCTGAGGAGAGGTTAAAGTTCACTACTTTGCTTAACTAGTCCATGGATGTCCTAGCATACTCCTATGATGACCTGAAGTCACTCAGGCGTGATGAAATCCATCATGACATTCCTCTTAAGGCTGACTCAGTGCCTTACAAGCAAAAATCTAGGCAGTACAATCCAAAGATATCAGGTAATATTATATCTAAGATACAAAAAATGCTAAATGTTAGGATCATTTTCCCAATCCATCATTCCTCATGGATTTCAAACATAGTGCATGTAAGGAAGAAGAATGGTGAAATTTGCCTCTGTGTGGATTTTAGAAATTTGAATAAGTCATCCTTGACAGATAACTATCCTTTGCCAATCATGGATCAAGTGCTTCAGATAGTGATAGGTTCAAAGATGTTATCAATGCTAGATAGATTCTCAGGATATAATCAGGTCAAAGTTGGTGAGGCAGACCAACATAAGACTACTTTCACCACACCTTGGGGCATGTTTGCATATAAAAGGATGCATTTTGTCTTGATAAATGTTCGTGCCACCTTCTAAAGAGTGATGAACCTTTACTTTAAGGATGATATGGGTAAGTTCATCATGGTTTATCTTGATGACTTGACCATCTTTTCTAAGCATCACCCAGATCATGTGCACCATTTACAATAAGTGCTAGAATACTGCCACCAGAATGACATTTCCTTAAACCCCAAGAATTCAATTTTTGGAGTAACAGAGGGGAAACTTCTCAAACACATTGTGTCCAAAGGAGGCATAAATATTGACTCAGATAGAGTCAAGTCTATCCAAGAGCTTACCTTGCCCAAAAGTAAGACTAATGTTCACTCTTTCTTTGGAAAGGTGAATTTCTTATGGAGGTTCATCCCTGAGTTTGCTGAGAAGACTAAACAAATTGTAAACATGATGAAGAATAAGGCCACTTTTAGCTAGAATAAAGAAGGAAAGTTAGCATTTGAGGATATCAAGACTACCATTGCCCATGACCCAATTCTAGTTTATCTAGACTATAACAAAGAGTTCACCATATATAGTTATGCTTCAGAACACATGCTTTCAGCAATTCTAGTTCAACAAAATAAAGAAGATATGGAATCTCCCATTTTCATCATGAGCTATCCTCTAAAAGGTCATGAGCTAAAGTACTCGAACATGGAGAAGCATGGTTATGCAGTGGTGAAGGTAGTAAAGCATTTCCACTTTTACATCTTGAATTCACACACTACTGCCTTAGTTCCTGATACCATGATCAAATCCATACTAACTCAAAAGGAATTTGGGATGAAAAGAGGCAATTGGGTTGTAAAGATCCAAGATTTTGATCTAGTCATCAAGCCAACAAAGCTAGTATGGGGAAAAGGCTTATGCTAATTAATTACTGATAACAAGCTAGAAGGAACAAAGCATGAAGAATCAGAAGAAGAAGATGTGCCAATAGTCCTCTTTGTCTCCACCACGAATGAGTGGTATTTAGGTATTGCTCATTTCCTTACTTATGGTGAGTGTCCTATTCACCTATCTTATAAAGAAAGGAGGACTATCAAGTTGAAATCTGCCAATTTAATCCTTTGGGACAACGGCTTGTATAAGAGGAGCCTTGATGGAGTGTTCCTTCACTGCATGGACAAGAAGTAGCAAAACTAACTTCTGAAGTCCTTCCACAATTTGGCCTATGGAGGACATTTTTCTAAGCCTGTGACTGCCCATAAAATTTTGTTAGCCAGGTATTACTGGCCAACACTCTTTCAAGATGCATATAAGTGGGTTAGGAAATGTAAACTATGCCATTAGTTTATCTGAAGACCCAAGTTAGCTGCCCTGCCTCTCAAGCCAATGGTCATAGAGGAGCCTTTCCAACAATGGGGAATTGATTTTATTGGAGCTATAAACCCATCTTCAAGTGTTGGACATGATTATGTCCTCACAGTAATAGATTATTTCACCAAGTGGGTGGAAGCTATTCCAACCAAACATGTTACTTCAGAAGTAGTGTGAAATTTCCTCAAAGAGAACATCATTTCCAGGTTTGGGGTCCCAACCAAGATTATCACTAATAATGCAGCTTGTTTTACTTCCTAGGAGATTAATCAATTTTGTTTCTACTATGGGATTACACTCTCCCACTCTTCTGATTACTTTTGACAAGGGAATGGATAGGCTAAATCAAGCAATAAGAACTTGGTGACTATCATTAAGAAGATGGTGGATGACAACCAAAGGACATGGCATAAAGCATTAGTTGATGCTCTATTGATAGATATAATTACACCAAAGAGAACAATTGGTATGTCTCCTTTCCAACTTCTTTATGGTATTAATGCTGAGATACCAATCACCTTGGAATTGCCAACATTAAAATTGGCTAAGGCAATTAAAGATCAAACATATGAAAGCTCCCTTGATAAGAGGATCATGTGCCTAACTAAGTTGGATGAGTAGAGAACTGCAGTGGTGGACCAAATTGCTGCCCATTAAAGTCTAGTGAAGAATCTCTTTGACCAGAAAGTAAAGAACCATGATTTCTAGATTGGAGATCAAGTCCTATTGTGGGACAAGAGAAGAGAACCAAAGGGGATGCATGGGAAGTTTGATTCTCTTTGGAGAGGCTCATTTATTATTCATTAGCTCAATAGTGAAAACAATTTTCTATTGAAGTATCAAGATGGCACTCTCTTTTCTCTGCCTCACAATGGGCAGCATCTGAAGCAATTCAATTCTTGAAGTATCAAATAATTTCACCTATACATATGTATATTTGTATAGTCTTTATTTTTGCTTTCTATTGTTCATTTTCATTTTTTGGAGCCTTTCTTTTTGGGTAGCATGACTCCATATAACAATGGCATACTTCAAAGGCACTGGAGATTCTAGTTTTTACTCCCCTCAGCTATTTTATGTTTTCAACTGAAGGAAGTGTTGATGTCTTAAAATGGTGCTAGATCTTAATCAACAACAATTGGAAGTTTCAAGCTGTGGAACAATGTGGCTTGAAAACAACCTCCAGATTTTAAAGAAGCTGGTCTCTTCTTTTGTATTGGGTGTTGGGGAAAAGGGATAGGAGACTAAACAAAAACGCAAAATGCAGGAATTGAAACCTAACTATGGTGATGCACCTGAGAGTAATCCTAATCCTAACCTGAGCACAGTGAAACTATTATGTGATTCTATTACATTTAAGAGTAGACAAGTGCATGATCAATGTAAAAGATTGGAATAATAGAAACAGAGGCTCACAACAGGGGAGTCTTTTACTGAGATACAAGAATTGTCAACAAAGGCATAGTGTTAAATCTTCTTAATAGAATCTTCCAATCACATTAGAGCTGCAGAAGTCATGCACAGTTATGTAGAACTTCAGATTCTAGAAAATGGGATAGAAGCAATAACATTTCTAATCAAAACACTAGAAAATCTACAGCATAGACTACTTTGCAAATGACACAGATGACATCAACAAGGGCATAGTGTTCAATTTTCTTATTGAATCTTCTAGTCATACAAAAGATGCAGAAACACACACAGTCATATAAACCTTTCAACTCAGGAAAATGTAACAAAAGCAAATGATATTATTGGTCAAAAACTCTGAAAGTCTAAAACTATGAGAATTCCCCCCTTTTTTAGATTTTACAATCCTGCTTATATAGATTCAGATGTCTCCCTACATCATCACCTTCTTTCCCACCTGAAATTCAAATTATATCACCTACTTGGCCGCACACCTATCTATTCCATCTTAAACTCTGAGGGGACAAACAGTCGACTCATTCAATGCTTTGGGGGCTCCATAAAACTACCCGATCACTATTCCATCTACTTGAATTAACTCGAGCCAATTTTCCCTCCATTTTGCTTTAACAGATAGATGAACACTCTGTTTTATTAGATACGAGGGAGGACACTTAGCCGATTCATAAACTTTTCCCTTTATGGTCTAAGAGGCACCGGAGGATGACACTTGGCACCTTCTACCTGATTCATCGAAGACACGTGGCTCTCTCCACTTCCCTTGTAGTAACACTAGAGGCACATATAGGATTTTTATGGATGGAGACATTTGGCAACTTCCACTGATTTTGAAGTAACACCCAGGACCCACCACAATTTTATATTTGGCAATAAAGCTTGAAGATGATTCTCTCGAGCGTTGACACATGGAGGCCTCTACAATTTTGAGGAGGGTAAGTGGCATCTTCTTCTTCTTTTATGGATGGAGTAGAGGGGGACCCGAAGAGTGACATTTGGTAACATCCACTACTTTGTGGCACTTAATAAGATGATGCCTTTACGTTGAATGGAAAGCATTGGACTCACAGCTTCTTGGATGCTGACACATGGTGAACTCTGTTGCTTTGTCAAAAGAGGCCTCAAAGAGTGACAGCTGGCCTACTTCATCTCCCAAAGATTGACACTTGGTGAAGCCCGTTACTTCAAAACTTAGGCAAAAGAAACAAGGAGAAATGGTCCCATGGCCAGAGAATGACACTTGGCAGCTTCCACTACACTTTGACACTTAGTCAAAATAAATCAGCCCTCTGCATCAAGACTTCACGGCTTCACCTGAAGAATCAAAATTTGTAGTGCTTGAATCAAAGAATAAATTAAATATGACGTAGAGTAAAAATTACTCTATAGGAAGTTCCCCAACTGGAGCCAGTTATTGTCCCCAAAAAATGTCACTCATTTTTGGGACAACATATTAACTATTTTGGTCCTACAAGACCAAAAATTTATCTCTTCCCTTTTCAAAATTTGATCTAAGCATTCAATTTCCTCATTTTCCAAGATTTTTTAGTAAAGGGATTAGCAGGTTCAACAGGTTCAAAGGCTTCTATAGGCAAGTTCAATCAAAAGAACAAGTTTCCAACACTTAGTCATTTTCAGGATTGGTTCAATGCCTTGGTTTAACCAAAAGAGTTCAATTGGAAAGCTTCAAAGAGCAAGGAATGAAACATTAAACCATTGAATTGTTAAACCTTGAACCATTTTGGTTCAATAGGTTCAATGGGTTCAAAGTTTCAACATCATCGGCAAAAGTTAAGTGCTTCGGCAAAGGTTCAGCGGGTTCAATGACCAAATGGTTCAATGCATTTGGTTTAAAAGATCAAAAAAGGACTTAGCCAAATAAAGAGATTGAACCAATTGAACCATTGAATTGTTGAACAAAGGTTGGTTCAATCAGTTGGTTCAATTGGCAAGTTCAAGGGACTACCCCAGGGCCAAGGAACAAGTGCCCTTGTGGAGGATAGACAACATTGGTTCAAGGGTCAAAGAGAAGACATAAAAGATAGAATTCCTTTAGATTTGTTCAAAGGTTGATGGGGAACATTTCTTTTGGAATTTTTGTCTGAAGGAAATTGTTAAGTGAAAGAGCTGTTAGAACTCTTTCGAAAGTATTTTCCATGGGAAAATGACCAAGGAAAAATTCCTTCAGACATTTTGTCTAAAGGAATTCACTCAGGAAGAAAGCCCAAAGAAATTGAAACGATTGAAATGGCTAAGGAAAAGAAGTGAAGCTTTCCTTTAGACATTTTGTCCAAAATTCCTTTAGACTTTTTATCTAAAGGAAAATCCTGAAATCCAAAACCCATTGAAGAAGCAAGAACCCTCTGGGAAAGATCAAACCTTAAAGTGTAGTAGAAGCCACCACGTGTCCCTCGTAGAGTTGAAGCAGAAGTTGCCAAGTGTCATTTGTTGGGACATAGTTTCTAATAAGTTTCAAAGCTGTAAAACATGCCACGTGTTTTGTTATAAATTAGTAGAAGCTGACAAAGTTTCAACATCTATGGTCTCTCCCTTTTGCATCATAAGGACTATGGTGGGCCCCAAGTGAGTTACTAAGGTCAAGCAAAATGTGACAAGTGGCATCATCTATGTGAATCTGAATGAGTCTCAAATGTTTCTACAGTGTTTATAGAAGCTCCATAGAAGTACCCACATGTCATCTTCTACAAGACTCTCAAAAGGTATTCAAAGCCTCAAAAAACATGCCACATGTCTTGTTAAAACTCAGTAGAGCATGACAAGTGTCTGTGTCTACATTTCAAGTTTCTTATAAAGCTTATTTCACTAAGCTTCTCTCAAATTTTTGTGGAGCCTACCATGTGTCACTTACTGAGATCATCATAAAGCAGCTAAAGCAAGTGGGAAAGACATGAAGGAATTGGTTTGAGCATGGGCTTGAATGCATTCAAAGGCCAAAATGCCAAAGGGAAGAACTACAAAGGGAAGAATGTAAAGAGCTAGCAAAGCCGAGGATATATCCTTAAGAGTTCAAATGCTAGGAAAAGACAAAACCCAAAAGGGAAAAGATAGCGCGAGGGCTCAAACCATAGTAGAAAGAGGGAAAGGTGAAAATATCTTCAAGGGAGTTATTTTTAGTAGGTGAAACAATAGATCAAGCAGAATTTTGAGCACACCAAATCAAGGATGCAACCTATTTTTCTTCCTAGAAGTAATGGCAAATTAGACAGCTATGCAAATAGTAGGGAAAGGACCAAACAGTCCATACCAAGGAAGAAACATATTATATGAATGGACATGCCATAGTTAAGGAAGCTGTCCTATTCCAACATGGTCCTCCTTGACAAAACTGAAAATACATTCAAGGCATTGAATGTAGCATGGGCCTTTTTCATGAAAACAAGTGCCTAAGTCTTCCTGGGAGTGCTATATATTGTAATCTCTCATTTGATGCAAGGGAGATCTTTTTGATCATAGAAGCAAAACTCTACCCAAATTGAAAGGTGAATATTAAGACTTTGAGCTCAGATTGTTGTTCATATTATTTTATCTGAATGAGAAAGCAAGTTACTTGCAGACTTTGTGTTGTTATAGCTTGTGCCAATTTAGGAGATTATTCTTATGTCTATCTTCTTGATGCATTCTTGTTTATTTAATCTAACAAGCAAAATTAATGGAATTGATAAGGATGATGTCTTGAAGTCAGTTGCTTTCATAATTTGTGTTGTTATAGTTGTCTTCAGTGTCTGTTTACATTCTATTTCTATGTTGAGGATTTTGGGATGACTTTGTGCCCCCATTATCCTTTGTATCTCACTTTTTGGGTAGTTGAGGTGGAGACTTTGTGTTCCATTTCATCCTATTGGTTCTTATCCTTTCTTATCAAGTCTTTGTCACTCTCTGAAAGAACTCCTATTGTTTCTTGCAAGAACACTTTTAAAAGAAGAGAAGTGCCTTTAGTGTTTTCACCAGTATTTTATCCTTTGTTTATGAATATCATCTCTGAAAGAAGAGAGATGGATGGTGTATCCTACCCGTGTGTGTTATTTTTAGCTTATATATATAGCATATAACACATTTATACCTATAGGGAACCCCCCCTTGATGAGAGGAGAGATTTGTCCCCATTGGATGTGGTAAACCTACGACTTTGGATGACCAATCTCCCTATGCTATTGTTTCTCTACATTTTTGCCATTTATATTCAGAAGAAAGAAGAAACTAAAGGTTAAGAATCAGGGGTTTGTACATTACCTAGATTAAGTTGTGCACCATATCTAGATGTTATAGGAGCTCCTCTTTGGCTGTGGAGGAAGACACCTATAGATAAGAATAAGAAACTCAAACAAAGAGAATGTTAGATAAAGATATAGTGGACTGCCAAGCTATATGCTCGGTCTCAAAAGCGTAAAAACTTCCTTAAGGGATGACAGCCCACTTTTTATGGAAAAGAATGTCATATAAAGAGAAATAATGAAAGACAAAGAAAGAGAAAGTAGACAATGCATACCTATTCTCTGTAATCAGCCTCACACAGTCGCCAATGTCGATAGTCCTGTCGGCGTCGATTGGTAAATATGCCAACGTCAGTTATGTTATCGATGTCGATAGGGGTAGTGGTCAATGTCAGTCAGGGAAATGTGCCTTGGATAGGTTTTGGAATATGTCTGTGGTTGATAGAAGAGTTTGGAAGGAGTCTGGGTTTGTGCAGGGTTGCAAGATAGTAAATAGGGTTTGAAAGGGTCTGGGTCTGAGGGTTGGTATGTAAATGGATAAGAATAGGAGGAAGGCTTTTCAGCCTTTCTAGGAAGAAAGAGGGGTCAGGTTGATTGTATTAAAAAATAGTAAATAAAAACTAATTACTAATGTATTCTAAACACTAAAATGGAGACAAAAGAATACTTAGCTCTGCTTAATGAAGAACCAAGGGTGTGAGAACACTTATTCCTATTGTAGCTGATGTCGAGGTCCCTGTGCAATGTTCACATCCAGTCTGGAGTCACTTGTGCAAAGTTTCTTAGCCAGGTGAGTGTTAATCAAAGTCTGATGATTGGTCTCAGAGTGTGTATGTTGATGTCTCAGTGTCTGGGAGGAAGAATTTGGGAGAGAGTTCTGAGAGAGATTAGAGATTCCAGATTTGGGGGTCATGATTCATGATTAGAGAGTTAGAACTCAGTTTAATAAACTGATGTTGGTGATCTCATCAGCATCGGCCAATAGTTGACCAATGTCAGTGGCTAGAGAATGAGTAAAAGGGCTATTTTTAGCCCTTTACCCATTCTCCATCTGCCAAGCACATTTGCCATTGGAGAACGGTTGAAGGATGGGGTTATTAGGCACGAGTGTTCATTAGAAGGTTGGAAAGGAGTGAGAATAGGTCATAGGTAGATGACTTAGTCTCAAGGTGAGTCATAGGGTAGGAAATGGTCTTAGGGGTGAGGTGTCTAAGGTGAGGTGTCTTAGGTGAGGTGTCTAGGTGATGTCATTAATTTAAAGTAAATAGTTTATTTTAAATTAATAAGTGTGTAAGGGACCAAGGGGAGTTGACACAATTTTGGTGTCTACATTTGCCCCTTTTTGTCTTATTGGTTGTTCTTGATGAATTGCAAGACAAAAATAGGAGTAAGTTACCCCAGATAGGGGATGAGGTATTCCCCCTCAAAGTGAAAGTCGAGGGAAGGGAACCTGAAATCGATTGTTGATTTGATAGGCAGTGGATGAGTATGATGAAGTTGGAGTGTGAATGTTTCAAGAGTTGAGATTATGGGTATATCACTTCACGTGATACTAGGTTAAATTGTCACAGATAAGGTCAAGGAGTGCTAAAATCAAAGTAATCGAGCCCCAGCATTTAGTCATAGCTGATTGGGTTAAATGATCAAAGTTGTAGCTCCAATGGTCATCGTGTTCTAAGTATCCTGGGCTTAGGAAGTACTCCTAGAAAACATGAAAATGTCACACATTGGGGATCAACTTGGTCACGATCTGAAAATAGGTGTGAGGGTCGTAATGTGGGGTGCGTACAATTTGCTAACTATTCATGAGGTAGCATATATTCAATCAAAACAACTAAGGTAGAGTTGTCTCGAAAGTGGTCATGGTCTGAGGAGATAGTTGTGATCTCTAAGGTTGTTGGTCGAGTTAGGTTGAGATGTAAGTGATCTTAAGTGTTTATTTGTGGTATGGGAGATATATGTGATCTCTAATGTGCCCCATGAGAAGTCTAAGTGACTTTTACAGTATCATGGCTAGTTGTGTGGTCATGATTTTGGGTTGGTATAGATAGTTCATCCATTAGATAGATGAATGAATGAATGGCCGAGCTAACCCCAGAAGACTTCATGTCAATTGAGTTCTGCTTACATAGCCCATGTTTGAAGGGCCTTAGGCCAATGTAGTTCTCCCCAAAAGGGAAGAAGAGTAGGTTATGGACTGGGTTTGACTAGGTTAAGTCATGGCTAAAAGTTATATGGTTGGTCCATCACGTAGATGAACGAATGAATGGCTAACATCATTGGGGAGACAAACAAGTGAATCATCGAGCTAACCCCAAAAGACTAGTATGTCAACTGAGTGATGCCTACATAGCCCCTATTTTAAGGGCCTCAGTCCAATGTAGTTCTCCGAAAGGGAAGATGGAGTCAAAGAGGTCGATAGTTTGTATTGGTCATGTTAGTGTTGTTAGCATTTCCCATATGTGTGATGGTACATGCTTGAAATGATGAATGTATGATGATGTTATAGCCTTTTCGATATTATGTGATGGTGTATTCTGTAACATTAGTGATGTGGCTTTTCATCCCTAGCAATTTTCCATATTAGTGATGGTGTATGCTAAGAATTAAATGAATAATGATGTTATAGCCTTTTCCATATTGTGTGATGGTGTATTCTATAACATTGGTTATATGGTTTTTTATCCCTAGCAATTTTCCATATTAGTGATGGTGTATGCTAAAAATGAAATGAGTATATTTATGCTTCAGCAAGTTTCCATATTGGTGATGGTATATGCTTGACATAAATTGTGTTTGGTTGTTAGTTTCCATGTGTATGGTTATCCATAGAAACTACTGTGAATGAGCGATGATAATTTATATAACACAAATTGGTATTCATATTAAATAAATCGTGAGGTTATGTTAGTGGCTAAAACAAAATGTTTTGGTTGTGATTTTATGGGCATGTGATGAAGGTGTATAAGAAGTGAAAGGCGCGTTGCTCTTTCATTGACAAGGACCATGATGATAGCATAGATATGGTTTTTTGCAAACAAAAGCCCTGTGAATGCATTACATCATTGACCATTGGTTTATGTTAGAGAAGTATTCAAATCACTTAATGTTAAGTGAGCTCAAAATCCCTTGAGTATATTGGGGTAATAGGTATGATTAAGTGATATGTCAGGATAGATTAATCCTTTTTTAGCAGGGATAACTTTGCCCCTTTTATAGGTGACCCTAAAAATGACTATAGACAAGTCCATGACTTAATAGTTTGTCAGTCACATTTTTTTTTGATGGTAGACTGATCAATGCGGGAAGTCTACTTGGGGATGTTTGATTTTATGGTCATGTGGTGTTGTGTATGTAGCAAAATTTGGTCATAGCCATCCTTCAAGGAAGTGGTCTATATTCTGCCTTGTATGGTTGAATGTCTTTGACTAGCTGTCCTTCAAGGGAGTAGTCTATCAATTACAGCAATGATGCAGCTATCCTTCAAGAAAGTAGTCTACATTTATAGTTTAAGACCTTTATATAGGCATCCTAGTTTTATGTGTTATTTGTTGACTGGACTTTTAGTCATGGACTAGTCTATAGAGGTTTAAGGGTTTTCCTTTTATTAGGACAAAGCATTCATGCTTGACAAAAGGGTTGACTAATGTTTGTAGGAAAGAGGGTTGAAAGGAATAGGAATGGAAATGATGGAGGTTACTAAAAGGATTAGCTCAAATTAAATGCCAAGTTAATGATTACTTGATTAACAATAGAATGGTCGTAGATGTAAGGCATTAAGGGGCTCAGGTTCTAGCTGGCCTTTGAGAGAAGACAGATGATAAGTGTCTGATCCATGCATTATTATGTAAGGTCTGAGCCAATTAGGAGCAAACTTGCCCTATTTGCTTCTTTCCATATTGGTCATGTGTTGGTCGATGATTGGTTAGTTCATGTTTGGTCGATGTCATGATAGTTAGTATAAAGTCGAATTCCCCTAGTTGCTTTTGTAACAGGGACAATGTTTGAAACCCATTGTGGGTAATCAATGAGTTGGATAAATGAGATGAAGAGAAGATGATGAAGCTTCTCTTTGATAAGAAGTACAATGCGAGGATGCATCTTGTGAAGCTTTTGCCTGATAGGCTTAGTTATAGAGGATAGGATCTTGATCTTCTAGATTGTACTCTAGAATCTTAGAATCACTGAAGGTGATGGAGGCAATGGTTGGAAATGTTTTGACTAAAGTAGTGAGTGGTTGGGGGTCTTCAGGTTGGACCTTCACTGCCTGTAAAGCTTTAATCAAGGTTTGGAAATGTTGTGGAGAGTTTTGTATGAGGTCATACAAAGACAACTTCATAGGGTTTTGGCGAAGTTGTTTCACCATGGAGTCACAAATTGACCTTGAAGAAGTTGGTTGAGATGTGTCCGAGATTGAAGTCTTGGGTTTCAATGGTAGAGAGGGCTTGATGAATGGATATTTCCAAGGGATAGAAACCTTCTCTTTTCCTTTATCCTTCATGGTTTGTGACTTGGTGGCCACATTGATAGTGTTAATTTAGAACAAAGAGGGAGAAGGTGGTAGAGGGACCATAGTCTTGTGTTGAGATCTCGATTTAGGTGATGAGGTTTGAGAGGCATGGGATGGTGTCAATGGTTTGTTGAAAGGGTGGTCAAGAGGATTCTTAATGAAAAGGGTGTCCTTTTTCAAGTGTTGATGAATGACAACCTTAAGAGCACAACAATGCTCAGTGTCATGTCTAGGTGTGCGATGATAAGCATAAAATTTAGTGTCATCGAACCAAGATGGTTTTGGTCTGAGAGTTGATGAGTGTGAAGGTGAGGAGGTGTGAGAGATATGGGATAGTGTCGATGGTTTGTTGAAAGGGTGCTTAAGAGGATCCTTAATGAGAAGGGTATCCTTTTTTAGGTGTTGATGAATGACAACCTTAAGAGTGCAACAACGCTCAGTATCATGTCCAAGTTTGCGATGATACACATAGAATTTAGTGTCATCGAACCAAGATGGTTTTGGTCTAAGAGGTTGGTATGGTTTAATGGGTAGGAGAGTGATGCTAGAAGATTGCAACAATTGGCGTAATAGCAAAGCATAGTAACCCACTAATGGGTCTATGCGTGTTGTTGCAGTAGGGGTTGACAACTTCTTTTTAGGAGTTATAGGAGGAGTTTTTTGTACCATCTTTTTGTTTGGTGGTGTGGCCACATGCGTAGATGGCACTTTCATGGTAAGAGGTGTTAAATTTTTTAGAGGAAGTATATGTTTGATGGGTAGAGGGAGTAATGGAGGCATTTTGCCTTTGTTAGGTGTTGGAGTAGGAAGCACTCTTATTAAGGTGGATGGATGTGGGCCCAAAATAAAGGGCAATGGTGATGGTCAGGGAGAAGTTCTCCGACATGGTTTAGTAGCCTTCTTTAGTTTGGTGCAAGGACCACTATTGTGCGGGGTGAGGTTTAAGTCTACCTTCACTTGTGGGTGAGTGAAGTTTGATACGAGGTGAACACCAAAAGATTTAATCTGTTTCAGCATAGCAAACACCTGTGAGAGTTTGGATGAGGTTTCATGAGGATTTATAGTCAATTGTTTAGAGGATTTAGGTGATTGTGAAAGTAGAAGCGTGTTAGACATAACAATCATGGCCCAAAGGCGAGAAATAACCGTAACTGGATCTTCCTCAGCCAAAGTCGGTGAGGTGACAAGTTCTTCTCTTGGTGAAGAAGGGATTAGAGAATATGGCTCTTCAAGTGAATAGAGCGTAGGGATGATCATGGTTTTCATGTGTGGTCGAGTAGTGTGGAAGGTATGATCATTTATTGATGATAAGAAGGATGAGGGTGGGGCTAGTGGCGTTGGTATCGTCAAAGCATCCTTTAATATGGGAGAGGTCAAAGTAGACTCTCCTACATGTGAAAGGGAGTTGGATGGAGGACTATCCTCCATCAGTGGAGGACAAATAAGATAAGAAGGCTCTTCTACCTATAGTGGACAAATAGGAGAAGAAGGCTCTTCTACCTGTGGTGGACAAATAGGAGGAGAAGGCTCTTTTACCTGTGGTGGACAAATAGGAGAAGAAGGCTCTTCTACTTGTGGTGGACAAATAGGAGAAGAAGGCTCTTCTACCTGTGGTGGACAAATAGGAGAAGAAGGATCTTCTACCTGTGGTGGACATATAGGAGAAGAAGGCTCTTTTACCTATGGTGGACAAATAGGTTGACTAACCTCTTCAGACTGTGGGAGAGGTTGGTTAGAAACCATGTTGATCGTGCATATATTACACTCTTGAAAGTCATTGGCTATGGTCTAAATGTTGTTTTGACTTGGGGGATGATTAGGGAATGGTTGCCTGAAGATATCTATGTTTTGGTTAGCCAACGCATTTGGGTTATCCAAAATAAGATCCCCCTTATCTACCATGTCTTGGATAATATTTTTGAAGGTTTTCCTATTGTCTATGTTGCGACCATTGACATGGTGATAGTTGCAAAAGTCATTTTCCCTATACCATGCAGGGATGGCTTTTGAGGGTTCAAATTGGGGTGGTCAGATTTGAGGGAGATTGAGGACCCCCTGCTTTACTAGTTTATCCAACATGGAAGTGTATGATTCTCCTATTGGAGTGTTTTGACGTTGTATATATCATTGTTGGAATTGTCTTGTGATGCTTTGTGATGTGGAAGGTTCAGTTTGGTTAGTTGTAGTCGAAGATGATGACCTAAGGACCACAACATTTGCCAATCCCTTGGATTTGGAATGGGAAGAAGAAGAAGATTTGGAAGATGAAGGGTCATTGAATTTTGCATCATTATTTTTACTACGCAATTTGACCTTATCCTCTTCGACTGCATAGAGTTCAAGATTTTGGGCCATGGTGAAAGCTTCATCAAATGTGTAGAATGTTTGGACCCATAAAGTAGATGATATGTGTTTGGCACATGCTCGTGAAAAGAGCTCAATGAGCTCAGGTTAAGGTAATGAAAAGGAGAGTTGGTTGATCAAACCTCTCCAACAGGCAGTGAAGTCAGCTATTAACTCATTGTCGAATTGATTAATAGAATATAGGTCTGTGATGGAGACCTTTTTGGTGATGTTAATTGAGAAATGGTCAAGAAATAATTGGGTGAGTTGAGTGAAGGTAAAAAGAGAATGACTGGTAATAGAACTATACCAATCAAGGGTGGTGCCAGAAAGTGACATGGGAAATGTGCAAAGTAGTAACACATCATCGTGTGCTATAAGGTAGAAAGCGTGTCTCAATGCTTGTAGATGTTGTTGTGGGTCCTATTTACTCTAAAAATGAGTAAATTTAGGGAGTTCCCACTGGCTAGGATATGGTCGAATAGGCACCGAAGGGTGAATGGGTTCATTGTAGATTTGTTCATATAAAAGAACATTGCTTGAACCAGAAATGGATGTCTCAAGATTAAACATCTTATCCATCAGCATCTTGATTAGATCAGCTGATGGATTGGTAGGAGGGGCACCCCCTAGGTTGTAGGGTACTTGGAAGGCATTGGGAGGGGCGTATGATGTACTTAGTTGCATTTGTATAGGCACAACATATTGGTAGTTTGTCATGGGGATTGATGTTGAGGGCAAGGGGGCTTGTGCCATGAAGTTAGAGGACACAAATTGACTAGATGCCGCCAAGGGTGGTTTAGTGGTGGTGACACTAGTAAGAGGATAGGTAGTCACTCTTGTATTTATGGGTGCAAGAGTGGGTGAGGTAGAAATAATCAAGTTCTGAAAAGGCATTGAACTTGTTTGAATTGTTTGTGGTTGAGGGGGTATGAGAACCCCAATGGAGGTAGGTCCAAAAATAAAAGGGGAGGCTAAATCTTGAACATTGGCCATGGTTGGGTTAGTGGTTGAAGTAATGCCCTAAGTAGCAGATGTTGTTGATATCATTTCTACTTCAGTCAAGGAAGTTGGCATCCCATAAAGTGGGTTACCTGAAAGATCTCACATTTGGTTTCTTGCGAGATAGTGTTAGAGAGCCTTGATGTTGTGGTCAAGGAATCTCTTGAAATTTTGATCCCCTTCAGGAACAATTGGAGGTTGATTAGGGGTTGGTTGGATAGGAGTATGCTTAGTGTCTGAAGTATACTCCATTAGAGGACTTGTTATGAAGGGCAAAGGTGGAAGTGGTTGTTGCCTTGCGTGGTCAACAAGATTTTTGGCTTGACTACGTGTCAAAACCATTCAAGGCAAAATCAATTTAGGTTTCAAAAATTGTATGTTTCAATTTTAGAAAACCAAAATGTGTGTTTAATAGCAAAAAAGTTGGGTTTTGAGCTTGCTGTTTGGAAAGAAAATTTTTGATAGTGACCGACGTCAGTTGAAAAAACTGATGTTGGTTATGAGATGTTGCCGACGTCAGTGGAAAAACTGTTGTCGGTGAAGATATGTTTTTGACATTGATGGAAAAACCAATGTCAGTGTCTGTGTATTTCTAGAAACTCAAAAAATTGAAAGTTTTTGGAATAAAAGAGAAATTTTGAGTTGTTTTTGGACCTCAGAATGTGACCTTACTAGCTCAAAAAACTAGATAAGAACAACAAAATAGATGATAGCAAGCAACTTCTAAATGTTAAATTCCTAAGAATAAATTTTAGAGTCGTGGTGGCTTATGCCTTAGAAGAATATGTTGGAAGTTGGGCTTTTAGAATAGGTCTTAAAGAAGAAGTCTAAGGTTGGTTTCAGGTTAGTTATGCTGCTCAACAATCTATGTTAGGTTTCATACGTGGCTTGGTGCTGGGGGCTTGCTCCCTTCACTTCACGAACCCAGAGCCGAGCTGGGTTGCTTAGCCAATATATACGTTACCTATAGTTTGTACTCTACCAGAGAATACAGTGGATCCTCTTCTTGGTTGTGAAGTCCAAGTAGGATTGTCAGAAAGGGTAAGGTATCTGCTAGGTGATGAAATCCTAGTTGGGCCTTATCTTAGGTATGTTTAAAATGTTTAATTTGATGTGCTTGTGATCAGGTTGCGTAACATATGTGCACTATGCTTTATTCATAATGTGTTTCTAATTACTAAGTGAGAGGGATAAGTATGTATTCAAGAAGGAATGAAATGTAATAGTGTTTTTAACCCAAATTGAAATGTTTTGTTCAGATGCAAACAAGTGGAGAAAAGGTTAAGAATATGAATTTTTTCACTATTCTAAAATGCAGGAAAGATGTGACAAGAAGAAAAAGAGAGATACTCTTTTTATCTTGTGCTAATGGTTTCTTTTCAAAATAAAGATAGAAGGAGAGGATGTAAGAAGAGAATTTTTCCCTAATTCAACTATATGAAAGTTTGCTTTTAGAAGAAAAAAATGAACCCAAGGAAAACTCTAGGGTCTTACCGGGCGTGCCAGAATGTTTCTCTACATTTTTGCTATTTATATTCAAAAGAAAGAAGAAACTAAAGGTTAAGAGTCAGGGGTTTGTACATTACCCAGATTAAGTTGCACACCGTATCCAGATGTTATAGGAGATCCTCTTTGGCTATGGAGGAAGACACTTGTAGATAAGAATAAGAAACTCAAATAAAGAGAATGTTAGATAAAGATATAGTGGATTGCCAAGCTATATGCTCAGTCCTAGAAGTGTAAAAACTTCCTTAAGGGATGAAAGTTGAATTTTTATGGAAAAGACTATCGTATAAAGAGAAATAATGAAAGACTAAGAAAGAGAAAGTAGACAATGCATACCTGTTCTCTGTAATCAACCTCACACTGTCGCTGACATCGGTAGTCTTGCTGGCATCGATTGGTAAATATGTCAATGTCGATTATGTTACCAATGTCAGTAGTGGTAGTAGTCGATGTCGGTTGGGGAAATGGGCCTTGGATGGGTTTTGGATTATGTCTGTGGTCAACAGAAGAGTCTGGAAGGAGTCTGGGTCTGTGCAGGGTTACAAGACAGTAAATAGGGTCTAAGAGGGTCTGGGTCTGAGGGTTGGTATGTAAATGGATAAGAATAGGAGGAAGGCTTTTTAGC